>CM035592.1:23937338-24330848 GCA_020423425.1 Chrysopa pallens | reverse complement strand
ACTCATAGAATTCTAAACAAAATATAAGGCATCCCTTGGAATTGAGCCCATTAAGTTTCGATTTATTTCTGAGTGTATTGAAACATTCAGTAAATATAAGGGGAGTTGAATACAAAATATTTGTTCCACAAAATTTTGGACGTTTTGACTGTTAAACGGACATTGACTTTTAGGGGTTAAACCCATGGTGGCATTCTGAAAAGGATTTCACTTATCTTTGGGAATTGTGTCCATTTAGTTTCGATGTGTATTTTTTTTGGGAATTGAACCCAAAATCAGTACCACTTTTTTATGGAATAGCACCCATGGAATTCTGAAAATTCTGAAAAAAATTAATGGCATCCCTTGGAATTGAGCCCATTAAGTTTCGATTTATTTCTGAATGTATTGAAACACTCAGTAAATATTAGAGGAGTTGAATACAAAGTATTTTTTCCACAATATTTTGGACGTATTGACTGTTAAACAGACATTGACTTTAAGGCGATTCTAAAAAAAAGTTCACTTATCCTTGAGAATTGAGTCAATTTATTTTCGATGTGTATTTCTTTTGGGAATTGAACCCAAAATCAGTATCACTTCTTTATGGAATAGCACTCATAGAATTCTGAAAAAAATATAAGGCATCCCTTGGAATTGAGCCCATTAAGTTTCGATTTATTTCTGAGTGTATTGAAACACTCAGTAAATATAAGAGGAGTTGAATACAAAGTATTTTTTCCACAATATTTTGGACGTATTGACTGTTAAACAGACATTGACTTTAAGGCGATTCTGAAAAAAATGTCACTTATCCTTGAGAATTGAGTCCATTTAGTTTCGATGTGTATTTCTTTTGGGAATTGAACCCAAAATCAGTATTACTTCTTTATGGAATAGCACTCATAGAATTCTAAACAAAATATAAGGCATCCCTTGGAATTGAGTCCATTAAGTTTCGATTTATTTCTGAGTGTATTGAAACATTCAGTAAATATAAGGGGAGTTGAATACAAAATATTTGTTCCACAAAATTTTGGACGTTTTGACTGTTAAACGGACATTGACTTTTAGGGGTTAAACCCATGGTGGCATTCTGAAAAGGATTTCACTTATCTTTGGGAATTGTGTCCATTTAGTTTCGATGTGTATTTTTTTTGGGAATTGAACCCAAAATCAGTACCACTTCTTTATGGAATAGCACCCATGGAATTCTGAAAATTCTGAAAAAAATTAATGGCATCCCTTGGAATTGAGCCCATTAAGTTTCGATTTATTTCTGAATGTATTGAAACACTCAGTAAATATTAGAGGAGTTGAATACAAAGTATTTTTTCCACAATATTTTGGACGTATTGACTGTTAAACAGACATTGACTTTAAGGCGATTCTAAAAAAAATTTCACTTATCCTTGAGAATTAAGTCGATTTAGTTTCGATGTGTATTTCTTTTGGGAATTGAACCCAAAATCAGTATCACATCTTTATGGAATAGCACTCATAGAATTCTGAAAAAAATATAAGGCATCCCTTGGAATTGAGCCCATTAAGTTTCGATTTATTTCTGAGTGTATTGAAACATTCAGTAAATATAAGGGGAGTTGAATACAAAATATTTGTTCCACAAAATTTTGGACGTTTTGACTGTTAAACGGACATTGACTTTTAGGGGTTAAACCCATGGTGGCATTCTGAAAAGGATTTCACTTATCTTTGGGAATTGTGTCCATTTAGTTTCGATGTGTATTTTTTTTGGGAATTGAACCCAAAATCAGTACCACTTCTTTATGGAATAGCACCTACGGAATTCTGAAAATTCTGAAAAAAATTTATGGCATCCCTTGGAATTGAGCCCATTAAGTTTCGATTTATTTCTGAATGTATTGAAACACTCAGTAAATATTAGAGGAGTTGAATACAAAGTATTTTTTCCACAATATTTTGGACGTATTGACTGTTAAACAGACATTGACTTTAAGGCGATTCTAAAAAAAATTTCACTTATCCTTGAGAATTGAGTCCATTTAGTTTCGATGTGTATTTCTTTTGGGAATTGAACCCAAAATCAGTATCACATCTTTATGGAATAGCACTCATAGAATTCTAAAATAAAATATAAAGCATCCCTTGGAATTGAGCCCATTAAGTTTCGATTTATTTCTGAGTGTATTGAAACACTCAGTAAATATTAGAGGAGTTGAATACAAAATATTTTTTCCACAATATTTTGGACGTATTGACTGTTAAACAGACATTGACTTTGAGGCGATTCTAAAAAAAAGTTCACTTATCCTTGAGAATTGAGTCAATTTATTTTCTATGTATATTACTATTGGGAATTGAACCCAAAATCAGTATCACTTCTTTATGGAATAGCACTCATAGAATTCTGAAAAAAATATAAGGCATCCCTTGGAATTGAGCCCATTAAGTTTCGATTTATTTCTGAGTGTATTGAAACATTCAGTAAATATAAGGGGAGTTGAATACAAAATATTTTTTCCACAAAATTTTGGACGTTTTGACTGTTAAACGGACATTGACTTTTAGGGGTTAAACCCATGGTGGCATTCTGAAAAGGATTTCACTTATCTTTGGGAATTGTGTCCATTTAGTTTCGATGTGTATTTTTTTTGGGAATTGAACCCAAAATCAGTACCACTTCTTTATGGAATAGCACCCATGGAATTCTGAAAATTCTGAAAGAAATTTATGGCATCCCTTGGAATTGAGCCCATTAAGTTTCGATTTATTTCTGAGTGTATTGAAACACTCAGTAAATATTAGAGGAGTTGAATACAAAGTATTTTTTCCACAATATTTTGGACGCATTGACTGTTAAACAGACATTGAATTTTAGGCGTTACACCCATGGTATTTGTGCATTTCTTTTGGGAATTGAACTCAGAAATTCTTTTGGGAATTGAACCCATCGTATTTATCCTAAGCTTTGGGTACTTAAACCCAAAAAGGTAAAATGGTTATACCAAATTTAATTTTATAAGTACCTAAAAAATAAGTTTTATTAAAATTATTATTGAGAAAAAATTATGAATGTTTTGATTTTGAAAGTTCAATCAAATGTACTTTCGATGACTCCGTAAGTGTAATTCAATCACTCAATTGCACATCTACTCATAAACAAATCCTTTGAACTTTCGATGACTCCATGAGTGTAATTCAATCACCCAATAGCCCACACTACTCGTAACCAAATCCTTTGAACTTTCGATGACTCCATGAGTGTATTAATACACCCAATAGCTCATCTACTCGTAAACAAACTCTTTGAACTTTCGATGACTCCATGAGTATATTGAACCACTCAATAGCACATCTACTCGTAATCAAAACCATTAAAATTTTGATGACTTCATGAGTGTATTGGATCACCCCAAGGCACATCTACTCGTAATTTAAACCCTTGAAGTTTTGATGACTTCATGAGTGTATTGAAATACCTAACAAACTTACTTTTGAGAAACAATGCCGATCCAGAGCTTGCCAAGGGCTAAATACTCTCGCGCACAACACTTAACAGATGCACTATCTTCTGGGATGCAAGGTCGATCCAGAGCTTGCCAAAGGCTAAAGGCTCTCGCGCACAACACAAAACAGGAACACCTACCTCTGGGAAATGAGGTCGATCCAGAGCTTGCCAAAGGCTAAAGGCTCTCGCGCACAACACTTAACAGACGCACTATCTTCGGGGAAGCATGGTCGATCCAGAGCTTGCCAAAGGCTAAAGGCTCTCGCGCACAACACTTAACATATGCACTATCTTCTGGGATGCAAGGTCGATCCAGAGCTTGCCAACGGCTAAAGGCTCTCGCGCACAACACTAAACAGATGCACTATCTTCTGGGATGCAAGGTCAACACTTATCAGAGACACTTCTGGGAAACGAGATTGGTCCAGAGATTACCAAAGTCTTAAGGTTCTCTTTTAGTTTATTTTTATAAAATTGCGCAATCTTAATTGGCTAATCTTTATAATATATCATACAAAATATTTGGTTTTGAGACTTCATTCTCTGAATCCGCTAAAACTAGTGTGGAATATCACCTCACATTCGATCATACAAAATTGGCAGAAAATAAAGACTAAATTTTTTAAATCTTGTAATGACCAATTATAGTAATACGATTTTCAATTTAAACCAAATCGACGAGTCAGAAAATATTCGAATATCATCATATTTGGAAAAAAAAAAAACAATTGACAACTTGAATTCATTTCTTTGTTGTGGGCCTCCTCCTCCAAAATTATTTTTTTAGCACAGGAAACACATTATGATCTTGCTTTGCGTCCAAGTTTTGTTATCCTTTCTCATAATTTTATTCCGAGATAATTTCATTACTTCCACCCGTCCTTTTTGCCTTAGTTTTCTGGCATTTATTTTATATATTTTTATGGACATTATTATCTATTTTCCTTTGTCAAGGGCCTCCTCCTCCTCCTCCTCCTCCTCCTCCTCCTCCTCCCCCTCCACAAATTTTCTTTGAGTGCAGGAAACAAATGTAGGATTTGCTTTGCTTCCAAGCTTTGTTATCTTTTGTCATAATTTTATTCAGAGATAATTTCATTCATTCCATCCGTCCTTTTTGGTTTAGTGTTCTTGCATCTATTATATATGTTTATATATATTTATGGGCATTATTATCTATTTTCCTTCGAATGGTTACGATTGAGGATTTGACATTTGTAGACACTACTCTACTATTTGCATCTACTGTCTCATCCTGTTTCATAACCGTCGAGTTTAGGCGCAGATGCCAAAGCTCAACTTTGTATTCGATTGCTTAATCTCTTAAATTTGGTACTTCGTTCGTTGATATTTTCCAATTACAATAATACGATTTTGAAAGTCAATGTCCATTCGATGAAATAAATAATATTCCATTATTGAAAATAATTTTTCCATTTATTAAGGATCTTCTTTTTTAGCAAATATTAATTATTCTTCCAAATAATTCTTTTAAATTCCATTTCGTAGATTTCGTATAATTTCATTTTCCTTTTTAATTATTTGAAACTCAAATGAAAATAAATTTTGGTGCAATTTTCACAATGATTTAATCTGAGTAATATCGAATGTAAAAACATAAATATTTTGATTATAATAATTAATAATTTAAATTAATTATTGAAAATTTGTAAAAATTTATTCTACAAATTTCAATTTGTTCTCTTTGAAATCTTATTCTGATTTTAAACCACAATTAATAACAAATTTTAACATATGTAAAGTGACATTTTAATTTTCATAGTCAGTTTACAATATTCGAATTATATAAAAACAATTTTGAGCTAAATGATTTATAATGATTAAACCTTTTCCTAAATTTTCCCGCTGTAAATTAGTTTCCAAGGAAAATAGAAAAATATTTGTGATACTTATGTGAAAAACATTGACTCTTGAAAGTGAAACATCAGTAATTTGACATTATTGGTATCCAATTTTTACGGTATCAATAGTCATACCGAACCTACCCCTTCGTGATCCTATCTTATTAAAAAATCTTCCAGTAAATGTAGTTTGAAGATTAGAGTACCTCCTAATCCAAAATAACATTTACTTTCAGAAAAAATTTAACAAGAACGGTTCAATGACTTTACTCAAACATAAAAATAAGATACACTCTAATGTATAAAAGCTGATGATTAAAACAAAAACAAGCCTTCAAATATTTTTCATAAAAGCATTCAAATTATTAACAATTTCTATGGAACTAATTTTTTTGAGATAATTTTGGCCAATTTATAAGCATTATAATTCTGACCACTCACAACTGAACAATAAAACGAATTTTGTTTTAACTTAACCGTTATCAAAAAGACTTTACTTGTGTTCTAAAATTCGTAAAAATCGTTACGTCCGAAACCTATATATTTTCAGAGAAAATAAATATTAAATTTATTGAATAAATTTTTTTTTAAACTTCCAAATAATAAAAATTTTTAATTTTTAATTAATAAAGTACAAAACATTACGATTTTAAAACGTTAACATTCAAATAAATATTAATGGATTTGCAGCAAAAACGAATTTTCATTTAAACGAGGAATACTCTTTAGTTGAAAAATCAAATAGATTTAACAATATTAATTAATGATCTTAATAATTGATGTATATTTTCCTTTGATCCACTTCTGATTGTGAAAATAATCAAACAAAGTGGTGTCTTGAGAGTGATCTGGTTGGTCCATCATATTGTGATTTGATGTCAGGTCCTTTGGAATGATAGCTCGAATTCAAGATCGAGTTATATCGGTTGATTCAGTCCTGGTTACGAAACTAGTCTTCATTCTCTGAATACGCTTTAACTAGCGTGGAAATTAGGCATATCTCTGGAGCTTTGTTAGCAAATAATGCTACTAGGAACGTCTCAGTGAATGAGACTCGCAAGACCAATATTAAATACGGGCTCGGGAACCCGGGATCGCCAATTCCCGTGTGCCAATCAATAGCACCCCTGAGTATAATGAAAAAACAAACAAACAAACAAAAAATAAAATCTTAAGAATGAAATATTCTCTTAATTAGAAAAAAATAATAATATTTTTATAACAATATCAAAATATTTAAAAACACATAATTTTTTTAAATTTTGAAATTAAATAAAAGACGGGCGGCATTGAAATGCTTAAAATGCATTACAGTATAGTTCACAAAATAGCGAATAATATCACCTCACATTCGATCATACAAAATTGGCAGAAAATAAAGACTAAATTTTTTAAATCTTGTGACGACCAATTATAGTAATACCATTTTCAATTTAAACCAAATCGACGAGTCAGAAAATGTTCGAATATCATCATATTTGGAAAAAAAAAACAATTAACAACTTGAATTCATTTCTTTGTTGTGGGCCTCCTCCTCCAAAATTATTTTTTTAGCACAGGAAACAAATTAAGGTCTTGCTTTGCGTCCAAGTTTTGTTATCCTTTCTCATAATTTTATTTCGAGATAATTTCATTACTTCCACCCGTTCTTTTTGCCTTAGTTTTCTGGCATTTATTTTATAAATTTTTATGGACATTATTATCTATTTTCCTTTGGCCACGGCCTCCTCCTCCTCCTCCTCCTCCTCCCCTTCCACAATTTTTCTTTGAGTGCAGGAAACAAATGTAGGATTTGCTTTGCTTCCAAGCTTTGTTATCTTTTGTCATAATTTTATTCAGAGATAATTTCATTCATTCCATCCGTCCTTTTTGGTTTAGTGTTCTTGCATCTATTATATATGTTTATATATATTTATGGGCATTATTATCTATTTTCCTTCGAATGGTTACGATTGAGGATTTGACATTTGTAGACACTACTCTACTATTTGCATCTACTGTCTCATCCTGTTTCATAACCGTCGAGTTTAGGCGCAGATGCCAAAGCTCAACTTTGTATTCGATTGCTTAATCTCTTAAATTTGGTACTTCGTTCGTTGATATTTTCCAATTACAATAATACGATTTTGAAAGTCAATGTCCATTCGATGAAATAAATAATATTCCATTATTGAAAATAATTTTTCCATTTATTTAAGGATCTTCTTTTTAAGCAAATATTAATTATTCTTCCAAATAATTCTTTTAAATTCCATTTCGTAGATTTCGTATAATTTCATTTTCCTTTTTAATTATTTGAAACTCAAATGAAAATAAATTTTGGTGCAATTTTCACAATGATTTAATCTGAGTAATATCGAATGTAAAAACATAAATATTTTGATTATAATAATTAATAATTTAAATTAATTATTGAAAATTTGTAAAAATTTATTCTACAAATTTCAATTTGTTCTCTTTGAAATCTTATTCTGATTTTAAACCACAATTAATAACAAATTTTAACATATGTAAAGTGACATTTTAATTTTCATAGTCAGTTTACAATATTCGAATTATATAAAAACAATTTTGAGCTAAATGATTTATAATGATTAAACCTTTTCCTAAATTTTCCCGCTGTAAATTAGTTACCAAGGAAAATAGAAAAATATTTGTGATACTTATGTGAAAAACATTGACTCTTGAAAGTGAAACATCAGTAATTTGACATTATTGGTATCCAATTTTTACGGTATCAATAATCATACCGAACCTACCCCTTCGTGATCCTATCTTATTAAAAAATCTTCCAGTAAATGTAGTTTGAAGATTAGAGTACCTCCTAATCCAAAATAACATTTACTTTCAGAAAAAATTTAACAAGAACGGTTCAATGACTTTACTCAAACATAAAAATAAGATACACTCTAATGTATAAAAGCTGATGATTAAAACAAAAACAAGCCTTCAAATATTTTTCATAAAAGCATTCAAATTATTAACAATTTCTATGGAACTAATTTTTTTGAGATAATTTTGGCCAATTTATAAGCATTATAATTCTGACCACTCACAACTGAACAATAAAACGAATTTTGTTTTAACTTAACCGTTATCAAAAAGACTTTACTTGTGTTCTAAAATTCGTAAAAATCGTTACGTCCGAAACCTATATATTTTCAGAGAAAATAAATATTAAATTTATTGAATAAATTTTTTTTTAAACTTCCAAATAATAAAAATTTTTAATTTTTAATTAATAAAGTACAAAACATTACGATTTTAAAACGTTAACATTCAAATAAATATTAATGGATTTGCAGCAAAAACGAATTTTCATTTAAACGAGGAATACTCTTTAGTTGAAAAATCAAATAGATTTAACAATATTAATTAATGATCTTAATAATTGATGTATATTTTCCTTTCATCCACTTCTGATTGTGAAAATAATCAAACAAAGTGGTGTCTTGAGAGTGATCTGGTTGGTCCATCATATTGTGATTTGATGTCAGGTCCTTTGGAATTATAGCTCGAATTCAAGATCGAGTTATATCGGTTGATTCAGTCCTGGTTACGAAACTAGTCTTCATTCTCTGAATACGCTTTAACTAGCGTGGAAATTAGGCATATCTCTGGAGCTTTGTTAGCAAATAATGCTACTAGGAACGTCTCAGTGAATGAGACTCGCAAGACCAATATTAAATACGGGCTCGGGAACCCGGGATCGCCAATTCCCGTGTGCCAATCAATAGCACCCCTGAGTATAATGAAAAAACAAACAAACAAACAAAAAATAAAATCTTAAGAATGAAATATTCTCTTAATTAGAAAAAAATAATAATATTTTTATAACAATATCAAAATATTTAAAAACACATAATTTTTTTAAATTTTGAAATTAAATAAAAGACGGGCGGCATTGAAATGCTTAAAATGCATTACAGTATAGTTCACAAAATAGCGAATAATATCACCTCACATTCGATCATACAAAATTGGCAGAAAATAAAGACTAAATTTTTTAAATCTTGTGACGACCAATTATAGTAATACCATTTTCAATTTAAACCAAATCGACGAGTCAGAAAATGTTCGAATATCATCATATTTGGAAAAAAAAAACAATTAACAACTTGAATTCATTTCTTTGTTGTGGGCCTCCTCCTCCAAAATTATTTTTTTAGCACAGGAAACAAATTTAGGTCTTGCTTTGCGTCCAAGTTTTGTTATCCTTTCTCATAATTTTATTCCGAGATAATTTCATTACTTCCACCCGTCCTTTTTGCCTTAGTTTTCTGGCATTTATTTTATAAATTTTTATGGACATTATTATCTATTTTCCTTTGTCAAGGGCCTCCTCCTCCTCCTCCTCCTCCTCCTCCTGCCCCTCCATAATTTTTCTTTGAGTGCAGGAAACAAATGTAGGATTTGCTTTGCTTCCAAGCTTTGTTATCTTTTGTCATAATTTTATTCAGAGATAATTTCATTCATTCCATCCGTCCTTTTTGGTTTAGTGTTCTTGCATCTATTATATATGTTTATATATATTTATGGGCATTATTATCTATTTTCCTTCGAATGGTTACGATTGAGGATTTGACATTTGTAGACACTACTCTACTATTTGCATCTACTGTCTCATCCTGTTTCATAACCGTCGAGTTTAGGCGCAGATGCCAAAGCTCAACTTTGTATTCGATTGCTTAATCTCTTAAATTTGGTACTTCGTTCGTTGATATTTTCCAATTACAATAATACGATTTTGAAAGTCAATGTCCATTCGATGAAATAAATAATATTCCATTATTGAAAATAATTTTTCCATTTATTTAAGGATCTTCTTTTTAAGCAAATATTAATTATTCTTCCAAATAATTCTTTTAAATTCCATTTCGTAGATTTCGTATAATTTCATTTTCCTTTTTAATTATTTGAAACTCAAATGAAAATAAATTTTGGTGCAATTTTCACAATGATTTAATCTGAGTAATATCGAATGTAAAAACATAAATATTTTGATTATAATAATTAATAATTTAAATTAATTATTGAAAATTTGTAAAAATTTATTCTACAAATTTCAATTTGTTCTCTTTGAAATCTTATTCTGATTTTAAACCACAATTAATAACAAATTTTAACATATGTAAAGTGACATTTTAATTTTCATAGTCAGTTTACAATATTCGAATTATATAAAAACAATTTTGAGCTAAATGATTTATAATGATTAAACCTTTTCCTAAATTTTCCCGCTGTAAATTAGTTACCAAGGAAAATAGAAAAATATTTGTGATACTTATGTGAAAAACATTGACTCTTGAAAGTGAAACATCAGTAATTTGACATTATTGGTATCCAATTTTTACGGTATCAATAATCATACCGAACCTACCCCTTCGTGATCCTATCTTATTAAAAAATCTTCCAGTAAATGTAGTTTGAAGATTAGAGTACCTCCTAATCCAAAATAACATTTACTTTCAGAAAAAATTTAACAAGAACGGTTCAATGACTTTACTCAAACATAAAAATAAGATACACTCTAATGTATAAAAGCTGATGATTAAAACAAAAACAAGCCTTCAAATATTTTTCATAAAAGCATTCAAATTATTAACAATTTCTATGGAACTAATTTTTTTGAGATAATTTTGGCCAATTTATAAGCATTATAATTCTGACCACTCACAACTGAACAATAAAACGAATTTTGTTTTAACTTAACCGTTATCAAAAAGACTTTACTTGTGTTCTAAAATTCGTAAAAATCGTTACGTCCGAAACCTATATATTTTCAGAGAAAATAAATATTAAATTTATTGAATAAATTTTTTTTTAAACTTCCAAATAATAAAAATTTTTAATTTTTAATTAATAAAGTACAAAACATTACGATTTTAAAACGTTAACATTCAAATAAATATTAATGGATTTGCAGCAAAAACGAATTTTCATTTAAACGAGGAATACTCTTTAGTTGAAAAATCAAATAGATTTAACAATATTAATTAATGATCTTAATAATTGATGTATATTTTCCTTTGATCCACTTCTGATTGTGAAAATAATCAAACAAAGTGGTGTCTTGAGAGTGATCTGGTTGGTCCATCATATTGTGATTTGATGTCAGGTCCTTTGGAATGATAGCTCGAATTCAAGATCGAGTTATATCGGTTGATTCAGTCCTGGTTACGAAACTAGTCTTCATTCTCTGAATACGCTTTAACTAGCGTGGAAATTAGGCATATCTCTGGAGCTTTGTTAGCAAATAATGCTACTAGGAACGTCTCAGTGAATGAGACTCGCAAGACCAATATTAAATACGGGCTCGGGAACCCGGGATCGCCAATTCCCGTGTGCCAATCAATAGCACCCCTGAGTATAATGAAAAAACAAACAAACAAACAAAAAATAAAATCTTAAGAATGAAATATTCTCTTAATTAGAAAAAAATAATAATATTTTTATAACAATATCAAAATATTTAAAAACACATAATTTTTTTAAATTTTGAAATTAAATAAAAGACGGGCGGCATTGAAATGCTTAAAATGCATTACAGTATAGTTCACAAAATAGCGAATAATATCACCTCACATTCGATCATACAAAATTGGCAGAAAATAAAGACTAAATTTTTTAAATCTTGTGACGACCAATTATAGTAATACCATTTTCAATTTAAACCAAATCGACGAGTCAGAAAATGTTCGAATATCATCATATTTGGAAAAAAAAAACAATTAACAACTTGAATTCATTTCTTTGTTGTGGGCCTCCTCCTCCAAAATTATTTTTTTAGCACAGGAAACAAATTAAGGTCTTGCTTTGCGTCCAAGTTTTGTTATCCTTTCTCATAATTTTATTCCGAGATAATTTCATTACTTCCACCCGTTCTTTTTGCCTTAGTTTTCTGGCATTTATTTTATATATTTTTATGGACATTATTATCTATTTTCCTTTGGCCACGGCCTCCTCCTCCTCCTCCTCCTCCTCCTCCTGCCCCTCCATAATTTTTCTTTGAGTGCAGGAAACAAATGTAGGATTTGCTTTGCTTCCAAGCTTTGTTATCTTTTGTCATAATTTTATTCAGAGATAATTTCATTCAATCCATCCGTCCTTTTTGGTTTAGTGTTCTTGCATCTATTATATATGTTTATATATATTTATGGGCATTATTATCTATTTTCCTTCGAATGGTTACGATTGAGGATTTGACATTTGTAGACACTACTCTACTATTTGCATCTACTGTCTCATCCTGTTTCATAACCGTCGAGTTTAGGCGCAGATGCCAAAGCTCAACTTTGTATTCGATTGCTTAATCTCTTAAATTTGGTACTTCGTTCGTTGATATTTTCCAATTACAATAATACGATTTTGAAAGTCAATGTCCATTCGATGAAATAAATAATATTCCATTATTGAAAATAATTTTTCCATTTATTAAGGATCTTCTTTTTTAGCAAATATTAATTATTCTTCCAAATAATTCTTTTAAATTCCATTTCGTAGATTTCGTATAATTTCATTTTCCTTTTTAATTATTTGAAACTCAAATGAAAATAAATTTTGGTGCAATTTTCACAATGATTTAATCTGAGTAATATCGAATGTAAAAACATAAATATTTTGATTATAATAATTAATAATTTAAATTAATTATTGAAAATTTGTAAAAATTTATTCTACAAATTTCAATTTGTTCTCTTTGAAATCTTATTCTGATTTTAAACCACAATTAATAACAAATTTTAACATATGTAAAGTGACATTTTAATTTTCATAGTCAGTTTACAATATTCGAATTATATAAAAACAATTTTGAGCTAAATGATTTATAATGATTAAACCTTTTCCTAAATTTTCCCGCTGTAAATTAGTTACCAAGGAAAATAGAAAAATATTTGTGATACTTATGTGAAAAACATTGACTCTTGAAAGTGAAACATCAGTAATTTGACATTATTGGTATCCAATTTTTACGGTATCAATAATCATACCGAACCTACCCCTTCGTGATCCTATCTTATTAAAAAATCTTCCAGTAAATGTAGTTTGAAGATTAGAGTACCTCCTAATCCAAAATAACATTTACTTTCAGAAAAAATTTAACAAGAACGGTTCAATGACTTTACTCAAACATAAAAATAAGATACACTCTAATGTATAAAAGCTGATGATTAAAACAAAAACAAGCCTTCAAATATTTTTCATAAAAGCATTCAAATTATTAACAATTTCTATGGAACTAATTTTTTTGAGATAATTTTGGCCAATTTATAAGCATTATAATTCTGACCACTCACAACTGAACAATAAAACGAATTTTGTTTTAACTTAACCGTTATCAAAAAGACTTTACTTGTGTTCTAAAATTCGTAAAAATCGTTACGTCCGAAACCTATATATTTTCAGAGAAAATAAATATTAAATTTATTGAATAAATTTTTTTTTAAACTTCCAAATAATAAAAATTTTTAATTTTTAATTAATAAAGTACAAAACATTACGATTTTAAAACGTTAACATTCAAATAAATATTAATGGATTTGCAGCAAAAACGAATTTTCATTTAAACGAGGAATACTCTTTAGTTGAAAAATCAAATAGATTTAACAATATTAATTAATGATCTTAATAATTGATGTATATTTTCCTTTGATCCACTTCTGATTGTGAAAATAATCAAACAAAGTGGTGTCTTGAGAGTGATCTGGTTGGTCCATCATATTGTGATTTGATGTCAGGTCCTTTGGAATTATAGCTCGAATTCAAGATCGAGTTATATCGGTTGATTCAGTCCTGGTTACGAAACTAGTCTTCATTGCGTGGAAATTAGGCATATCTCTGGAGCTTTGTTAGCAAATAATGCTACTAGGAACGTCTCAGTGAATGAGACTCGCAAGACCAATATTAAATACGGGCTCGGGAACCCGGGATCGCCAATTCCCGTGTGCCAATCAATAGCACCCCTGAGTATAATGAAAAAACAAACAAACAAACAAAAAATAAAATCTTAAGAATGAAATATTCTCTTAATTAGAAAAAAATAATATTTTTATAACAATATCAAAATATTTAAAAACACATAATTTTTTTAAATTTTGAAATTTAATAAAAGCCGGGCGGCATTGAAATGCTTAAAATGCATTACAGTATAGTTCACAAAATAGCGAATAATATCACCTCACATTCGATCATACAAAATTGGCAGAAAATAAAGACTAAATTTTTTGAATCTTGTGACGACCAATTATAGCAATACGATTTTCAATGCAAACTGTGACTTGTACGATTATTACCCTTAGATAAGAATATAATTATTTGAATTCAAAAATGTTGAATTGTTTAAACTAAAATAATAATTGTTCTCTATTATATAAAACTTCTAGGCAATTTACATAACAATTAACTGGGGAAATTGCATAGGTTAATCGTGTACTAATTACATTATCGTAAGTTAGCAATCATTTAATGGACTAATTGCACATATATTTGAATCAACCAACGTACATGCACATTCTTACCAAAAAAAAAAGACGATATAATTCATTTGATTGACAAATAAAAACAGGAAATGTTACCCAAAAACTATTTTGTATAACAAGTCATTTGATTGGTGAACAAAAAATAGAATATGTGCGTCCGTGTGCAATAAATTTATTGAGTTGATGAATAACAAAAATTGACTTTAGGTGCTTGATTAAGTACAGAGTTGGTTGTGTGACTTGTAATTGAACATATGACACGTTTAGAAGTGTGAAACAATAGATCAGAATACACAATACTCAGACATGTTGTAATTAATAAATTTTCTTAAAAAAAAAGAATATTATTAAAATTGCAAGAAAGTGAAATCAATTATTTAATAAATCAAATTAATTAGTTTAGAAAATATTGTTAAAAAGATCATAAAATCACATTTTGTACAAAAAGGGCACGTGTTTAAAAAATGTTTATCTAACAACATCGAATATAAATAAATGAATTAAATTAATAAAACCATGTAATTTTACTAAATGGACAACTAAATAAACGAATGAAATCGACATTTTGCATTATTTTCGAATTTTAGTTGAGGGGTATACTATGAGGGAAAGAATCTGCACTTGGTCACCGTTTATACATCTTCTTATTGGAGGTATGGGATTGTAAATTGAAGGCCAAATTTCCAAATAAGACACGAAAGTTGAATTGAAATGGGACATATGTTAAAGGGCAATAATGGTCACAATTAAACCTACTAATTAATATATCATTTTGTGAACTTGAGACAGTTATAAAAATTATCAAGACTGAACACGCAACCTCATTATAGGATTTATCAGACGTCGTACAGGATGAGACAGCAACATAGTACAGGATGGTGCAAGTAGTATTAATAATATGGTACACATGTTTCAACAAATGATGAGTTAACGCAATATAGTACTATTCAAGCTAGTTTACAACAAACAAGAAAAGAAATACAGTCTACTAGTCAACCATTTGATGAAGTTATTGAATGTATTGTAATTCAATAACCAACGACAAACAAGTAAAAATATTGAACCAATAAAAAGGGGGCGAACACAAACCAGAACACAAGTTCAAACAATAGCAATCAAAAAATGTACAATCAGGTAAACACACAAACAATTTTTTATAATAATGAAAAAAAATTTGGAATCAAATGTACTAAAATTTGTGCGACAAATA
The DNA here is from genome assembly GCA_020423425.1 of Chrysopa pallens. Classification (NCBI taxonomy): domain Eukaryota; kingdom Metazoa; phylum Arthropoda; class Insecta; order Neuroptera; family Chrysopidae; genus Chrysopa; species Chrysopa pallens. The sequence continues at coordinate 24,314,831 of CM035592.1, read as the reverse complement.
ATTTTAATTCAAAAAAACGATATTGATAGATAACTTCTTAAATTCTTATACTTATGAAAATCAAATTAAATTTGATTCCAAATTTTTTGATATAAAAATATGAAACAATTGAAAAATTATTATTAAAAAAAAACTGTAAGTTGTGAAAATGCTTAAAGAAAATGAATCACTATTAGACAGTATCAAAATATTCACAGGATCGATAGATCAATGACATCCAATTGAATAATTGAATTCATCCAATTAATAATTAGTTTTGAAATACTAATTTTAGTAAAATTAGTATTTCAAAACACGAAAACATAAATTTTGCATTAAAAAAAAAAAAAAATGAAATAATTTTGTAAGATTCTATATATGAAGTAAATCAGGATAAAATATAATCATTTCAAGATTTTAAAAGATTGGATTCAATCAGAATTTTGAATGGATACCATTCAATACCGTATTCGAAATGGTTTTATAACTAAAGAATGGTCCAAAACATGTTAAATACAATACAAAATACTTCAATCCAATACAGAAACAAAATTGATTCAAAATTATAGTTGGATCATTTTAATTAAATAGTTAAAAATGGAATTTAGATAATCGTTGTAAATTTCTTGAAAAAATGTGAATCAAGTTCATTCCTATAATTATCCAGAAAATTTCGAAAATAGTCAAAATTACCGTCATAATAGAAATCATTATCCGAAACCTTTTTAATGTTGTTGAATTTCAAAATTACGTTAAACACTCTCATTTCAAAATTATGAATATAATATATATTAGGACAACTCAAAATAATCTATATAACTATAATGACAATTTAATTCAAAAAAATTAAAAAAATGATGACATCCATTCAGAAAATCATTATTCAGAATATCAAAATACTTATTAAAGTTATTCTCAAATAAAATACCAAATTCTTTTATGCCATATGATCTGAACCAGAGTTTTCACAGAAAATCAATAAAATATTATTGAATGTCAGCTTGTCGATAATTATCCGGCTCGATTACGATATCCGTGGCGCCACGATTTTTTATCAATTTTGGATAAACAGGCCAAAATAAGACGAAAATGAATTATATCAATTTTCGAATTTTCGCCTATTTATCGAGTTATCAATGGGTAATCACAGGTTGAACGTAAGGGCCAAAAACCAACGGGACCCCTGTAAACTATATTCCACTAATCTATAGGTAGTTTAATCATATGTTGAACGTTTTGAAACGGTTGAAACAGTTGACGTAGATAAAAGAATAGAAAGATCCCTTAAAACAAATTTCATATTTGATTTAGCTAATACATTTTTAAACCAGAACAAAAACTCAAAACTTTAAAATAATAAAACCAAGACAAACTTGATCAAATCTTATCAAAATTGAAAACCAATAGTTGAAAATTTATAATTAAAAAATCGAATAATTAATCATTTAATTGTATCTTTCATACAATATTAGCATAGATAAAATAGAATTATTGGCACAGCTTCGCTTAATAAGTGAGCTACATGTTAGGATTAATCAGAGGAATTCAATGAATGGAGCAGCCAAGAAAATTGCAAGTAGTGTAATTGCATTCAAAAAGAAATATTGGAACACTTCCTGTAATAATGCCCAATCTTTAAGAAATACATATCTAAATTATGATATGTAACCCAAAATCTCAAATATAAGCCTAGAAAGCAAAATTTGTACTATTTTTTTTTTAAAAACGCCCTAAAATTACGCAATTTTGTATTGCAGTAGGGTGTCTACTACTAGTCAAGGAAAACCGGGAAAAATCAGGAAATTTTGTTTACAAAATTATGGCATAGTTAGGGATTTTATGAAATTTTAGTTAAAGTCAGGGAATTTGTTTAATATACAGGAATTTTAAAATGTTCATTTAAGAAAACTGTAAAAAAATTATTTTTATGATGTTTTATAAAATCATGTGTCTAAAAACGAAAATTGCCAATTATACAATTTTCATTTACAAGTCGATAAATCCGTGTTTTTCAAAAAAGACTAAAAAATTCAAAATAATTTAATACGAAAACCGTAAAGTCCTTTTTGTTTTGGGAATTTCCTTAATGTTAATGATTAAAACCATGTAAATTCTTATAAACTTGACTGAGTCTGAAACTTAATTCAGGACAGTGAGAGACTACCGTTGAATTTTCTATACAACTATTGCTATTAAAATAATTTTCTATACAACTATTGCTATTAAAAATTTCAATCAATTTTGTTTTCAAGCTCATATAAATAATGATCTGGGAAAATTGAAATCTAAAAAACCGAAAAAAGTCAGGGAATTTAGTTCTCAAGATAAAGGTAGATACCCTGATTATTGGAAGAATAGAATTAGTAAAGGAAAACTATATTATATATGATTTTTCCCGTCTAATAGTCTTTCTAGTTATGTAATGTATATAATTAATGAAAAATCATGTTAAGTGAAAACCTGAAAAAGTCAGAGAAAAGTTAGTTTTCAAAATAGAGGTAGACAACCTGATATTGGAAAAATAAGCTTAGTGAAGGAAAACTATATTATATATGTTTTTTCCCGTCTAATATTCTTTCTAGTTATGTAATGTATATAATTTATGAAAAATCATGTTAAGTGAAAACCTGAAAAAGTCAGAGAAAAGTTAGTTTTCAAAATAGAGGTAGACATCCTGATATTGGAAAAATTATAAGCTTAGTGAAGGACAACTATATAGTATATAATTTTCCTCGTCTAAAAGTCTTTCTAGCCATGTAATGTATAATTAATGAAAATCATATTGCGTCTTTCCTTCACATTTCTGAATATCACCTGATAAATTGTAGACTTCAAAAATAAATGGAAAAAGGAAAAATAATTTTAAAAAAAAGTTATAAATAAAATAAATAAAAAATAGAAAAACAAAATAAAAATAAATAAAAAAAATAAAAATAAAAAAAAAATCAGAAAAAAAATATAAAAATAAACAAAATAAACCAAAAATATAAATAAAAAATTAATAATGTAAAAATTCATTTTAAAATTTTTGAAAATTGTGTGTTGTTCGAATAAGATTTGGAATATCAACACCACCCCTGTAATGTAGGCCCCATTTAGTACAGTTCTTTTAGAGCTTAAAACAGGAAAAAGTAGGATGAATGAATTTATAGTGTAATCTTATCAATTATGATGCTTTGTACGATATATAACTAAAAAATTTCGATTTATTGCCCCAATTTCATAGATCAAATTATTTTGTATTTTTATAAATACGCATTTCGACTCTAAAAAGTATTCATCATCAGTATGAATTAGCTAGTTGTAATGATTCTCAGTGGAGATGTTACTCGTTTCTAATTTGGTGACGGTTTGCAAAAATTTTCACGAATAAATACAAGCTTAATATTTCATTTAAAAAAAGTGTTAGAATAGAAGAAAAAAAATTCCATGGTACGTTGAAGATGATGAAATATCTTTGTAAATGTCGCGTTATTGAGTTCACACTATTCGTAACCTCAACTAGCAACATCTTTTGACGTGATACAAATTTACGGACTATTTGAAGGAGGCGCGATGTGACATCGTTGTGTTACAAATTTTGATACGCGATGTTGTTACGCCACACAAAGGTTGCTTTGTTACAAGTCAAAGTTGCGTTACGGTGTTACGTTACACGCGTATGTTGTACATGTGTACGTCTCTTCAGATTTACAAGTAATTTGTTTAAAACCGTTCCAAAATATTTATTTCTTTAATAAAAACTGGATATTTTTAATCACGAATAACTAAACAAAAAATATTGACATTTTGGAAAAACTATATTAATCACTATTGGCTCAAATTTTGATTCTTTATAGCGATTCCCATTACTATCATTAAGGTTACAAATTTCATCAACTAGATGGGGCGTGGTGGGGCGCACACAAAATAAAGCTGTAAATATTTTATTATTAAACATCTAAAAAATAATCCGGAAGGTTTTACACCTTCAATACATTTACTGAAGCAGAATTTCTAAGTTAAAATTTCTAAGGCCTTCTAACTAACTTAATTAGTTGGTTTATAAATACAGTATCAATATTATTTTAGTTAATTTTTAGAATAAAAATTATAAATTTATAGTTATTTTCTATAATCTTATGTTGCATATTCAACACAAATGCTACGAGAAAATGTTGAGAATATTAGAAATGATGAAATGATGAATTGAGTAAATAATTTTGATTACAAAATTGTGATGCATTAAATAATTTGAATAAAATAAAAAAATTTGAAATTATTTGTTATAAAATAATTCTGTTTCAATACAAAAACTTGCACAAAAAAAAAAAAAAAAAAAAAAAAAAAAAAAAAAAAAAACAACAATTAAAACCATAAATGTTATAAAGAAAAAAAACCATAAATAAATGTTTATGATGGGGTTCCTGGCTTCTGCTATAGTATGCATTCGTAATAAAAATAAAGTATTCATAAGGTTAAGTTTAATATTGCAAATCAAATTACAAAAATCAGACTCTGATTCTAATAATCTAAAGTTAATTTTTATCAAATAGTTTTCCTAAAATAATTTGAATTCCTGAGAGATACATGAAATTACTTTATCTAATAAAATTAGTTAATGTTTTACTGGGAGGTGTGGGGTAAAGTGTTAATAAAAGGTAATTTAATAATGCAAATCCAATTACTAAGATCAGACCCTGATTCTTATAATTAAAAGTTTAAATTTTAATAAAATAAAATTGGCATTCGAATAATTTAAAAAAAATGATATTCTAAAATAATCTGAATTACTGAAATACATGAAATTACTTTGACTTAAAAAATTTACTGAAGTTTTTACTGGGGGAGTGGGTTAAAGTATTAATAAAAGGTAATTTAATAATGCAAAAAAAATTTGAAAGATCAGACTCTGATTCTAATAATCTAAAGTTAATTTTTATCAAATAGTTTTCCTAAAATAATTTTAATTCCTGAGAGATACATGAAATTACTTTATCTAATAAAATTAGTTAATGTTTTACTGGGAGGTGTGGGGTAAAGTGTTAATAAAAGGTAATTTAATAATGCAAATCCAATTACTAAGATCAGACCCTGATTCTTATAATTAAAAGTTTAAATTTTAATAAAATAAAATTGGCATTCGAATAATTTAAAAAAAATGATATTCTAAAATAATCTGAATTACTGAAATACATGAAATTACTTTGACTTAAAAAATTTACTGAAGTTTTTACTGGGGGAGTGGGTTAAAGTATTAATAAAAGGTAATTTAATAATGCAAAAAAAATTTGAAAGATTAGACCCTGATTCTAATAATCTAAAGTTAATTTTAATCAAATAATTTTCCTAAAGTAATTTTCTAAAATAATTTGAATTCCTGAGAGATACATGAAATTACTTTATCTAATAAAATTAGTTAAGTTTTTACTGGGGGGTGTGGGGTAAAGTGTTAATAAAAGGTAATCTAATAATGCAAATCCAATTACTAAGATCAGACCCTGATTCTTATAATTAAAAGTTTTAAGTTTTAATAAAATAAAATTGGCATTCGAATATTTTTAAAAAAATGATATTCTAAAATAATCTGAATTACTGAAATACATTAAATTACTTCGACTTAAAAAAAATTACTGAAGTTTTTACTGGGGGAGTGGGGTAAAGTATTAATAAAAGGTAATTTAATAATGCAAATCAAATTACAAAGATCAGACCCTGATTCTGATAATCTAAAGTTAATTTTAATCAAATAATTTTCCTAAAGTAATTTTCTAAAATAATTTGAATTCCTGAGAGATACATGAAATTACTTTATCTAATAAAATTAGTTAAGTTTTTACTGGGGGAGTGGGGTAAAGTATTCATAAAAGGTAATTTAATAAGGCGAATAAAATTTCAAAAATTAAACCCTGATTCTGATAATCTAAAGTTAATTTTAATCAAATAATTTTCCTAAAGTAATTTTCTAAAATAATTTGAATTCCTGAGAGATACATGAAATTACTTTATCTAATAAAATTAGTTAAGTTTTTACTGGGGGGTGTGGGGTAAAGTGTTAATAAAAGGTAATCTAATAATGCAAATCCAATTACTAAGATCAGACCCTGATTCTTATAATTAAAAGTTTTAAGTTTTAATAAAATAAAATTGGCATTCGAATATTTTTAAAAAAATGATATTCTAAAATAATCTGAATTACTGAAATACATTAAATTACTTCGACTTAAAAAAAATTACTGAAGTTTTTACTGGGGGAGTGGGGTAAAGTATTCATAAAAGGTAATTTAATAATGCAAATCAAATTACAAAGATCAGACCCTGATTCTGATAATCTAAAGTTAATTTTAATCAAATAATTTTCCTAAAGTAATTTTCTAAAATAATTTGAATTCCTGAAAGATACACGAAATTACTTTATCTAATAAAATTAGTTTAGGTTTTACTGGGGGAGTGGGGTAAAGTATTCATAAAAGGTAATTTAATAATGCGAATAAAATTTCAAAGATTAAACCCTGATTCTGATAATCTAAAGTTAATTTTAATCAAATAATTTTCCTAAAGTAATTTTCTAAAATAATTTGAATTCCTGAGAGATACATGAAATTACTTTATCTAATAAAATTAGTTAAGTTTTTACTGGGGGAGTGGGGTAAAGTATTCATAAAAGGTAATTTAATAATGCGAATAAAATTTCAAAAATTAAACCCTGATTCTGATAATCTAAAGTTAATTTTAATCAAATAATTTTCCTAAAGTAATTTTCTAAAATAATTTGAATTCCTGAGAGATACATGAAATTACTTTATCTAATAAAATTAGTTAATGTTTTACTGGGAGGTGTGGGGTAAAGTGTTAATAAAAGGTAATTTAATAATGCAAATCTAATTACTAAGATCAGACCCTGATTCTTATAATTAAAAGTTTTAAGTTTTAATAAAATAAAATTGGCATTCGAATATTTAAAAAAAAATTATATTCTAAAATAATCTGAATTACTGAAATACATTAAATTACTTCGACTTAAAAAATTTACTGAAGTTTTTACTGGGGGAGTGGGGTAAAGTATTCATAAAAGGTAATTTAATAATGCAAAAAAAATTTGAAAGATTAGACCCTGATTCTGATAATCTAAAGTTAATTTTAATCAAATAATTTTCCTTAAGTAATTTTCTAAAATAATTTGAATTCCTGAGAGATACATGAAATTACTTTATCTAATAAAATTAGTTAATGTTTTACTGGGAGGTGTGGGGTAAAGTATTCATAAAAGGTAATTTAATAATGCAAATCAAATTACAAAGATCAGACCCTGATTCTAATAATCTAAAGTTAATTTTAATCAAATAATTTTTCTAAAGTAATTTTCTAAAATAATTTGAATTCCTGAAAGATACACGAAATTACTTTATCTAATAAAATTAGTTTAGGTTTTACTGGGGGAGTGGGGTAAAGTATTCATAAAAGGTAATTAATAATGCGAATAAAATTTCAAAGATTAAACCCTGATTATGATAATCTAAAGTTAATTTTAATCAAATAATTTTCCTAAAGTAATTTTCTAAAATAATTTGAATTCCTGAGAGATACATGAAATTACTTTATCTAATAAAATTAGTTAAGTTTTTACTGGGGGAGTGGGGTAAAGTATTCATAAAAGGTAATTTAATAATGCGAATAAAATTTCAAAAATTAAACCCTGATTCTGATAATCTAAAGTTAATTTTAATCAAATAATTTTCCTAAAGTAATTTTCTAAAATAATTTGAATTCCTGAGAGATACATGAAATTACTTTATCTAATAAAATTAGTTAATGTTTTACTGGGAGGTGTGGGGTAAAGTGTTAATAAAAGGTAATTTAATAATGCAAATCCAATTACTAAGATCAGACCCTGATTCTTATAATTAAAAGTTTTAAGTTTTAATAAAATAAAATTGGCATTCGAATATTTTAAAAAAAATTATATTCTAAAATAATCTGAATTACTGAAATACATTAAATTACTTCGACTTAAAAAATTTACTGAAGTTTTTACTGGGGGAGTGGGGTAAAGTATTCATAAAAGGTAATTTAATAATGCAAAAAAAATTTGAAAGATTAGACCCTGATTCTGATAATCTAAAGTTAATTTTAATCAAATAATTTTCCTTAAGTAATTTTCTAAAATAATTTGAATTCCTGAGAGATACATGAAATTACTTTATCTAATAAAATTAGTTAATGTTTTACTGGGAGGTGTGGGGTAAAGTATTCATAAAAGGTAATTTAATAATGCAAATCAAATTACAAAGATCAGACCCTGATTCTAATAATCTAAAGTTAATTTTAATCAAATAATTTTACATTCAAATAATTTTCTAAAATGATATTCAAAAAAACCTAAATTACAGAAATACACGGAAATTACTTGAAAAAAATTAGTAAAGTTTTCAATTGAGGCGATGGGGTGGAGGGAGGTTTGTTTATTGTTTTATAAAAATTTATTAAATTTATATAAGTATGTATATATCAATAATAAAAACTTATGCCACTGACCTTTTATCAGGAACCTACTGGAACACTGGAACACCTACCTGAAAATAGAAATAAACAATTTTTAGAAATTTTCACGGATAACTTTAAGCTTCAATTAGTTACACGAAATAAACAAAGTTTTTCACAATACTGAAGTGTGGTGACAGTGAAATTTTCATGGAGAAGCTCCAATAAATTACAAAAAATAAAAATTTTTGAAAACTGATCGGGTAAAATTGTTTTATTATACAAACAATTTTTTTTAAATGCACAAATTTTTTAAGGATTCTGTTTTCTACTACAAATCTTACAGTGAAATATCTGCGAAAAATAGTTGGAAAAGGGAGAGAGCTCGGAATTTAACACGGAATAAAATCCTGACTAATAGTTATTTTTTATTTTCTGCAAATGATAAATAAAAAACTGCAGGAAAAAAGACGGCTACAAATTTTTATTGATGATTTGAGAACGAAAAGTGATATTTGGATTTCGTAAAGATCCTTCTAAAGAAGAGAAAATTTTTTAAAAAATGATCGTCGGAAATCAAGCTTTATAATTAATAAATCCGCCGTTGAAATATGGGATTCCGCGTGACTGTTTTTTACTCGTTGAAGCTAGCGAGAGTTTAATCACAAAACAAACAAAAAATATGACCTTAATAAATTTCAATTCATGGCCCCAATTTTCTAGATCAAAATATTATTTTATAAAATACGCATTTCGACTACAAAGTAACCATCATCGGTATGAATTAGCTAGCCATAATGATTCTTTGAGTATATGTTAATCGTTAGTAATTTGGTAAAACTCACCAAATTAGCAATGAGTAACATCTACTCAAAGAATCATTGCGATTGGCTAATTCATACTGATGGTGTGACTACTTTGTAGTCGAAATACGTATTTATAAAATATAAAATATTTTTTATCTAGGAAATTGGGGCCATAAATTCAAATTTACTCGAAAAATCCTCGAGTTCTCTTTAATTAAATACTAAAAAATGTATGACTTTTTAGTTTAAAATATCAATTCAAAAATTTAAAAAAAATAATGGAGTACTGGGGGGAAAGACCCCGGACTGACGTTACGTAATATCAGGCTTAGACCAATCAATAAAATTAAGCAACAGCAGTCACAATCTGTATTTGGATGGGTGACCACCTAGCAGAACTGTGTACTATTGTTTTATAAAAATAATAATAATAATCCCCTTTGGTTTAATGGCTATCTTAAATTTTCATTTTGAAACCCCTTAAAATGTTCTCATAAAATAGTGAAAAATCAAAATGTTTTCATTTCTCCAAAAGGTAATATTTTCTTAGGCCTTCAATAATTCATTACATTACCAAAAACAAACAAAAATTCAATTTTACTAAAGACCTAAAACACTTTTATGGCCCATGAATATTCATTTTTGAATTCCTTAAAATGTTCTTATAAAACAGTGAAAAATCAAAATGTTTTAATTTCTCCTCCAAGGGAACCTTTTTAACAATTAGAAAATAATAAAATCGGAAAATTTTAAGAAAAATATTTTGTAAATAACAATATTTAAAATTTTCATTCGTTATTATAATGTTTATTTTGTTTATTAATAATTTTTATCATGAGTTTATTATATTTTATAATATGAAGGTCTCCAAAACAATGTTGAGGTTTAGCACAATTGAATTAGCATTTTAATTTTTGATAGATTGAATAGAGCATTGGGAAAAATTGAGGATTGATTTCATTTTTAGGAAATTTTCTCTTCTTTAAGGATCTTTTTTTTCTGATTTCAAATATCACTATCCATTTTCAAGTTAAAAAGAAAAATTGGAAGATGTATTTTTTTCCAGTTTTTATTTTATAACAATTGTAATTTTACTTTGAGAAAATTAATAAAAAAAAAGATTATCAAAGAATTTTATTCCGTGTCAAATGAGATAGCATTCATTATTTTCTGACTTTTCTAACTATTTTTCTCAGATATTTCACTTCTCTACATAGACTTATTAGTGTTAAATATTTTTACGAAATGGATAAAAGATGATAATTATTGATATTCGTGGTGCCCCGATGATAACTTAAGGTAGAACAAGACGAAAATGATGAATACCAATTTTCGAGTTATCGACACTTTTTGTTTTTTGTAATATTATCGTGTTTATGTCACATAAATGATACAATTTAAAACATTATAAAAGATTTAATAATTATTTTTTGTTAAATAACTTTAATTTAAACTCAATTCAAGCACAAATCATCGAAATTTAATTCGTTTAAAAAAAACATCAACACTTGTAGATTTAATACAAATATTAAAAATACATGTACGACATTTTCGACTATTATTAATCCATGGATTTGTGGGGTCTAGTTTGCATGGACCAGGTTGGTTTTTGGCCCCTGCGTTCAACTTGTGATTAAACTACTCATGAATAACTCGAAAAATAGATGAAAACTCGAAAATTGGTATTCATTTTTGTCTTACTTCAGCTTTTTATTGGAAAAATTCATCAAATAATCGAGGCGCGGCACAAGTATTGTAATTGAGCCCCATATTATTTATTAAATTTTGTAAAATATGTCATTGATTTTTAATGAATTTCAAATTCAAAAAACCAAATAAACAAAACAAAGGATGATTTGAATACAAAAACATTTAAAGGTATTTCAATGAAAACACCCATATGGTTGATTGACCCGAGAACATAAAATAGTAAACTGTCCCAAAGCTATAGGGATATTTAAAATTACCATCGAACTCTTTACGTTAGGATAATTTTCTATTATTTGTATTTAAAAAAATAACCGATTTCCGAAGTTCATATTAAAAGATTTTCAAACATATTTATTGTTGAATTAAAATTATGGGGAAAATTAAAAAATGCAAAATTAAATTTGATAAACTTTAACTAACCTGATTAATATTTTTTCCATATTTCCATTGTATCTGCCCACTTTCCATTTAGCATTTCACCGTCCACTTTAAACTAAAAGAAAAAAAATAAAATGAATAAATAAAAATAGAAATAAAGAATCTTAATAAATTTTCACGGATAACTTAAAGCTTCAATAAGTGACACGAAATAAACAAAGTTTTTCACAATACTGAAGTAGAGAGACAGTAAAATTTTCATGGAATAGCTCCAATGATATTACAAACAAACAAAAATAAATATTAGAAAACTGAGCGAGTAAAAAAAATTTGATTGTATTGATTGCAGTGAAATATTTGCGAAAAATAGTTAGGAAATTGAACTAAAGATGGTTTGAATATAAAAATATTTGAAGATTGTTCAATGAAACCCAAATAGTTGATTGACCCGAGAACATAAAATGGTAACAATTTTCTGTCCCGTTATAACGATATATAAAATTTCCATCGAACTACGTTGGAGAAATTTCAAAGTTTTTTTTTTTTCTTTTTTTTTTTTTTTTTTTTTAAACTAGTTCATATTAAAAAGATTTTTTAATTGAAAATCATGGGGAAAATTACAAAATGCAAAAATTAAATTTGATAAACTTTAACTAACCTGATTAATATTTTTTACATATTTCCATTTTATCTGCCCACTTTTCATTGAGTATTTCACCGTCCACTTTGAATTAAAAAAAATAAAATAAAATAAAATAAAAAATATTTTAAGATTATAAAAAGTTTTGATTTATCCATAAAATAATGGAAATCATAAAAAAATTTCCCAGCATTATTAATTTCAAAAATTAAATATTAAATTTTTTTTTAAATAAATATTTGATGAAAATTTTTATTTTATGCTTAAATCAAAATCAATTATTTAAAAAAAATATTTCAAATTACCGTAATTAATTTTTTTTTTAATATGGCGTCAGTTATATCATGATCAGCGCATGTCGTCAGTAATGAGTTATGTGATAATTGCTGAGTAATATATCTCTGTCTATCCACACCAAACGCTGTATAATGTCTATCTATCTATCTCACTTCATATTAGTTCATATTAACACACAACTAAGTTCATATTTAAACCACCAATCTGCAACAATAACACACAACTAACTTCATATCCAAGCCACTCTGAAACAATAATTTGCAATTATTATGTAATAATTGTATTTAAAACAAATTTTCAAAAATAAAATGCATACCATTTCAAAAACACTTGCAGTTTTTTGAAAATTATTCAATATTCAAAAATTTCTCTTTACTTTACAGCATACTTTGTTTTATCTGTAACAAATTTAATATATTTTATTAAAACACTACAAAGTTCGATTCTTGATTGTATTTAAAATAATGATTGATTTTATTGAGAACTTTTAAGGGTTTTTAAATAAAAATATTAAAAAAGAATTATCAAATTAAATAAATTATATTCTAAATAAAACATTTTAAATAGTTTTATCTTACCAATAATTAAATTTTCATTTGATTATTATTAATAAGTAAGAACTTTAAATGATGCGTGACGCTACGAATGAAGTTTAACGACCAAATGACTAAAACAAAGACAAGATCTCAGGTAGCACCACCTAAATTATGCAATGAATTTTAACCATTACCAACTTATTTTTAATTTTTTTTTTTTTTTATATTATAAAAATTAATTTTGAATGTTTTATTAAAAAGGTAGAGAAGAAATGAAACACAAAAATTTCTGGAAATTTTGTGACCTAGTTTCATTACGTAAAAGTCCCAAATTACATTTTTATATAAGAAAAATGCATTTCTGAAGTACATTTTGAAGTAGACAATTATTGAAAAAAGTAAATAATGATGGAAAGTAGTTTTGGGGTGTCTGAACACGAATAAGAGGTTGGTGAGAGCTAGTGAACTACCTAGTGCCTGCAGCGAGTCTTTAAATATCTTCCTCCAGAGCGTTATGACAATTAAACTTGAAATACGGGTGCATTTCGAAGTCATTGAACATGAATACGAATGAAATCGGCGAAGTAGTACCTGGTACCTGGAGTAGTTGTTTTAAATGTCATCTTCTGGAGTATTATGACAATTTATCATAAAATTGGCCCAAACCAACTTTTTGGGGGTTTCTGAGGTAGCTTAACACGAATACGTGATCGACCATGGAGTACCTGGTGCCTGCAATAGGTGTTCTAAACATCTTCTTCTGAAGTATTATGACAGTTTATCATATAATTGGTCAAAACTCGATATACGGGGGTTTTCGAGCTCACCGAACATGAATGGGTTCAACGAAGAAGTACCTGGTGCATGCATCTGATGATCTAAACGTCTTCATCTGGAGTATTATAACAATTTATCATAAAATTGACCCAAACTCGAAGGTTTTTAAATCGCTGAACATGAATATTATATCGACGAAGAAGTACCTGGTGTATGCAGCTGGTGATCTAAACGTCTTCCTCTGGAGTATTATGACAGTTTATCAAATAATTGGTCAAAACTCGATATACGGGTTGTTTCGAGATCACATGAATTCGTGATCGACAAAGGAGTACCTGGTGCCTGCAGTAGCTGTTCTAAACGTCATCTTCTGGAGTATTATGACAGTTTATCATAAAATTGAACCAAACTCGATATACGGGGGTTTTCAAGTTCACCGAATATGAATGAGTTCGGCGAAGACGTACTTGGTACATGCAGCTGGTGATCTAAACGTCTTCCTCTGGTGTATTATGACAGTTTATCATATAATTAGTCAAAACTCAATATACGGGCTGTTTCGAGATCACTGAACATGAATATGAGATCGACGAAGGAGTATCTAATGCCTGCAGTAACTATTCTAAACGTCATCTTCTGGAGTATTATAACAATTTATCATATAATTCGCTCAACCAAGTGTTTTTTGAGGTAGCTTAACACGAATACGTGATTAACAAACGAGTATCTGGTGCCTGCAGTAAGTGTTTTAAACGTCTTTTACCTGGAGTATTATGACAATTTATCATATAACTCGCCCAAACCAGTTACCCAAGTGTTTTTTGTGGTAGCTTAACACGAATACGTGATCGACAAAGGAGTACCTGGTGCCTGCCCTAGGTGTTTTAAACGTCTCTATCTGGAATATTATGATAATTTATCATATAATCGACCAAATCCAGTTACTCGGAGGTTTTTGACCCTGAGATCGATCTCATTTCTACCATTATTATTTACATTTTTAATATTGTCTACCTCAAAAATTCCCTTCTGAAATGCATTTTTCTTATGCCATTTGTGATTTTTACATAATGACACTATTAATGTAATAAAATTTTGAAATGCGTACAAAATAAAATAAAATTGAGATATTGATTGATTAATTTAAAATCACATGCATTAATATCCATAGCTTACAAAAAGATAACATAATAAAATCAAAATCTAATAAATAAAATTATGAATATCCCTGTAACTTTTGAATACACAAAATTTTGGATAATGTTTATTTTTTCTACACTTTGTCCCTAAAATATTTGAAAAATCGAAAAAATATTTTTGAACTCAATATTTTGCATCACTGGGGTTTATTGAAAAATGATAATATTATAATAATAATTAATATTAAATAAAGAACATTATAAAAATTTAAATTTGTAAAAACCAATTTTTTTAAACTTAAATTAATTAACTTCAAAATAATTTCTTAAAACTATAAACCAGATTTATGTTTATTTCAATTTTCTATTCCATTATTTTTACTATATTTTCGTAAAATAATGTAAACTATAAAATATTTGCCTACAAATAAAATATTTCAAAACTTAATAATAAAATATATCAGAAATTCAAACTTTTTTTTCAAAATTTAATGCGATAAATTTAAAATAAATAAATTTATTTTTTTTTTTTTTAATAAATATTGATAATAATAAAAACTATTATATTTTAAAATTAAATCAAAATTAATTTATTTAAAATTAAATTTACCTTTTAACAATATGGCTGCGTGAGGCGTCTTATAAAAACTCAACCACGCAGGTCCAGTCTGTTGTTATGCAATGTAGCTGAGTAGTATGTCTTTATCTAACCACAGTGATTGGATGCTGTCTATCTCACCGTACATGATTTTAACAAAACTAACTTCATATCCAAGCCACTCTGAAACACTGATTTGCAAAAATTATATAATAATTGTATTTAAAATAAATTTTCAAAAATAAAATGCCTACCAATTCAAAAACACTTACAGTTTTTTGAAAATTATTCAAAATTCAAAAATTTCTCTTTACAGCATTATTTGTTTTATCTGTAACAAATTTAATATAATTAATTAAAACAATACAAAATTCGATTCTTGATTGTATTTAAAATAATGATTGATTTTATTGAGAACTTTTAAAGGGCTTTTAAATAAAAATATTATAAATAATTATCAATTTAAATAAATTACATTCTTAATAAAATATTTTAAATAGTTTTATCTTACCCAATAATTAAATTTTCATTTGAATATTATTAATAAGTAAGAACTTCAAATGATGCGTGACGTTACGAATGAAGTTTAACGACCAAATGACTAAAACAAAGACAGCAGGACCTCAGGTAGCGCTACCTCAATTATGCAATGAATTATTAACATTGCCAACTTATTATTTCGAAACCTTTTTGCAAATGTAATAATTAACAAAATAAATTGAAAATTAATTATACAATAAAAATTTTAATTTATTTTAGTAAAAAGATAATTTTTTATATTTAAGATTTCGAGCATTTCATTTTGGGAAAAATTTAGTGAAACACATTACCATGAACATAATTTTGAGTTTTCGAAATCGAATGAGTTTATTTTTGCCGCCATTTAGGAAATAAGATTTTTACGTTTATGTAAGAAATTATTAGGACTATGTAAATTTTATCTTTTTTTAGATAATAATATTATCTAATACTTTTTCTTGTGTTTTTTCTTCTTACATTTAAATTTCAAAATTTTTAAGCTATGTATTTTTTCACAGCCTAATAACATTTTTAATTGATTTTTATTGAAAATTGTTATCAGAAGTCAAAAGTTCGCCTTCAAAGCGAAGTAAAAAATTCGTAAATTAGGAATATAAATGTATACAATAAGATTTAAGTTGCTTTTAACTGCTTTTTTTCGTTTTATTTAAACAGAATCGCGTAAGAAAATTCAGGCGGAATAGTTTTTGATACTTATGTACCGATTGCTTCTAGAGGCAAATTTATCCTTTCTAAACAATCAATAAATAGCTTTTGTCAAATCCAATTATAGAGAATCCATAATTTTAGGATCTCAGTCGCGTCTCGTATACTCTGAATACCTGAACATTTGTAGAATTCGTTGTGTGACACCTGGGCAGGAACCAGGTGTGACAGATAACTAAAAATGAGAGATATTTAATTTAAATTTACATGACTGGAATACATGAGGCGAAACGGATATCGTATTCGAGTCTAGGCTCATAATTAGCGGTTAATTAATCGTTAAGTTTTTTTTTGGAAAAAAGTAATTAATCGCTCTAGCAAAATGAAGACAATTGATGTTTCGCTAAGTCAACTTGAGAAATAACTTTTTTTCAATAAACTTCAAAATAGACCCATAATTAGTCGCAATGGAAAGAGTGAAAATTGTTTTTTCCAAAGCTAATTGACGATAAATTTACGACTTATTATATATTTCGAATTTAATTAGGGATAATTGTTTTGTTAAGTTGACTTACATGAATTGAATGCACATCATCAAAGCACCTGATTTTGCTACTGACATTATACTATAAAATGACTGAATTTTCTTAATTAAAAATTTTGAGGATCTAATTTAATGTTTCAGCACCTAATTTTGAGCATATTTTATCTTATTTTACATTACTTTGCTTCTGACAGCTTTATTAGTATCCGTTCTCTTCATATAATTATTTAAGATTTCAACTTCTTAAACTTTAAAATGGCAAAGTATTTTTAATAAATAATGAGAATAATTTATTAAATAAAGCCTGTTTGATGCTGTATTATATATTAAATAACCTAACCAAATATACTTAGTCTTATGAACCTACGACAATTACAAACGAATCAAAAATACTTATACCATTTTGAAAACATTAAAATCATTACTTAAGAGCATACCATTATTTATTAACGATAAATAACGACATGGGATACGCATTTGCCAAAGTTGAGACAACATAAAGTATTTTATAAAACATATTCTTGGTGTCGAGTATATGGATAGGGTAGCCTTGGAAAACTCAATGCTTCCTAATACGCCTACCTGCGTACTCAGCATTCAGAGAGAATGTGAAATACACAGTGTCCTCTTTTCATGCTAAAATTTACAGAGACCATTCTCTGCGAGATTTGTCAGATTTGCCTTTTCCAAATGGAAGCTTCCTTTAAGAGCTTTGGCCTAGTCTTGGTCGTAAGTTTTGTTCAAGAATGGTTTGAGTCTTGTATTATTTATTTGTTGCAATTACGTCTTAGTCGGAAATAATATTATTTTTTGGTATTAAAGGGTATCTACACTTGTCTGTCACAGTTCGGTCTCAATGATTCACTGCGGCTTCAGTCACATTTACGCCTATTTTAAATTCGTGATCAGCTATAGTTTTATAGCTGATCACGATTTCAATCGTATATACGTCGTATTCGAATTGAAAAAAATTACAATTTTCTTGATGTTTTAAGTTAAATCCTACGGCTAAAAACATATTTTTTGACAATATTTATTCTCACCACCAATGACAATGAGTACTATTTTAAAAGGGTTTATCCACATCTGGTAAAAGCACACTCCTTTCTGGAAAATCTTTCAATTTTCGCGAAATAAAATATACATACTTATCCAAATATTTTGAAAGTATATTGACAAAAAAGCGGACGACTTGCCGACAAGTTTTTCTTTCAATGTAGTACACAAATTTTTCTAATAAGACCATTAAATATTTACCTAAGGTAGAAAATTACGTAAGGAATTGAGTTAACACTGATTTTGTGTTACCATTTTAAATTGAAAAAACTTAGCTCACTTATTGAGACAAAATTGTAAAACTTAAAAATTCAACAAATTTTTGGTATTCGATATTAATTTTGGGTGGACCATTTCTCTAACACTTGAATTGTGTTGAATTTTCACAAAATTTTTAAATATGCCATTTCGTAAAATTTTTTTATTATTTTTCTTAATTTGCCTGTGTTATGTATAGCTAGCTAACCACCACGTAATAACACGTATAGATTAAATTTTACTTTCATACATGAATAACGAAATATATATTGTGTATGTAAGTATCTATGTTTTTACATGAAAAACTCATTCATTTTATGCAAATAATAACCTAATTTAGAGGTAAAATGAAGATAAAATTGACGCACAAGTTGTAGATTAACTGAATAAAACTGTAGAATGATCTATTTGACCGAATGAATGATTTAACATTTCGCTTGTTTGTTAAAAACAGTACACGCCATGGTTTACTGCAATGATTAATTATTATTATTTTCTTTTCATACTTGACACTTAATACGTATGTGCTATTAAATAATTTAACTGATTTATTTTAAATATGATATTAAACTTCCATTTCCAGGTGAGCTTGATACTTGCAATTGAGACTATAGCTCTCAGAAGTGGATGTCAATGCATGGAAATGTGAAAAAAGAAACGAAAAGGAGGCGAAAATGAAAAGAAAATGAAAAGAAATCACAAAACAAAACAACAAAATTGATAATGAAACAGCAGAAAAAAATAACAAGTGAAAATAACAAACAACAGAGTTTATTGTTTAGATACTCGACTTATGATTGCATTTTATTGTTTAGACTATTGACAAATAGCAGTCATAAAATACCAATAATTACCAATATATGATAATTGAGCTAAAATTGTGTGTGAATACTCACATTTTACGACAAAAATTTTGAAGATGTCTACTTCAAAGAAATAAACATTTTTCGTGTTTGAATGTTTCTTCTATCTTTTATAATTTACAAGTTTGGCCAAGTATCCATTGGACCCAATTTTGATCATTCACGAACTTAAAGCTCGTAATCTATTTTTATACTTAATTATCTTAATGGCGGGTGGACAAACGGAAATGCACTAATTAGGTGTTTTTATTAACACCTATACCAAATTTGGTTTATGCGATCAATATTTGATAGCGTTACAAACTTTAGACTAAAATTAATGTACTCAATTAATACAATTTTTACTAATATTATGTTCCTGATAAAGGTGGTGACCTCAAAAGACATGAATATTATTGTTTCAGTAAATATTCTTATTCACAAAATACAAATGTACTTGGAAAATCATGTATTTGTATTATAAGACTATACCTTATCTACCTATTCATTAAACCATATTAATTTGAAGGAATTCATAATTTATTTATGTATTTTATACTAAGAAACCACATTAATTAATTAAAATATTTGAAAAACAAAAAATTTTTAAACAATTGATATTTATTTCTCGTTGCCAAATTCTGGAATTCTAGTTTTTATTCATTTATTTATTAGTTTGTTTCTAAAGGAATTTTAATAAAAACAATTGAAAATAACAAATGATAATGTTAATTGTTTCAATACTCGGCTAAACATTCTAAATATCAAATCTTTACATTTATAAATACATATAAAATAATATGTATTATAAATATATGTGATTAACTGAATTTGATCTGATATTATGGCGAATCTAAGCCGTTTATAAAAAAATGTTTTTAAACAAACATTTTTTGTATTTGAATTTTTGTCTTTTATGGTTCAAAATTTGGATCATGGATCCAATGGAATCGATTTTGCTTGGTCACGAACTTAATTTTAATTTTAAGATCTAGTATACACCACCAAAATTTCAGCTAGATATGTTTTTTCACTTTTGATGGCAAACGGAAATGGATTGATCAGATGATGAATTTGTTGTTTGACACCTTGACAAGTACCAGGTGAGACAGGTAACTAAAAATGAGAGTTATTTAACTTAAATTTACATGGCTGCTTTATATATATATACCAAATTTCAACATTCGGGTAATAATTAATTTTCAAGTTATTTGTGTGCCAAAAATGAAAGAAATACAATCTATATTATATGTAATTTAAGTTAACAGCTTGTTGGAAGAACACTCCTTACAACTGTGAATAAACCGATCTACAACTGTGTAATAGTTAATTTAATAACATATTTCAATGTCAGGCATGTAAAAATAAGTAACGTTTAATTATTTTTTGTGGAGCTTTAAACCGTCTGTCTATAAAAAGTGTCTGACACTTAATTTAGTACTTCTAAAAAAATATTCTAGAAAATATACATAAAAATCAGCCATATAAATTTAAGTTAAATAACTCTCATTTTTAGTGACCTTTCGCACCTCGTACCTACCCAGGTGTCACACAACGAATTCTACAAATGCTCAGGTATTCAAAGTATACGTGACGCGACTGAAATCGTAAAGTTTCATCTGTGTGAAAATAAGTTATGTCTGATCTCCTTGGGATCTTACTCTATTACATTATTATGATTTATGACAATTTATATGTTTTACTAAATAAAGGATTAATTTATTGTCAAAAATGTCGCAAAATCGGTTTTATCTTGCCTCAAATACCATAGTTTCATAAAAATATTACTGTAGGTACAAATAATAAACGGATAGCTTATTTTTTATATTTCGAAAATTATATTACATTATACTATATATTATTTTACGCGAAGGGTTTTCCTTGAAAAAAATTTCTGAGGTACAAATCAAAATCTGATTTTATAACCAAGCAATGGTGTATATCAATTTTGTGCATACCAATGATTCAATCTCCCTAAAGCGTCTTAGTTGAAATTAATTCTATTATCAATATGGCATAGAGTCTTTATTTTTACGTTTTTTACTCAAAGCTAGAAAAACAAATTTGAAATCATCCAGTACCAGAATTTTTATGAAACTTGAATATTAGACGCATGGAAAAAACGAATGGCTATTATTTTTCAAAATAAATGTATACCATTTATAGTTTCCTGATTTTTATGCTATTAATAAGATTACGACAGCTCCGAAATCAATGTAAAAAGTCAATTATTTCTATGGAAGGTGGAAGGAATTATTTCTATGGTTTCTAATACTTCTATGGAAGAACTTTTTGGGAAGACAAATAAGAATACACTTGTTTTCATTATCAAAGATATTCTCTGTCATAACACTATTAAAAAAAAAAAAACAGATGTTAATTTTATCTGAATAATTGTATATTAAATTCGTTCAAACATTTTAAACAATAAAGATTGGCGTAAATAGATTGGGTAAACATAGAAACTTGGGAGGTGTAAATTATTACACAAAGGGACTTAAATTCTAATAAATAAATGACTTATTTATATTTTGTTAAATAAATAATAAAAGATTATGTAACAATAATAAGTTTTGATTTAGATATAATTTAAACAATAAAGTTACCTGTGTTTGTTTATGTCACACAGGTAAATAATTGAGTACAAGTAAGTACAGGTAGATCAATTATCTTATTTATAATCGTTTTTAGGTAGATTATTGTATATGAATCTTGTTATCTTTTTTTTATTTCTTTTTAAGGTTTGGTTTAGGAAACAGCACGAAAATTCGTATAAAGTATTTAAAATGGTTTTGATTAAAGAAAATTTTGCGTTCCAATGTTTTTATATTAAAATACCTATGCTAGTTTTAATTGAAGCGTATGTTTTTTAGAGCCGAATCGTCACCAAATTGGCAACGAGTAATCTCAGAGAATCATTAAAACTAGTTAATTCATACCGATGATGACTACTTTGTAGTCGAAATACGTATTTATAAAAATACAAAATAATTTGATCTAGGAAATTGGGGCAAAAAATCGAAATTTATTCGAAAATCCTAGAGTTCTGATTATTATAAAAAAAAAAATATTTTATATTATTAATCCTTATTCATAGATGTTTATAAATTAATGCAATACATATTACAATTGAGTAAATTGCATTGAATAAAACTATGATAATAAATACAGACCAGATATAAATTTAAAATTAATAAACTAACGGGGTTTATTCACAGTTGTAAGGAGTGTTCTTCCATCAAGCTGTTGACTTAATTTACATATAATATAGATTGTATTTCTTTCAATTTTGGCACACAAATAATTCGAAAATTATTAATGTTGAAATTTGGTATGCATAACATTGACATGAAGGCGGAAGGCTTGCGCTTCGTTTTCATGTTAATATTGTCCATACCAAATTTCAAAACATTTGGATAAGTATTTGAATTATTTGTACGCGAAATTGAAAGTTTTTACATAATGGAGTGTGCTTCTAATAGCTGTTGATAATCAATATTTGATGACCCAAAAAATTAATTTTGTACGGATGACTTGAAAGTACTTTTTTTTACAATGGTTTTGTGCAATATCCTTTTACTCCTCTTTTTTCTGTGTACGTATTTTAAGTAAAAAATAATTTCCTTATCGGATAATTTTCGCCATAAATTACAAATGTAAAATGGGGTTTTTAGAGTTTAAGAAACAAAAATAACAAATCAAATTTTTTGAATGTAATGCATCAAATTATCGCATACTATAGCCATTAATTTATTTATAATATAGAATTGATACGTATGTTATTTATTTTTATTATATATATATTTTGGAGGGATAATAAATGACTAAGCTAATTGACTATTACGGAATATCTTTACTTATGTATTTAAAAAACAACGTTCTGCACAACGTCAAACCAGATCACCCCTTTTCAGAATGCTGAATTTTACCGATTTTAATCAATGGCCGAATGTTTCTTACAAAATGCGAAAAGCTTCATCTGAACTGGGTATATATAAACTATTTTTCTTGAGTGTTAAGTTGTTTTCCATTTTTTATTTTCTGCAGTTAAAGAAATTTAAAATTCATAATATTGTTTTAAAATCAAAATGATTTACTTTTTGATTCAGGCAATTGTTTTTGAAAAATTTATGTCTAAGGTATCTCGTTCAATAAAATTACAATTTTATTTAAATTTGACATTTACGGTTATCTTTTGATAAAAAAATTCGACGATTCATTGAACAAGAAAATGTTATTTGTATTTCTCCTTATTATTTATTGTGATTATGTTTGTTAGAAAAGTTTAATAAATGAACTTTTCAAACAGTTTCTTTATGATCTATTATATATAAATAGGTATCTACTGCACTTCCAAAAAAGAACCAAACCAAACGATGAAATTTAGTCCCATCAATCACCAATGGATTTTTACAAAGTAAGTTCAGAAAAGTGAACAAAAGCGATGAAGCCGAATTCTTATTATTTTCATGCATGTTGCCTGACATCTAGCGGTTGTCATTATGGTTATGAATATTTTATACAACTACTGACCTCTATAGGCTCTTGCAAGCACCTGTTTGACGTATTTTAGGAATTGATATTATCGAAATCGTTTGGTCAAGATTAGTCACTTGGTTTCATCCTTTGGTCATTTTTAGTTTGAGTTACAGTGAATTAAAAATTTGGCATACGGTAGAACCCGTTTGTCAGATTTTCTAAATTTTTTTTCGTGGATTTCATTTCGTCATCGTTTGGTCGAACAAGCCCTCCGAATCATATCAATATTGTGCATACCAAATTTCATAATTTTAATTATAGATTAGTATCTTTTGAGTTATTTGTCCGCGAAAATTGGAAGAAATACAATGGCATTACATGTTATTTAAGTAAACGTATTGTTAGAAGCAAACTCCTGTATGTAATTCAACATCTGTGGATGATTTTTATGTAAAAAAGAGAAGAAAAACATTCTTTAGGAGCTTCTAACTTATTCGTTTTTCAATCAATTTTAATTGAATAATCGAATTTTGTTTGGTATTGAGCTAAATTTCACATTTAGATGGATAAAATTGCAAATTTTTTTCTTGCATCTTCCCTATTGCCTTATCGTTTGATAAAAGAAAACTATAATAAAAGTTGTCGCAAGCTATGATCGGCAAAACATTTTTGCCCGTGATTCTTAAAATTGTTTAAAATTTTTTTTTGAATTTATTGTTTTTTTAGTTGACATAATTTTCTTGAAGATATTTCTCAAAATTATTATGTAATTTGTGTAAATTGGATACATTTTTTTTTTGCGGATTTATTTTTAAAATAAAAATTTTGGAGCTTACAGTGTATAAGAGCAGCAAAGCAATGGTTTTGCAAGTGCAATTTATTTATACTATCGATTTTATTGTATTTTTTTTTATAATTTCCAAATAAATTTGTATACACGATTAGTATGATTAGTAGTTGCTCATTTCTAGTTTGTAAATCTGTGTTGAATATTATCTCTAGTAAACAAACTAATTTTCGTTTAAACTAATTAAAAGTAATAACTGAAAGATTTCAATTTTATTATATAATAATAAAACTAATAATAAGTGACATTCCGCTTTAAACAAGCTTATAGAAAATATAAAAGTAAGAGAAAGACAACTATATAAAGAGCTATAGCTAAGAGCTAGTATAGCTTGAAATGGTCTTCTGTTTTTGAGTGAACTATATTCAGATATTACAGAGGGGTAAAGAATAACTTAGACTAATCTGTACTGTTAAGAGAGCTGATGTTTGATGTAAAAGGACTCTGCGTAAATTATGACTGGCATTTAATAAATGGGGAGGAATTGATTTAATGTTTTTAATGTCTTAAAAAATAGTTCAACTTGTGATTAATGTTCTTTTTTACTGTTGATATGAGGTTTTAGTATTTATTGAAATTGGAAGAATATTTTTTATCATTTTATACCAAAAGTTTTTCTAAGGTACCATATTTTTGTATTATATCTCAATATTGTTCAATATGCTCTATTTCATCTTAATTAGAAAACCGGAAAGTGGATCAAAATTAACTTTGAAAATTTGAGTAGAAGCAAACACCGAGACATGTAATACTAAACATAGACGGGATACTAAATAAAAGTTTGTAATTTGATGATTATGCCAAAATTTTATATTGTCATCTAATTTACACAATTATTCTCATGTTCAGCTTAATCAGAAACCGGTAAGTGAATAAAATTTAACTTGCAGATGTAGTTACAGACGGACACCGGAACAGGTGAAATTAAATAAAAGCTTGTAAAACTGCAATACGTGTTCTTTGGTGATATTAAATACCAATTGTCAATAAAAAATCAGATAGTGATATAAAAAGTTGTATTTTAAATGACAAATTAATATGTATCACCATCTGTTTTTTTATATGTCATTATTGTTTTTTTTCGGAACCACAGTTTACAATTTTTCTCAAATAAGGTAGTTTTGGTACCAGAGTTTAAAAAATAAAGCAAGAGATGGCGCAAATGAAGTGTGTTTAAACTTTCAGTACACAATACAATGACGATGCATATAATTAAATTTGTTCAATATTAAAACTGGCTAAAATAAACTAATATGATTTTATAAAATTCCTATTATTTGGGTTTCAAGTTGTTTTTAATGAATTTGATATAAAAAGTTAATTTACAAACAAATGTATTCAATAGAAAGGTATAATAGTGGATACTGTACGACTATTTATACACAGCTTACAACTTACCTTTATCTGATATCTAACTAGCTATGTATATACGGAGTGATTATATATATATATATATATATATATATATATATATATATATATATATATATATATATATATATATATATATATATATATATATATATATATATATATATATATATATATATATATATATATATATATATATATAAACGATATAATGGTAACAGAAGCGAATAAAACTACTCTCAACTACTTGGGTTCTGGTATTCAGTAATGAAATTTCTACTAATATGTTGCCAGGACAACAAACTTCTATTGAAATTGCGGCATTTACAAATTAGAAACCGTCTGTCGTATATAATATATAAAGACAAAGTCATCCCTATATGTGTTGTACTGTGTACCCTTACAGTTTGTTGTTAACTCTTCTTCTATCACATCTGTTAGCTTTCCTATTAACTAGTTAGCATCACCTTGTCAAATTTTCAATACAGAAACTTCATTTTATTTTGTTTGTAAATCAGTTTTTAAATGTGTATAATAGCGTCTTGTATTGAATCTTACTTCCTAAAAAACTGCCTTCTGATGTACGAATATGCCCACTTAAATGAAGTGGGATATGAAATGAAAAAATTTTCTATACGAATAAGTGTTAATGAAGCAAAGTTCATTTTACATCCAAGATATATCTACGATGTCGGAAGTATTGTCTTCGTGATTAAAAAAGAAAGCCCGTCGGTCTGTGATGGTAATTTACTTGAATGCACAAAAATCCATAACTACTTGATCAATATTTATAAATTTTTGGTAAACAATAGTGGAATTGTTGTGGATGGTCCTATTTTAGAAATTTCATCTATCTATTACCGTTCCGGAGTTATTGCGCTCGAAATGTACTTATTTTTTTTCACTTAAATGTTGGAATTACAATTCGAAAAAAACATTTCTCTGGAGTTATATATATATATATATATATATATATATATATATATATATATATATATATATATATATATATATATATATATATATATATATTAATATATTAATATATATATTTCTTGTGTGCGTGTGTATGTGACTGAACTCCTCCTAAACGACTGGACCGATTTTGATGAAATTTTTTGTGTGTGTTCGTGGAGATTCGAGAATGGTTTAGAATTTGGTCATATAAATCAATTGCTGTTCGTTAGTCTCGCTAAAACTCGAGAATGGCTGGATCGATTTTGCTAATTTTGATCTTGAAATATTTGTGGAAGTTCAGAGAAGGTTTAAACGGTAAGAAATATAATTAATAAGTAACGGAAAATACTATAAACGACAATTTAATTTTCGAATACAAAATGTTCCTAGCTGTGAAACAATTTTTGTCTTTTTTTTCTCACATGTTACAAATCCTATTAGCATCATTTCCATAGAGACCAAAATCTAAATTTGAAATTCAAAATAAACTTCTTTATCTCTTCTCACTAGCAGTATGTTAAACTGTCAACTGTATAAAGTGTGCATATCGTATTGTTCAAGTATTACCAGAATCATTCGTTTCATCAAGTGTATGAGTACCACAGCACAAAAAATCGGGTGAACGCGGTACCAGGTGCACCCCACCAAATATCGGGTAAATATCGGGTGCATATAATGTACCGGGTGCACACTAAATATCAGGATGCTGATAATAAAGGATTTTCTGAAATTATACCCCTAAGGGTAGAATTGCATCCGCATGTAATCGATGTAATATCATTAAATAAAATGGGAAAATTAACACAGCAACCAATGAACCTGGCGGGTCTGCTTTAAAAAATAAATTTATATCATTATTTATTCTGATTTGCCTCAGCTTTTTATTATTTAGAAATAGAGTGTTGAGAATATGTTGTTATACTTAGAAAATGTTGATGTTGGTTAGAAATATATGGCAAAACGACGTTTGTCGGGCCAGCTAGTATATATATATATATATATATATATATATATATATATATATATATATATATATATATATATATATATATATATATATATATATATATATATATATAATACACGCGATAATACACGCAAAGCTCTAAAATCTTTAGGCACACATCATTACAGAAAACATTGTATTTTCAATTAAATGCCCAACCAACCACTCCAAATGAATAGCCATATAAATAAAAATATATTCATACTTAACGAGGAAGTTCTGGGTCCATTTAAAAAATTCATCGACGAATCGTCCCCTTTAATGAGCTATAATTTGGATCATGTAATATCAATAGAAATAATAAACAATTAGTTCGTTTTTCTACAAGCTTCATTTTTTTTTTTACTAAAGTTTTTTCGTTAAAGTGTGTTATTTATGAAAAATGGATCATAAACATACATTTTTAAACGAAAAACCGACATTTTGAATTGAGTATAACTCAAAAAGTATTCACTCTTCAAATAAACCTTAAATTACACTTTTTGTTTAAAATTTCTATGGTTTCCATTGATATTGAAATTTTTAATAAATGTTGAAGTATTTATAATTACCTGTTTTAAAAAAATCATCAAATTCGGAGTAGTTTTGACCTATTTTGAAATTTTTGAAATTACCTATATTCTTCTACTAAATTACTTATAGCTAATTTGTACTAACTATAAATCATTGAAGAATTAGAATCAATACAAGATGACTTAACTTTATTTACAATGTCAGAAAATAAATAAAATTTTGAAGGAGAAGCTGTTATTCTGCCAATTGCACAATTACTTGGTTATTTTGAAAATCGTTTAAAACTACTATTGTTTGGTAATCGAATAGCCTTAAAATTAATTAGATTCGGTGTAAATGTAACAACTGAAAAAATAGTTTACCATTTGCTTGAAATTACATTTGGTTGGTTGGTTGCTATTGTATTTGAACGGATTAAGGAAAAATAAGTTCATAAAATTATATTATTCGTATAATATAGGAAGACATTGTATTATTGTGGTACAAACATAGATTGTGGTGCATTGCATATAGTAACTAATAAATGGTTGGATATTCTTCTTATAGATATAGGATCTATAGAACTTATATTTGCAAATGTAGCATGCAGTTCCTACGTATTTGATGTACACAAACTCTTTAGTTACCTTGTATACAGTATGAAAACAATTACCTAATAATAGCAATCTTCCGTAGCCCAGCCAATTTTAAGATTGATGAATAAAAATTAACATTTTTGATACGAGGATCATTCAATTAGTCTTTATAAACGTCAAGCTATGGAACCGTTTTTTAGTGGAATTGAAACAGAAGCACCCTCCATTATATAAAATCTTCCGAAAAACACTTAAATATTTTGAAATTTTGTATCCACAATATCGACATGAAGGCTTCGATTAATTCATTTACTATTCTGATCGGCTGCTCGCGCGACACTACATAGAGAGCTAAAATTTGGTTAGATGTACTCAAAAATGGCTTAGATAGCACCCATATCCTATTTTGACGCACTCCAGTGTCCAAAAATCTCCGCTTGGGCTCACCTGCCATAATCTGGGACATCAACACACCAGGTACAAATTTTTCGGCTGTTTTTGGCAACATCTGAAACATGCGTTAAAGTGCATCTCAAACAGAACCTTTTATAGAATAAAAATTCAAATGCAAAAATTGTCTCTTTCTTCAAAGAAATAACTTTTATTTTGAAATATTTTTTCAAAATCTTCTCGGATTCGCTAAGATTTTAACTCAAATTCAGTTAATAAAGACGTAATTTTAGAACATACTACAGTCGCGTTACAGAGATTTGACCAAAATCACTCAAATGTGAATTTCACTGCCTTTAAACAAAACAGTATATTAAACAAAAGAATATATATACGTGTATATGGCTGTGTATATAATATAAGCCATACCTCTTATTAATGTGTGTGTCATAGTGCGTGTAATGTTTATTTTTATTGATTTAATGTATTTTTATGCATAATTAAAAAAAAAAAATATTCGAATTTTCCAGTTCTTCTCCATATAAACTATAATTGTGCCAAATTTCATACTACTCCGTCCGCCCAATTTTCATAAAAACGGATACACATTTTTTTATTCCGGTAATTATTATACAGATTATTCAATAACAAAATATTATATATATTTAGTGTATTTTTTAACTTTGATGTTTCACATATGCCGGGCGTCCCATCATCATGACAATTTTTTTTATCAGAAGAATCTTTAAGCATTGTTCTTTAATATAATATAATCTACAGAAGAATAACATACCGTGATAAAAAACGTCAAAAATTTTCTATAAAATTGATTTTTCGGAGGTTAACAAATATTTTATGGCCCTATTTCCCTATTTTACCCCATACTCACTGCATTTCATATAAATATTGAAGATAAATTACACATGGTAGGTACTTTAGTTCTACATAATATGTTCGTATCTACCAAAACTAATACAACACGTACAATAATCTCAGAGTTAGTCTACAATTATTTTAAAGGTGGTATTAAAATAACTGATTGGAATGAGAACAACTAAGTAGTCAATATCGTTCATATCACATAGTAGTTAGTATTTAAGTGGTAAGTAAAATTGGGCACATTGTTTCTAATATTCATGTATATACGAAATGCAATCATACAATTCATTAGTGTGTAATTGAAAATTAACCATATGGCTGGCTATATTTGTTTTATACCTATGATGCAACTTATTGTTCAGATGAACAGAAAACTTCGATGTGTGTAGGTAGAGTAGGCAAACGACATTGAGCAATTTTGTTCTATTTAATTTGAATGTGGTCAATTGATGTCATTTATTATATTATGTGATTTAAAAAAAAAATTATGTAATAAGCTTGGGAAAATTCAATGAAAAATTATTTTCACAAAATGAATCAAATTGTTGTCAGATAAGATCTTATCATCGAGATTTAAATCTTAAGTGATTTAAAATTTTAATCCATCTAAAAACTTCCTCTAACTTCCCTTCATTCATCTTACCAATACTGGAAATAAAATTGATAGTGAAGACAAGACGGAAGTTTGTAACTTCTGAAATATATATAAAGCTCAATGAATGCGAATTTATTACAGTAGAATAAGATAGTAGCTTAAAATTATTTTATTTTCTTAAAATGTTTAAATACTACTATAAAATAATGGACACTAAGATGAAAATTACGAGTGCACCTTCGACTTATAAGGTCATTATCAAGTAATGAATATTAATTCTTTTATTTTGGAAATATATAGGGAAAGTTGATAAGATTATTGTAAGTGAAAAAACTGTTAAAGGAAGTTAAAGGCAGGGAGTTAAAGTGATAAAGGGTAATTTGATTAATTAAAATTGTAAAATTTGGGTTTTTATTTATTGTTGGTCAGTCAGGTAGATCAATTTTAAACAGGTACAAAGAGCACGTAAACGGCCAAAAAACTTCCTGTAACTTCTCCATTTATCTTACCAATACAGGTTATAAAATGGATAGTGAACACAAGCCAGAAGTATTACATATTTGTGGCATAAGCCTAAAATTAAATTTTCTAGAAGCTCTATTGATCAATAAATTAAATAAAAACCCAATAGTTTCCATTACTATAAAAAAAATGGATTTTCGCAAAATAAATAATACGGTTATACTACTAAATTGAGTTTTTTTTTTGAAGTCATGGGTTAGTATAAAAATGCTTTTAAAAATCTGAATACTTTAAATATGAGGCTATAATTTTTAAAAGGGCCCAATAACAGCAAGTGGCAGTATCTCTTTCTGTTACATATCTTCTAGCATTATTTGTGTAACTTCATGTTTCATTATATGAACTTAACAATTGGCTGACGTGTTTTAAAAATAAAAAATTTTTCTTGAAATTTCAAATAATCATAAATCGCATATTTTTTTGTAAAATTATCCATTAAGAATGGCTATTTTATTTTATAAACAACTGTATGTATATATTTTTGGAAATTATTTTGTATAGTGAAAATTAGCCTATTCTGATAAAGTATAGTAAAATTATTTATGAGTGCAAATAGTTTTTAAATGCAGAAGTATTTTGAATATAAATAAATGAAGTCTTTTTTTGCCAATGTGTTATCGGCAGATTTTTTTAGTTTGATTTTTACATACATCAGGTACAACTCTACAAAACATAGGTACACACATTTATGAGACAATTCTTTGAATAGTAGCTAAACTACCATCACATCATTCACCATTAATCAAAGCCAATCATTTTAATTCACACATTTGAACATCTTAGTTCATTCACCACATCTTATTTCATGAATTGGAAATGTAATTTTCCTTCCATCTAATACTTGGTAGCTCTCTCTCTCTCTCTCTCACTTTACCGTTTGTTACCTATATAGGTGTATGAGATATGTCGAGTACGACATACACACAATTTATATAATATATGTTATGTAGTGATAGTGATACTACTAACATCAAACTAGAAGGAAATTACTAAAATATACCACATTTTTATTATTTGCTTTTTCTACCTCATGAATATAATTATTTTATATATCTGTATATTTATATAGTACCCATATATGTAAGTATATACATTTAGACCGCAACGTATTGGAACAATTTTAAATACCAAAAAGTTTTTATACCGAATTATACATGAATATGTCAGATTGCTAGTTTAAAGTTTGTAACGCTAGTAAATGTTAAAGCTATTTTGCTATAGGCATTCATAAAATTACTTAGCTAATCTATTTTCTTTAGCCCATCCGTCCCTCTGTTATCATGATAAATCAATCAATCCCGTTTCACTCTCATAGATACCAAGCGGAAACATGTTACTTATCAAAAAGTAAGTTTAAGTTCGAAAATGAGCAAAATCGATCTATATCGTCTAGTGAATCCATAACCCAATTGTTGAACCAATTAAAATTAAAAAAATGTTGGTTTTTTCAAAATTCCAGCTGAAATTCTTTATTTATATAATATTTGTTTAAATGTAAAATTCTATGCTTAAATATCTGAATTCAAATAATTTTAATAACGAAATTCATTGGTTGTTTCCTTGTGCAAAGTAAACCTCTAGCTAACTCTAATACCTAATACAATTTTTGCTTAACACTTAACGCACATATCTCAAAAATTGTGAGGTTAGGTCAAAAAAGAGATACAAATTATGAAAACTGGTCGAAAATACTGGGTTTTAAATCATATACTTGATCAAAACTACACACAATAATCGTTAATTATCAAAACTTCGATAAGTAAAGTTACGATTTGTATTTTATTAAACATTTGTATCTCAAAAAACGATTAGATTTTAAGAAAGCTCCAAAAAATCCTTAAAATAGCCCAAAATGATTATTTTCTCCAACTACATGATTTTTCAGTATACTTAGATTCTTCGGAATATACGTGCGCTTGCGTATCGGTCTAGCGGCGTTTTAGATTAGATTTTATTATCCACACTTATACGAATATTTAAATCCGAGTTTCATAAGAAAACATAAACTATACTTTTTAATTCGACTTTAAATGCTTCATTTCCTACCCTGATAATAACCTAACCTAAAATTAAATTTAATAAGGCTTTGTCTCTTAATTGTCAGTAGCTTAACGTCATTTCAAATGATATTAGTTAACAACTTTATGATAATTATATTCATCCATAAGAGTAGAGTGGTGGGCTAAAATTATGGTTGTATTTCCATTTCATTGTGTAGTTGAATGAGTGAATAGGTTGGTAAGATGTTCCATAAAAGGAGAAGTAGTAAGTTTTTCTTTCTTATATATTCGTTTATGATGAAATTTACATAACATAAATAATATGTTTATTGAGTTTTTGATATTAAAGTAAGAAAATGGTAAGCTGTATGTATTATGATGTTCAAGAAAATAATAATGTTCAGACAAATATTATTATGAAAAGTGGAGTGTTTAAAAAAATGTATGTATTGTGTGTTATACAAATTTAATACAAATTTTACCATTAGTTTATCGTGTATCGGATTAAAATTTCTATTTGTCAATCATCGGTGTGATTCGTTAATCTGCTAAACGCTATTTTGTAAAGTTTTCCGGATGAAGAAACAATTGAGTAATATTTGCATTCATTATGTAATCAAAATTCAAAAAATCTCGTTTGTTGACTTAATTTTGCTTAACATTTTAAAAGTACAACTAGTATCATATTTTATACTCATATTCGACCACTTCGAATGGTTATTGGTTACAAGAAAATTATTTGCTAAGTACTGGCTTAATTATTTTTTACGTTTTAGTTCATTTCGAAAAATTCGGTATGTTAAAAAAAATACAAACATTTATAATATTTGCCATGCTTGTTTATAGGGCCATATACGTACGAATGTTGACCATTCCCAATAATATTATATACAGGTTAAATTGATAATCTTCTTTTTTTGGAAGTCGGTTCATATTATATATACTCTCCTGAAAATAAACACATGCACGCAATGCATTTATTTTTAAAGTGATTTGTTCATTCTGTAGACTTGCAACAAAATTGGCTACAAATAATATGCTTGTTTTTAATCAACACAGACAGGTTTATTTTCTCGATTATAATACCTATGTGAACGTGTTAAAATATAAAAAAGCATAACTGTCTACTTAAAAATTTATGAATAAATTGTAGTACGTCAGGGAGATAACAATCGTAAATAATATCTTATAGTAGTTGGCTATCAAGAAGATACGTAACACAGTCGACACTGTTTACTTTACAGAATACCCGTACCGTGGTGCATATAGTATGTGGAAGGGACTTCCTTAATCGATTAGATGCGCTACGAGTGTCTAAAATATGTAATAAAACAATCATATTCAAGAAAATATAATTATTTGTTCAATTGTTTGCATGTAAATTGTGTAGCAAACAAAAATTATTAAATAATTAAAAAACATTTAATTACAGATATTGGGTTGAAAATTATAAGAATTATTGTACAAATTGCATTAGTAATTATTTTTAATTGCAAATATAAATAATTATTCATTTAAATTAGTTAATAAATTTTAAGAAATTTTCTATGTTAAATAATATATTATTCACAGAGTTATATATCATTTGATTTATAAACTAGTATTTCATTTTCCCAATTTCCCCAAATTGGGTTCTTTTTAATAGACTTGAGGTACTTAGCAAATGTTGTGCTACAAATTAACGAGCTATTTTAATATGATATTATAATTGATTGTAAATAATCCATAAGCTTTTAGAATTTGATTAGTCTGTTCTCACCATAGATAGAAAGCATTTTTAATACAATTTTTCCAAAACTGTGAAATAAACTATACAAGCACATAGTATTTTGCGTTTTTCGGAAATGCTTTAAGACTACATATGCAAATTTTGTGATGTACGTTTGATTAGAAGACATGATGTACAATTGTTTGGGGAATATTTTAATGTAATTATTATTAAATTTTTTGATTGTGTCAAAAAAGGCTAAAAATTTCGTTTGAAATCTACCGATGAAACTGCCCTTATTAATATTTTGTTGAAATCTGAAACAAACAAAAATTTGAAACATTGAAAAAATCGAAAATAATTTTTAGACATTTATTGAAACATTGGATACGTAGTTTTTGAGATTTCTTTGACACTATTCTTTAATGACAACAATTTCATCCACTGTTTAAATTAGTGGCAGAATTCATATTTGCAATACGGTTAACGGAGAATTTTATAAATTTCCATAATTAAAAAATGAAAATTTACTTTTATTTTCATTATTTATTATCTAAATATTCATTAAAAAAAATCACAATGAATATAATAAATAATTTTAATAATTACAAAAAAAAAAAAAAAAAAATTAATAAAACGAAAGAAAAATGCTTGAAATTTAATTAAAAAAGTCTTCTATTTTTTAAATTATTATTAATAATATTTGATATTGACTTTTATATCCCATTATACAATGGATAACATTGTGAATTCTTTTTTTAGAAACCATTTTTGGAATGTTTGGTGTTGGTTGGTAAATAGATAATAAAAGTAAAAGCTGCACTATGTATTATAGACTTCCATAATCAATATTAGATAATACTTATTCCTGTAACAAAGATAATATGTTATTATATTATTACTTGAAATTATAGAATAAATGAGAAAAAAATTTTTTTTTTTACTCATATACTTCTTTTATAAGTTTCGAGTTATATCTATCGATGTCGGAAATATAGTTTTTCATTTTCTAAACAAATTTTTTTTTACTCCTTTCGTGTTTATATTCAAATATCGAATTGAAGTTAAGACGTTTCATTTGGATACTAAAAATTTTATTACTACTTCTAATAAAGAGTTTTTACTTCACGTACAGAGGACAAAAGTTATTTTTTTAAATCTTTTAAAAATAAGGAAGATTTATACGTTTGAATTGATTATATAAAGAGAGAGATACAGTACGTATTACGTCATCTGCTTGCATCTCCGTATAGAAAATATGTAAAATTAGTTTTTGAAGAAGGAAATGGATAGTAATTTTTGAGAACTCATTAATTCTTTAATTTAGAATCAATTTTTCGAGGTTTCTTATGGTATTGATTTTTATTTCACATTAAGATTTGATTTGTAACCAAATCAAATAAAATATGAATGGATTAAAGATACAGAAAATGAACCTCAAGATCGACAGTTTCATCGATTCTGGTGATGAAGAATTGTCCAAGAAGAAAAAAGATTGAAATACAATTATTTTACGTATAATTTTTGTGTTTTGTAATTAAATAAAACACTTTTCACAGCTTTTGTATTTTGGGTTTTCATCTATTTTAGTGCTTTCGGAACTTCATGAATTTCACTGGAAAATTTTTGAAAATTAATTTTGTCTATTATTTTAACAACTTTCCATATTGATCATAGCAAATAATTCATGTAACAAAAGTAACTTTAGTTCTTTTAATTGTTGGTATTTGAAAAGCTAGAACTGTTGATTGTAGATCTTAATGAATATATTTCTAAGTCTATGAATAACTAGAATGTAAAACTGAGCTGAACTTGAGATGATGATGAATATGATTGTATATATAATGGAAAGTTTTATAATCACCTTTTCATTGTATTAAAGAAAATGGGAAAGATTTAATAATATTCTTTCTCCTTTTTCTGTATGAAAAATATGAACAACGAATAACGAACACTGGTGATAACGCCATAATCGACAATAATTGATTTCGTCCATTTTTAAATCCTAGTAGTAAGTACATTTTAAATGCCTGTGTATATTATAATTTATACAGGATATTTTTTTTCCTATGTACCTATTGTCAAAAATTTTTATAAGCTCTAATATGGTATCCTATTTGTTTATTTGTATTTAAATGTATTTATAAAAAAGGATTAAATTGTAGTATTACATTTTGTAATATTTTGTTAATAATAAAGGTAGATTGTATGTATATGAAGTTGAACTTTTATTTTTCGCTGAACAGTACCTACAGTAGTACATCGAAATTACGAGTTTGCTGAGGACCGAAATTATTTAGGTTAGAGATTGAGGAAAATAATAATTAAACAAAAAATGTTTAAATTTCGATTATTAGCAAATTTTTTGCCTCTATTTCCAAGATCAAATTATTTTGTATTTTTATAAATACGTATTTCGACTACAAAGTAGTCATCATTAGTATGAATTAGCTAGTTGTAATGATTCTCTGAAGAGATGTTACTCGTTGCTAATTTGATGACGGTCTGACGGTTGCTAATTTGGTTGTGTAGGCTAATTCAAACTGATTATGACTACTTTGTGGTTGAAATACGTATTTATAAAAATATAAAATAATTTGATCTTGGAAATAAGGGCAAAAAATCGAAATTTATTCAAAAAATCCTAGAGTTCTCATTAATAATTATAAAAAAAAAAAAAGTTTATTAAAATCATTCAAATGGATGTATTATACTTATATATGTTTTATTAGCTAAATATGAACAGGAATTGTGGTGTATGCAAATTAAAAAAGGCGTAGGTACTTGGTGAGTTTTGTTAAATTTATAAATTGCATTATTTCTTTTTATTTCCCCTTGTCGAGATTATTCGAGTGTCCACCTCTTGTTGCACCCAGACCATTTGTTTTAAATTGTAATTCAGTACTTTAGACAATTCACGTGATCTAAAATCGAATGTAACAATTCCACATATTCTTTCAGCATAGTTGTAAATTTTTTCTGTCGTGGTGTTAAGTACGAGACCACGTTAAAATTTTGTAGATGTTTCAACCCCATTATTTTTAATAATAGATAAAAGACAAAGAACCATTTATATGAAACATTTTATGGGCAAAAATTTTTATTTGGATTATTTTTATCCATTTGGCGAATGTTAATTATAACCCATTTCAAATGGATAAAACATAGTTATTTATTTAATGTAAATAGCCTTAGAAGCTCAAACACTTAATAAATTTAACAAAAAATGGATAAAAACGGATGACGTTGAGGGCAGAGTACCGTACTTAAAATACTTGATCACTGAAAAAAAATTACAGCATTACTAAAATCATCCTTCAGTTCTTATTCTTTTAGAACAACCATAAAACAATTAATAAAAGTCTCAAATGCATGAAATTAAAATCCTTTGAATAAATAAGCTTTGTTTTTTTTTTATTTTTGGTTGTTTAATATTCCTTTTAAGAGTTTAATTATTGAATTTTATTCAAAATATTTTCAGAAAATCTACACAATTTTAGTAGGTAGCTAATGTAATTAAATAAACCTATTTAAAATAAAATGTTTTTCATAAACAATTTTCTTCATATCATAGACTAATAAAATAATAAAATTAGTTAATATTAAAGTTTGTAAAATTGAATTCGAAATGTAATGAAATTAAACAAGACTATTATTGTATTCGTTATACTATAGAAAAGTGTATATTAATGTTGAATACCAATGTTGAAATTTGTAATTTTGTTTAATTACTAGACAATGGATCACTTACCCTTTTATTTGTTGTAATTTTAAAATGTTAAAATGATAATTTTATTAATTGCAATACTTTTTTTTTACAGTTCTTGCATTGAGGCCGATTTTATGTGTGTGTCTGTCTGTCTGTGTGTGCGGTTATCTGAAGAAAAAATAATTATATCGACGTACAACCGCTCAATCAACGCGTAATCACTTCACTTAAAACTAAGTAAATTTCTACTTTTTAGCAAAATAAATATTATTATATTTTTCTTGAGGGTAAAAAAACTATAAAAGAAAGACAGAAAACATCCCATTTTTCTTCATTGGTAAGTTCGTGATGTGAACTTTGTAGATCGAACCTAGACCATTTTTTTTTTTTTTTTTTTTTTTTGTAACCACGGTTGTGGATAAGCAAAAAAATATTATAAAAATTTAATTTTCTTAGAACATCCAAAATACATGCCTGTCATTAGAAAAAAACAAGAATTCACTTCCAGATCCTTTGCCTCCGCTACTACTCTCACTACTTTAGACAGGCATAATAAGGATTGTCAAATTTCATATTCTTTATTAGTATTCATAAAATCTTTATAAGCATTAACGTAGAATACAAGACAGAGAGATTTCAATACACTGAGGTGTCTAATAAAGGGTACCTTTACAGTCAAACAGAATGTATCTTACATCTGGTAAATTTCTTCGATGATATCGGATATAATAACTATTGGTAGACTTTAAACTTTCATAAATCAGAGTAAAATTTTTAAAATTAAATCACTAGTTTATTTACGAAATATTCTTTGTTTCAGTTTCACAATAAAACTATTTGAACATTTTTGTACGTTTTTGCTTTTTCATGTTTCTTATCATACTAGAAATAATCACCATTGTTTATCAAAAAAGATCCCTTTCTCGAGCGTGTTTGTAATTATTTACCATTCAATTCTCTGTACAGTTTATAATTCACTATATATAATTCAATTCCCAATGACATATTCACCTCCATAATGAAATCCGTACTATAACTTAGTTTCGAAGAAGCCGTAAAGAATCATTATTTTAAATAGAGGGTATAAAATTATACTCTTTAAAGTAAATATACACAAATACTGGTACAATTTAATTTCTGGTACAATCGAATTTCATGTATTATCAATGTAACAAGAGATATCAAAAACATTCCTGTTAATCAGTGAACAATGGAGAAAAAAAGGTTGTAGATACGAATTGATCGTAGATATCCTGGTACAGTTCTGGCACGCTTTTCCCATTTTCTGTGGAAATTCCGATGTTTAAAATTTTTCTGGATTTCGAAAAAGTATTTTCCAGAACTTTTAGAAAAAACCTGCCTGGAAATATAATATTAAAAAGTATATTAAAACACATAATAATTTCAGTTCAAGTTATTTTTGGCTCTATTAACATTTTAATCGTCATCAGGTACCTCAAAAATCCACTTATACTTTTACTCCGCTTAGAGTTTCATAAATGTTTATTCATTTGTAGCCGTTTTAGAAAAATAATACAATTTTTCATGCATTTTATGGAATTTAAATGCATAAAGCAATGAATTATAATGGGTAGGTTTTCTTTCTAATGCATTTCTGAGCATAAGGCACAAAAACAGCATGTCTCTAAAACCTGTATTTTAAAATCAAGAGGTTATTTTCTAAATAGCCTATAATTAAAAACTCACTCTGGCTTCCAAGATAATAAATTGACAAATTATCTTATGCAACATACCTTTGTCTTTGAATAATGAAGCAGTATTACGTTGCGTATTAACAAATGTACTGCCTACGAAGATACTTGAAATTTTATGTAATAACATAATTAAATTTCAGCTCGCTATCTCTTTTGTTTTGGGCTATCTTGTTGACAAGCGGACGGACGGACGGACAAAGGTTAATGAACTAATTAGGTAATTCTATAAACGCCAATTCCAGAATTTTGTTTGTACGATCGCCATTTAACAAACAACTAACAGAGTTAATTGTTTAGATACTCGACATATGGTTGAATATCATTGTTTTGAATATTTTTAATTAGCATTAAATACTATAAACATCCAGTCTATACAGTTATACATACAATGTGTTATTATAATATGTATTGGAATTCAAACATTTTACGAAAAAATGTTACAAACAAAAGTTGTTATAAACATTTAAATAAACATTTTTTGTATTTGAACTTTGCTTCTATCTTTTATAGTTTAAAAGTTGGTTTAAGGATCCATTGGACCCAATGCACCGATTTTACTCATTCGTGATCTGTAACTCATTTAAAATACGTCATTATAATTTCATCTCGCTATCTCCTTTTGTTTTTTAGTTATCGTAATGACTTACGGAAGGACAACCGATAATGGACTAAATAGGTATTTCTATGAATACCTACACCAAAATTTTGTTTGTGCGGTCTATATTGTGTCACGTTAAAAAATTAAGACTATAATTAATATACTCTGACATATTATGTATGTTGAGTAGACAAATCAAAGAAAATTAAAAAATGAGAAAATAACTTTATTCTAGAAAATATTCCGTTCTGCAAAATTGTTGTTGCTTATCTTCTTATAACATATTTATTAGCCAGTTACCAATACAAAATGAATAAACGAATGATAGTCATCACAATATACGCTGCAACACAAACTCTGATATAGTTTAATTAAATTTCAATTTTGATTATATAAAAATAAATGGAAAAAAAAAGTATTAAATGAACAAATATGATTTGATTAAATCGAATACGCAGATTTCATTTTTTACCTCAATAGAAATATATAAGCCAGTAAAGAGACCTATTCGCATTCTTTAAAGAATTCCGTATCAACGAAATTGAGCTTTATTATTATAAATAATGTGGACCATGAAATAAAATATTTTTAGTTCTTCTAATTCTTATTTTGCTAGAATTTAATAACGGCAAAGAATTATTAAATCTGTTTTCGTAGGATAAAACAGAATAGGTAGTTATCCGCAATTATACAATGTTTCAGTTTTGTAGTTAGCAAACCATGATGCAGTTAGCAAACCATATTCCAAGGTGTCTTACTAGATGTAGTAATTCAAATTATAGAGTAAAATTTACGACAGTGGTTATTGGAATGAGAAGAAAAATTTTTTTTCTCAAAATAAAGTTGTATTTTAAAATGTTTCAGCCTCAACCACACAGACTCAACCAGATAAAAACTTAGGGAGGGTTGTGTGAAAACTTCCAATAGGGAGAGGAGGTTGGTTTGTCTTCTCATAATTATTTGCAGCATAACTCACAATATTATTAAATATAGACAAATTCGACATTGTATTAGAAATTCTATTCACGTGATAGTAATTTCTACATGTAGTTTGCGTCGCAAATTTTTACATTCTCTAAACGATGTATCAAAAACTTAAATGTCGATGTAACTAGTATATAAAGTGATGTAGTATAGATAAAGCTTGGGCTAGGTGTTACGGTTTGTAAGTTGACTTGTATTATTAT
Source organism: Chrysopa pallens (assembly GCA_020423425.1). NCBI lineage: Eukaryota > Metazoa > Arthropoda > Insecta > Neuroptera > Chrysopidae > Chrysopa > Chrysopa pallens. The sequence continues at coordinate 24,272,575 of CM035592.1, read as the reverse complement.
TATGATGTTATATTGCTTGTTCATGTATGTATATCTTCATGAGGTGTACCTTTTATAGTTACAAAAATTTTCTCTAAAAAAAGATACCACGTTAACGAAGTTTTATTTCAATGAACTTCATGAGACGAAAGAACCAGCTAGATAATGACATACACAAGTAAAAAATAATTTTAAACTAAATACTTCTATAAATTCCTTTGTGAGCCATAGCCTAGAATGTGACCTATGAAAGACAAGTAGCTTTTTGAGAAACGTACACTATACTACTGTATTTGCCACAAAATACGACTTTAGTTATAATTGTTGCCAGCCGTTTTAAGAGTATGCATAATAAGTACATAACCTTCTCACAAACACTCTTCCCTTATGCTTAACCGTCATTTTTATAATTGAAATTAGGTATATCGATGATATAATATTAGTTATTTTTTTACATGAAGAAGATTGATATTAAAAAAAAAAAAATTGTCTTTTATTTGTTCTTTATTCATATAAATATATTGAAATTATTGATTATTTGATGTTTCATTAAAATTATAATTTCCCTCGAGTCTTTCTTAATGTTTTTTTGATAATATTTAATTTAAAAGTTAAAAAAAAAATGTTTATTTTTGTCGATAATATTCGAACTTTGTATGTCGATAATATTCAAACAATACTTACTTGCTCGAATTCAAATGGTCATTCACTTAATATAAATGAGTCGGTGGTTCTATAGTAAGTTCCATAATTATTTTACTGATGTTTTTTCAAAGCAGTTCTTTTTGTTGTCTTTGGAGGTTCCTAAACAAACACTACCTTTTCATTATACATCCTATTCTTTCGATTATTTTCACCTTTTTCTTATCACCTTTTTCTCCACATTATCTGTAAAATAAATATTTTCTTAAATGCATAATCTAATATTTTCAGGTCCTTTTTTAAGAGTTTAAACTATTGTAAAGGTAGAAAATCAAACAAAGATGAATTATTTATACTTTTTAGTTTCTTTTAAAAACATTTAATTTTAATAATTTTCACTGCGTATCAAAATAAGTGTTGGGAAAATCAAACTAATTAAGTTTTATATCGCTACTATAATATTCCTTATATTATATCATAATATTTATTGCATTGGGTTCCAAATCTGAACTATATATAAAATTTCAAGCCCATTTCTCAGTAACAAGTTGATTTCTTATCGCTGTTGTAGTTTGATGTACCCGAACCGACAAACATTAGAGTAAATAAAATCAGGAGTTAAAAATATGAACATTATAATAGAGTATAAAATTATTAGATCGTAAATTACAAGCCTATGGATATAAGAATATACGCCATATAATAAAGACAACATAAATATATGCCCAATTCAAAATAGCATGTGTGTAAAATGTATTTTATTGCATGCATAACACATACTTGAGAATAACAAAACTACTTCGACCAAAAGGATGGAGAAAATAAGAAGAAGTAATCGTGGCAGACGAATGGAAGAGGAACGAGATGATATTGCAATTAATTTCTTGTTTCGCCTGCTTAATTTATACTCTTTGGTGTTGGTTATATGGTTGTTTATATAGAAGAAAAGTCAAAGGGTGTTTTCAATGTTATACGTATATGCAATGAATATAATAACAACATAAAACACAAGTAGGCGATGATGTTCTAAGGGTTTTATACAGGGTTGATTGAACAATATGCTGTTCAAATGTAATCAAATAAGTAGCAGACTATATTGATTTGAGAAATTTTGATTTACCTTGATAATATTAACAATTTATGGACAGAAAAGGCACAATTCAATCAATCATCACTGCAGATTTGAGTTAAATTTTTTTTCAAGAAAAAACCTAACGTGTTCTCCTTCTTTTAATATCCAACATAAATTTAAAATAAAGATATATTCAATTTAGACTTAAGTGTGCAACGCTAGAAAATATCGAAGACACCAACTTGAATCTATAGGTATTTTAGGAATCATGTCCGAGATTAAGAAAACTCGAAAACAAAAAGAAATGGTGAGATGACATTTTGACCTAAAACGAGGTGAATTCTTGACCTTAACCAAATAAGTATAAATTAGCGAATGAGTGAAAACGATCAAAAGGGTCTCGTGGTTCCACCAATTTTTGAATCATAAGAGATAGAAGAAATGGTGAATAGAAAAAATGGTGATCTCTTAAAGTACAACAACTTTTCCTTGAAACAATGGCTTTTAATGCTTAGCAACTTTAATATAAATAGGTCACAAATTAATATTCAGATATCGTGTATATTAAATATTTAGCTTTGTTAACTAGTAACTGTACTTATTTATATTTTGATTGATTCCAAATTTCAATACAACTAGATAATTATTTTTTGACTTGTGTTTACGTGAAAATTGCCTTAATTTACTTTGGTAAGTTTAACTTAACCTGATTTTCGTAACTTTTGGATCGAAATTCAGTGAAATTTTTTGCAAATTTCCACCTTTAGAAAACGCGGAGAAATTGTGTGAAATTTCATTTAATTATTTAACCGAATTATCAGTTAATTATATAATCCGGTTAATTATTGAATATTCGGATAGTTATTAAACAAGCCTGTTTTGAATCAAACTACACATCTAAGTTTTAAAGATGTCATCCAAAATCTAACTTGAACATAGATGAATCCATTTCAGTTAACATCTTTGCAAATTTTTCTTTAATGATCTGTTAAATAATTTCCATGATTCTTCCTTGTTCATAACCTTGGCAATCTGAGAAAACAAGGCGAACCGAAGTTGTTGTACCACCGTAGGGATACTGCTTTCGTTTTTTTTCGTAGTTAGATGGATATGGTTCATGTCTGTGTGTCCAATTTGAAGTCTAATTAGTGTGCTGTTCTCTTGATGGTTAAGACTTGACAATTTTTGGAGGTTGTTGTTGGGTATCCCGTGAAGCAAGGTAGCTGAAAATTATTTTAGATTCTAGTGTTGAATTAATACATAATGAATGAATTTATTTGCTTCATTGTGAGTCATTGTTGAGGTTGATATTTTTTCTTTGAGCGTGACATCTTCAGCTTCTTTATCTGCCAATTCGTTGCGCTGTAATCCATGATACGCTGGGATCCAAGAAAAAAAGAAGCTGGAACTATCATGGTTTGGTCTGTAAGTTGTTGTGCAATATATACATGCGGATGGTTGTTATTGTATTTATAATTTTCATTTACGATGTTTTTTAATCTGTGAATTATGGCAGAGATTTCACAAGTGAATATGGAGAAATGTTTGTACATACGTTAGGTGACTAATATTGCTGTTTCACAGATTATAAAAAATATTAATCGGACGGATTCCGTTTTTCTTTTTCCTGATAGGGTTTTTAATGATCAATAACAATTGAATTATTCTGTACAAAAGTAATACTAAAGCCTATATGGTATGAATTAATTTTGGGTGTTGATGATGGTGAATGGTGGTACTAGATGGGTACAACTCACACATCTTGACTGCAGTTAAATAACCACATTCTTACGTTGCTTGTTTCAAACTTCAAATGGTTTATGTGCTGTATATGCAAACATTTATGTTTTCATGTTTACATTTAATTGTGTGAGTGCGAATAGCTCTAGCTCTATGTATATGTTTTCTTGGTTTTTACACTCATACATAGTCTATACGATTTTCCTTCTTAGTTTTGTGGTGCTCACATTAACTGTCTACTGAATATTGTAATATTTGATATTTGATATATAAGAAATTTTATCGCAAACCAGTCATCCACTATATTACAGGGACTGTGTTCTTATTATTAAGGAACAGAGCACTCCTCAATTCAGATTAAATAATATTTTCAATTCGACTAGACGTTTTTTGTTTTTTACATTCATCAAGTTATTAATGTCCGGTATGGGAAACTTAGATGCATTATTAAAAATTTAGAATTTTTGGCGCCCAGGATAAGTTTCGCTTAAACGCACACAGTGCGTATATTATACGAAATATTTCATTGTTTTTAATTGTAACTTTGCTATAAGATTATAAGAAGTATAAAAGTGTGTAGCGTAAATAAAAATGCAGAATGGGGAATTTAAATGAAATAAATTTCTTACACGTTTTAAGCTTTCAGCCTGCCCAAAGAAAATAAGTAAATTATATAAAGGTTTTTTAAAATAACATTTTTATACTTGAAATTTTTAGTTATTAATTTTTTTGATGATATACAACAAACGTTAATCAATTGTTTCAATAAATAACATTTAACTAGTTTACTCGACATATACATAATATGTCAGAGTATATTAATTTTAGTCTAAAGTTTGTAAAGCTAGAAAATTGATGCCATAAACCGTCTGTCTGTCTGTCATCAAGATAATTAAAAAAAAAAGATTTGAAATTTTGATGACGTAGTGTAGACATTACGACTGATTTTAAGACATGAAGACTGATTAAGTCCCTGAATGAGCAAAATCGGTTCATTGTGTCCAATTCATTAATTCATTAATCAACTTTTGAACTATAAAATATAGAAAAAGAATTCAAAGGCAGATTTAATCATATGTAGAATATCTAAACAATTGATTCTGTGAGTTGCTATCTTCATTGGTTCTTTTAGTCGAACACTCTGTATATAATACAAATTAAATAAATAACACCTTTATTTTGTATTCATTCATTTTGGTTCAAGGCGATCAACGTCTCCAATGCGTAATTTACACATATTAAAATATAACCCTGGTTATTATATCATTGTTTGAGAAACTATGCGTTTAGTAGTAAGTGCTTTACGTTTTACCTATAACTTATGTTGATACGTTAAGGTAGATAGGTAGACTATCATGATATAATTCCATCTCTCATACTTCGTTATTATAATTCATGCATACAAAAGAAAATTTTTGGTATTTTCTACTAAAAAGTTTTTAGTTCATTTCTCTTTTGCACTATTGCTGTCATGATTCCATACTCTTGTCGAATAATAATAATCTTTCTATTATTTTAAATGATTTATGGGTTTAGTATATATCAAATATTTTTAGCTTTCTGATAAAATTATTATTTTCCTTATGAAAACAGAAATAACAAGAGAAAATATCAAATAAAAGAGTATTAATTGTAGATATTCGGCATATTGTTGTGTATCAATATTGGAACTTTTTTTAATCAGAATTCATAAAATACTCTAAACAACTGGCTAAATTTGAACTAAAAAAAAGTTGTGAGTGAAATTTTACGACAATACGTTTCAAATAAAAGTTGTTACTTTTTAGCAAACAAACATTTTTTGACTTTGAATTTGTCATTAGGTATATAAGGCCGATTCTGCCGCACTTTTCCATAAGATTTAACATGGGGACTAATTGTGATTTTACTTCCGGTGTAAGCTCACCCATCCAAGTACTAACTGTGTATCATGTTGCTTAACATTATTGAGCGTTTGAGATCAGTAATTACGTTACCCCCAGGGGGGGGGTATATAATATAGATTATTTTCAGTATATTATTTGAAATAGATATATTATTTGAATATTAAATATATATAAATAAATTCTATGCGGTCACCCAACCAAGTACTAACTGTGTATAATGTTACTTAACATTATTGATCGGTTGAGATCAGTAATAACGTTACCCTTAGGGGGGGGGTATATAATATACATTATTTTGAGTATATTATTTGAATATTCAATATATATATATATATATATTCAAATAATATATTTATTTCAAATAATATACTCAAAATAATCTATATTATATACCCCCCCCCCTGGGGGTAACGTTATTACTGATCTCAACCGATCAATAATGTTAAGCAACATTATACACAGTTAGTACTTGGATGGGTGAGCTTACACCGGAAGTAAAATCACAATTAGTCCCCATGTTAAATCTTATGGAAAAGTGAGCCAGAATCGGCCTTATTTACCTACTGACAAATTCAAAGTCAAAAAATGTTTGATATATATATATATATATATATATATATATATATATATATATATATATAGAAATTCAATTTTTTTAGCACTGTTCTGTTTGAAATGGGAAAGCTACCCTAATTTTTTTTCTCAATGCACATAGTGAGGCAGAGACTAGTGGTGATGAATGTTACTGAAGGTCTAAGGATTACGTAAAACAAAATAGAGTTTAGATTTGATTCTCAACGATGTAATTAATAATAAAATATAACTTTTTTCTCAATCAGAACGCTATTGATTTAAACTTGAATGATCACATCCTACCTCGACATTTATATTGAAGAATGCCTTTATATATGGATACCATTCAACTTTATAAAATATTTTAAAATAGTTTTCTTGGTATAACATTTTTGTTTATAGTATTATTTGTTTTATAAAATTTATACATGAAAAGTATTTTATATGGTATCTATATACTATCATGAAAATAGTTAGGTTTCCTAATATAATAACCAAATCTAATTTTGTAATGAGTTTTAAGTTAATGGTTTTTGGTTTCTTTATCGATTGCAGTGCAGCTAAAAACGGCAAACAATTTTATATATAAGTGAGGTAAATATAATAAAATTTACATTGAATACACGAAAAATTAAATCATTTTACAAACTTTTTTTGAAACTATATTTTTTCTTAATTAACTATTGAATTTTTGAGGTCATAAGAGTTTAATCATTTGAACAGAAATATATGGGTGAATCAGGAGAAAAAATATTTTTAACTATTTAAAATATCTGGTTTTTACTGGCATCATTTTAGTACTGAATAAAACCAATAGTGAAATAGAAAAGAAAGTAAATTTATAATCGTACTGGTAAAATAAAAATGGGTTTTGAGATAGACAATAATTGTAGTTCTATAACCATCTAATCTAAATTAATACATACTCAACGCCAGGCCTTTCTATAATAAATTCGGACAATATGCCATTTTTTATTATTTTTGGATAGCGTAACTGATCTTCTGTAACTGTAACTGTAACATAAAGGAGTGTGCTTTTATTAAGCTGTTAGCTTAAATTACATTTAATATACATTGCATTTCTTTCAAATTTCGGGCACAAATAGTTGAAAAAATACTTTTGAACTTTTAAATACTTTTTTTTTAAATTTTTATGCATAATATTGACTTGAAAACGGAGGTTTTTTCGAATAGTTTTTCACGAAAAAAATTTTTATGGTAAAAATCAAAATTTGATTTTATATTTAGAAATATTTTTTCGAGAAAAATTATTCGGTAAGCCGTCTGTTTTCCGGCTGATTTTAAATTAGTTATATTTCACATCAAAATTTGAAACTGGGTTCAACACGATAAAATTAAAAATTAAATTAAAATTAAAAAATATATAAGTAATAAGCTATCAAAGATAGTTTTCTTATTTTTTCTATTTCTTTCTTGGTTCGCGGGATCGATTTTATTTTAATTTAAAGGAAATAATAGAAGAAAACATGAAAACATATAGTTTTGCTATACGAGAACACCTAAGGGAACAAGAAGGTTACCAACTTCCAAAAAAGGCACACCAGCTGGACATTCTCAAGCTGGCTAAAATTTACTTATTTTGAAGGAAATGATACAAGGATAACAATAATTATATTTACTAAGGATTTAATCGTGACGCAAAAAAGCAAAAATTATACGTTTATTTTCTCTGCAAACTAAAAACGTCATCTAAAAAAAAATTTTTATAACCGTCATCTGGTGGCTGTTTTTTTCTTACATTTATGAAAAACTATACTCGTTTCCCACACCGCTAAAAAAGTCATAGGATCTTTTGTTCTTTATACAATTTATTCTTCACAATCCAATACGCCCCAGTAAATCACAATTTAAGATCGTGGTCTTCCCTAACAAAATGACTACAATTCAACATGAGTCATTGACAAACTTTTTTACCAATAGGTTAATTCACGTTCAAACTTTTAAAATAAGAATATTATCTCTGAACATATTAAACGAAGCACACTTATTTCATCTTTTGGTAATGCGGTACTTCGTTATTTCGAGACGATGTTTATATTTTATAGTGCGAATTATGGAAACAATATTTATGTATGATGTGAATAGTTATAAACATGGTAACATCATTGAACCTCCTGGCAACTATATAATTAGTATTTATTTATTATTTGTCTATTTAACGTATTAAGTATAATACATATATGTTAAGGAGTTTAATTCGTTACAAGAAGGGGAAGATAGTTGAGTGGAGTAGACATAATACATTCTTACACCGTTGTACAGTTTATATTACAGAGTGATTTACTATCTTTAATATTTAACATATAAAAATTAAACAGACAAGCAACGGAATAACCGCTATTGCTTTTCAGGTTCGCTATATTTTATAAAATCATATACCATTCAATGAATAGGAAGACGCTTGAATGCTTTAAGAAATCTGAAAAATAATAAAAACGTTGAATAGATCGCATAAGAAATGTTAAATGTGTAAACTACTAGAGGCTCTGGCTTCGTTACTTTTATTAGTGAAAAAAGACAAAGAACCCTTTTTATATAAACTTTTATATCATAAAATTTTTATTTAAAATTGTTTTCTACCCTTTAAATCCAACTTATACCACTTTCAAATGTATGACAGCTGATAACATTCGAGTTTCTTTTCAGCCAGAACGTGGTTTCCGCAGTTCCCATACTATGACTGTTTTTAAACCCAAGAATAGTGTTAGTGGCTCAATACCTATCCTTTGAACTATTAATCACTGAAATTGGATGGATTGGAGATTGTTGAGACCACAACACAACCTTAACACTTTTTCTTTTGTGTGATTTGAATGATTAATAGTATCAGGTATGTTTGGAAAATGCCACAGTTGGTAAGATTATACGTTTCAAATCTAAGCTATTAAGTTATTATCAACAATTAATGGTCTACTTGTTTTGTATGAATAATAATCATGAATTTGGTTTTAATTAATGAAAAAATGAATGTATGTCTATTTATAGTTTGAAGTTTACCTATTTGCAGTTTAACACATAAATCGAAAGATAACAAACTAGTATTAACTCATCTACAATATTTGTTAAGTCCCACTTTGACCAGCTTATAAATCTCTTTGAATTATCAAAACAGTATATTTCCTTAAGTAAAATAGTTTAGTTAGTTTGCATAGATCATCAAGTATTATTACACTTACGTAAAACATTCAATGTTAGAATAACTCATTACAATTTACCCAGAACTATGTTATTGTTTTGTACGTATTAAATATTTAGGGGTGTAAATTTTCAGTATAATTTGTGATATTAAAATTATAGTGTAATATGTAACATGTTTATGTTATTAAAGTACTAAATATATTACACATATAAATTTTTGGTTAGTTGCAGTTTAATTTACGGTGTAAAAATAATAATGTTTACTTTTTTTGATGACACATTTAATTATAAAACAGGAAATCTTAACTTTTCGGGTGATATTAATATCTAGGTAATGAAATCTAAAATTCTTTATTATCAAAATATTTTTAACTTGTAAGGTGTATACAAAAACTTTTTCAATTATTCAAGTATTCTAGTTGGAAATTAGAGAAATAAGAAAAAATTTTATAAATTAAAAATATAAATAAGTAAATTTGAATTTTTTTTTTATGTTTGATAGGTTCGGGCAAAATCGAGATTTCTTGAATGCATATTTGTTTGAACAGAAGAAATATTGGCTATTAATTTAAATAATTTAAAATTTGAAATTATTTGAAAATCATCAAAGGAAGTTTGAAAGGCAAAAAGTTCGAGGAGAAAATAGAACTGAGCTCATTACTATTATAAGCAGGCAAAACAAGAGAATGGGTTTTGACAAAAAAATGTTCTATTTTATTTCAATACTGTATCACACATTACATTAAATGTCACCAAAACCAATACACTCTATGTGGATTACTGGTCACACTCTTTGTATAATCATCCGAGGGTTTTGTATGTAATATTTGATTAAGATCTTAGTCTGCCATTTCTCTCAAAGAAAATTTAAACTACCTCATAACATTTATACCAAAACCTTTAGGAAATAACCAAATGTAAAGATTAATAGATAGAATGTATTAAATTGATTTAAATATATTTATCGTTTAAAATTTTCACTTAATTCACATTTTTCCTTAACTGAACACCATTACCCCGATTTCCTCTAAAATCTGTAAATATTTTTTATAATTTTACTTATGTTTATTTAATTTATTAATATAATTTTCATGAAAATATACTCCCAAAATCAAAAAATGTGACACTTTTACCTATTCACATTTTTTTACCTACTTAAAAATATTAAATACTCGATTATGTTGGATTGAGTTGTTTATCACTCATTTGAGACTGAAAAAATTATTAAACACACCATTAAACATATAGTATATTCTATAATTTTAAGTAAGCGTGGAATATTCAGGTCGTCATATTTATGATATTTATGATAAAGAATAGAAAAAACTTATTAAATTTTACATCATTGGACCAATTGGACCGATTCTTGGTAATTCACCATCAACATTTCAGCTCGCTATCATTTTTTCGCTTTTGAGTTATTTTAAAGTCACGTAGACGGACACACATGTCAAAATTTCATTAGTGCTTTCGATATTTGTTAGTGCTACAAATATTAAACGAACATGAATATACTCTGACATATTTTATATATATCGAGTCAAAAAGCATTACAGACAAAAATTTAATATTCTAAATCTTCGACAATGTTGTGCAATGATAATTTTTTTTATACTTGCAAAGGTACTTATGCAGTGTTTGTAGTCTATTTTTTACACAACTGAATTTTCCACTTAATTTTTTCAATTTGTTTGCTTTGATTAAATAGGTTCAAAACATTTCTATTAGGCCTCTATACATATTTTTAAATTTAAATAAATTCAAGATATTGTATAATAAATATATATATATATATGTATACATAACATAAAAATACACTTTGTAATAAATTGCTAATGTATTTTAAATACAAATAAAGTAAATAATAAAAGTGAAATCAAAATGTAAATTGCATATTTAAATTGAATCCATTAAGTGATATGAGAGGATGAGTGAGTAGTGAGTGCTGTATAGATAGATAGAACACAATGATTTAAAGTATAGTAATAGGAAAGTGAGGGAAAATATGCAAGCAATTTTTGTAGTAGCCTATAACTATAATATAATATTCGTTAGTTAGTTGGATGGGCGGCGTTTGTTATATATGTAGGGTGGTGTTACGTTAATTCCTATCAGATATGTACTATAACCAGTATACATATACATGAGAATCAATTGTTTTTAAGTACATCAAATTACTCTCGTTATTATGGCAAATGAAATCGAATTGATAAACAAAATAACTCCAAGACAGTTAGTAGTGATTGGTAGTATCAATTGAAGAAACAAGGGAGTGAAGCGTGAACGATGATTCCCATTGCATATTGCTCTTGGGTCATTCTATTCCAAATCATCAAATGTTGATCGCTGACATATCTACGATTTTGATGAAATTAGGCACAAATACTGGGGTTTTATTCAAAAGGAAGAAAATTCTATTTATTGTTACGTAATTAACGGGTGATATCTTCGTAAAAAATCTTTTTTTTTTTTATCCACAATTGTTCCTGATTTAATATTTTTCTATTCAAGTTATTGAAATGGAGTAAATGGAATTCGGAGCTTTCTGAAAAAGCTTTCCTTCGAAGGTATTTTTTTCAAAAATAATTGTGTTTTAGTCATTCACGTAATGAACAATAAATAGAATTTTCTTCTTTTTGACGAAAAGCCCAACATTTTACCTACTTTCATCAAAATTGGAGATATGTTAGCTGAAAAATGGAAAAATGGTTTTTTCATTTGTAGAGAGTGCAACCTGGCAATTACGCAACAGGGAATTAACAGGAGGTCGTTTTCTTTCTAGAAAATAGGTGGCGCCTTTCATCGAAATCGAAAAAATGACATCGCCCAACATTTGACGATTTGGAGAGGATTGATCCTTTTTTTTTAAGGCATTTCTGTATTGACAGTCTTACAATTTTTGGGCAGATGCTCAACCGCTATGTGCATTGAGCCCTTGATCAATCGAGAAAATATGACATTGGATTTATTAAAAAAACAGCTTTAACTATTAACAAAAATGCATGCAAATACAGAAAAATTCAAATTTTTTCAGTCTTCTAAAACGAGGTATTAAAATGTTATCGCGTTTTCAATCAACTCATCACTTGTAGTTTGAAGCAGTTCAAATTAAATAATTTCAACTATTCGCATGTTTTGTAATAGTAGAGTAATTGATGGCAAAATCTAAATGTTTTGTAAAATTCTATGAAATTTACAAATTTATCTGTCTCACATTTTCTACGAAAATACATGTTTTAAGAGCAATTCTCTTTAATTTTTGAGAAATAAAAAAAACATAATCTCAAAGATTAATTTTTGATTTATTTTTATTTATAAAACCAAACAGTATATAACTTGGGGACACCCACCCATCCAAGAACTGACTGCGTCTGATGCTGCTTAGCTTTGGTTATCTGTTGATATGAATAATTATCTTACGTCAATGGCAAGTCTAGATTAAATTTGTTTTAAGATATAACATTGTAAATTCAAATAAAAAAGACAGAAAAATAAAAAAGACATTGAGAAATATCCGTCTTAAAATTTTTTTCTATTTTGATAAGTAGAAATTCATGGGTTTATTTTTAGATTTGTACATTTTTGATCACGGACTCACGAAATTTTGACCTTGGCAAACATATAAAAGAAAAACCATTCTCTAATGATGATAATTTTGCACATGAGATGCCCATCATCATCGATATTCTAGTAAAAGATTGAAAAACAATTTAATGGAAGTGAATATAATGTTGCGTTTCTGTTTTAAGTTCAAATTAAATAGGGAATAATATTGACGATGGATGATAGTCGAGCTCTCAAATCACAAATGGATTCGTAAACAAATAATATTCAATGTTGCTACTACTCTTTAATAATATTCATCTTATTATATAACGCACCAGAGATGATGATGTTGCAATACGAATACGATGATGGTTTGTTTATGAACGATGGTAAATATTGATGCATTCTGTTCGTATGTCTAAGAAGTGAAAACATTTTTTTACGAATATGAATACAAATAATCGAAGATTATATAGGGCTGATTATTCGATATCGTGATTCAAAGAACTCATACTAAAATATTTTGTTGAAAGTTTGACCTTTTAAATAGATCATGAGATAAAAATATCGAAGATCATTCAAATTTTCGAAATAAATAATGGTATTCCAATACTGGTTACTACAGCCTGACTGTATAAGGAACTCTCAGTATTCATCTTTGTGAAAAGCAAATGAAAAACCATAGTTACAGATAGCTGACACTCGATACTCATAATTAAATGCCACCCAAATATCACTGATACTTAAAGAATCCAAAGCTTCTAAGAAATAGAAAACATGCGATACAGTTTATATGCAAATTGTTTAATTGAGAATTCGTATAATGTATATTATACAGCTTTTGTTTAACTTGCAATATACGTAATTTGTTCTGGTGGAATCTTGCGACTCGATTTTGAAGCACATATCTTAAATTGATTGAACTGAAATTTTGTGACAGTACATTCTATATAGCCAACTAGCTATTTTAAATGCACTTCTACAATATGAGTATAAAATAAGAAGGCTTGGTAATAATAACTCGAAAAATAAAGTGTCGTCACTGTAAATACAATATGGCGGACTTCTAAAGCTTGAAAAACAATTTTCAAGCCAATCTGTCTGTATAACATACATTTGTGGTTTATAAGTTTAGCGGTAACTAAAAAGTAAAAACTAAATTAAAAGTAAAAATAACCTATTTAAAAGAAATTTTGATTTAAATGCTACAAAAAAGAAAAAAATATACTATATTTTTTTTTGAAACTGTTACCATTAAATTACAACGTCATTACACAATTTATATGATATAAAAGTTTCTCGCGAGATTTACTTGCATAAAAAAACAATTAAATCTCACAACACTTTTAGATAAACAATAATATTTTCTAACTAGATTCGATTACTTAAATCTCGCGACAATCTTTTATAGCATATAAATTGTGTAATGACGTTATAATTTGATAGTAAAAGTTTATTTTTTCTTTTTTGTGGTATTTAAATAAAAGCTTGTTTTAAAAAGGTTTTTTACTTTTAATATATTGTACAATTATAGACAGTATCAGTTATAAAATTCATTAAAATATAAGTGGATATCCTCTAGTGAATAGGTACTTCGATAGTTATATTATGTTGATTATGGTATCGAACTAAAACGTAAAGGTTTAAACGTGCTATTTGCCTTCTACAATATCCATGCTCTATACATCATCATGTCTTGATGCGTCTATAACTGACTATATAAGTCATATGTATATCTTTAAGGAACTTACTTACCTACGTTAGTTTAGATACATATAATACATTATATAATAATATTATATTGTATATTGGTGTTAGTGCAAGGCTCTCTAGAGAAATTATTACGTTTCACATCGACAATCAAATCGAGTTGATGTACATTGAACAATATATACCTTACCCAGTTTAATTACAATCGACTTCTAAAACATTGTGGTTCCTTTTATAGACATTAGTACCGTTTTCTTCATGCTTTAGATATGTTCGAGTAGTGTGTTCGCATTATATGATCGTTTAGTAAAACATGAAAGTTTGCCGAATGAATTCAATATCTCGAAAAATAAAAACGCAATACGTAATCATTAACACGCTTTTAGCGTATTAGTGAAGGCAGCTCTATTTGGTTTAAAAAACTCTTTTTGGTTTAAAGTATAGTATTCTACTAGTTAAGCCCTTTTATTTGATACACATCCTGTGGGAGTTTGCGGCTATCCTGGACAGATTGACATAGGTAAGAACACTCCCGACTAATTCACCTTTGAAGAAAACAAAATCATAATCGGTTTATCCGTTAAGGAGATACGATGGTGCAGATAGACACACACACACACACACTGTCACACATTATAGACCATGTGAAATTTATAACATTCCGTCGTTATTACATTGGAGTTGCAAATAGAGCCACATTGAGTTGTAACCGTGATTGACATATATCTATGCAACATATTGCTCATTGTAAAACTCTTTCCAACTTTATTTTTCATAAATAAAGCTGTTTAAAATAAATCCAGCATTTTTTAACAAGTAATGTTTGCCTCAATAGTGTATTCAAGGTAAAATTTGGGCTGCGTCTTACTAGTTGAGTCATCTGCTCGTTTTTATTTTATTGGCGTTCTGATAGTTCCAAATGATATTATATTTTAGAGAATATTTTATACTCAGTTTTACATTCGAGCTCAGCATTGCGCATCAAATTGCGCATTTATACGACATTGTTATGTAAATGAAGAAAATGACAAATAAGTGCGTTATTTAGGAACAAAACTTTGATCATTTGGGTTAGTCTTTTGAGATAATATTTTTACATTTTAACAAAAATTTAATGCATTTTCAATAACGTATATTAAAAAAAATTCATCAAAATCAGAGTAGTTTTGAATTGTTCCGAAATAATTTTATTCCATTATTTTATATGTTAAATTTTTCCAACTTTTTTGTTTGTTTGTTAATTCTGCTCTTAATATTGTAATTTCCTACAAATAATATAACTTTTGTTATTAATCCATTATTTTTATTTGATATATGGAATACAATTTACATGCAAACAATGCAACAAAAAATTGTAATTTCTAGAAGCCGAATGTTTCATTATAAAATTGAGGTACCCGTGGCCCCCTTAAACGATCAAATTATCCCATCTACGTACAATGTACGTTGCGAGTAGAGCTTCCTCAAAAGCAAAAAATATCCTGGATTTTGTCTGGAGTTATCCCGTCATAAATTAATAAAAATTAAAAGAAAATCATATTATGTCTACCATTAAGATTTTTTTAATTTAATTTTACTCGAACCCACCACAATTTATATAAGTGTGTACCCATATAAGTATATACGAAAATAAATGCACACAATATTCTTCAAAGTACTCATGATAGCAATGGTATGAGTGAATCTTCATAAGAACCTATAAATCTTTCATTATCCCTATTTCTTCCCTTTTATATAATTTTCTTATTCATTGTTTATATTACGGATATATATTTGTTGTTAATGAGATGTAAATGAAATGTACGAAGAAGGTTTAATTAAAAAAAGTGCTTAAATCAAGTTTAATAATTTCACTTTATTCGCACAAAAATTAATTTGTAACTTTTTATGTGTGAATGTATATTTTAAAATTTTCATAATGATTTTTCATATGGTTCGCGTAAAACATTATTATTTTAGTAGATTACAAAATTTTCTATTGGTTGAAGAAATCATTTAATGTTCATAATATATATTTTAAAGTGATTATTTTTCTTTGAATGGGTTTAATGATCTTATTTTTTTAAATAATATTTATGAATATATATTTAAATCTTTTGTATTTATAATCTGTTCTTGGGTTCTCTATTCAAGTAAATGAACTGTTATATGAATAACGATATTTTCGAACGTATTACTTTACATCAAAGTATATATTTAATGAGTAAGGCTACATTTCGTTCCAAAACCTAATTTCGTCCCTTACCGTATTTTTTAACAACCAATGTCACCTAGTTTTTAACCGACGAAAAAATATGGTTCTCAAGTCGAATCATGTATTTTATTTTTTGGCGTTTGACCACGCCTAACTTTTAACAGAGAAGTCCGATTTGGAGAATTATTGGAAAAAGTATATCTCGGTAAAGTATCGTTGGTCTCATATACACTTGAAAAAAAAAAATATATATATATATCTATGCAATATATATATATATATATATATATATATATATATATATATATAGTTGGTCTCATATAGTATATATATATATATATATATATATATATATATATATATATATATATATATATATATATATATATATATATATATATATATTTCAACCAAAATTTCCTATCCCAAGGGTGAGAAAATAGGCGTGATTAATTGTTTTACACATGTAGATTTTATTACTGAGTTGTGTTAAAAAAAGCTTAGCTTATAGAAATTAGTAGATTCTAGCCACATAAAATTATAAAATCAAAACGATTTAACCAAAAAACTGAAAAGCAGAACATAATAACCCTTTTCTTTTAACATTAATAATTGAATTCTTAAACTAGTGTAAGCATACCTAGTGTAAGTGTACATTTTTGTTATAAGTTTTTAATTAACCTTAATAACAAAGTTATAAAATTAATATAAGTATGCCTAAGTAGTTTTGAATCGGCGCCAACCAAGCAAATTAATTGAGTAAAGCATGATTTACGATACACGACTCAAAATTACTTTGATATATTTACTTTTTAAGAACTTAGTTATTAAGGTTAAATAAAAAAAGAGTAAGGTTAAATAAAATGAACAAATGAACATTCTTAGTAATTAAATATATATTATGAAGCTGTCCACTTCTGGATATAAAACTAAAAATTTTTACACTATTCCCGCTAATTCTTCTTTAACCGCAAACTTGTCTTAATCATTTCGTCACCGTATGTTTTGTCTCCGTTGTTTCCTTTTTTGATTGAACGGGATCCATTGTGATACTGTATGTGTCCATCTCGGATTCCGTAGTCTATATGTCACTTGCCTAATTATATTTAAGTTATTTAGCCACCATTACGATATCATTTATCTTGTTTGTTTTTCTGATATGCATATTTCAAATCCCATCCATTTTTTAATGTGCCGTATGTTCCAAAGCACTTTGGGTTACTTTAATTTCGCTGCCCATGTCTATGAGCTATACGTAACACATGGTATCACACAAGCGTCAAAAACTTTTTTCTACTAGGATATAATCGTGCTTCAAAATAAATTTAGGAACTAGTATTTCTCCCATGTTAGTGAGATCCTTCTGTTCCTTTTGATTTTTATTTTTGGAACAAAATAACTGGACATCGTAAGTTTACACAAATATTACAAATATAAGCAATAAACTATATTACACATATACAGTTCACCAAACTAATTTATAGATGAGAGTGAGTATTATGTTCGTAATAATATGCGCTCACTGACTTTATCGCACACAATATTTTCTTATTAATTTTGCTATTAAATTACTTTTTATGAAGATTGAGGTTACTTAATTACATGGTTTAAAAAAACAACAACTACACTTACGAGAGATATAATAATTATAGGAGTAGTTCATTTATTTTTATTATGCAACTAACTAGTAGTAGACATTCTGTATGCTTATAATACTACAGTCATTTAGTATTTTCTAAAAACCTCTCAAAAAATATTAACAACTGATCGACGCAAAAAATTTTCGGTTATTGAAATCTTGCAAGAATAATAAAGAAAAATACAAAAATAAAAAAGAAATTGAATCCTCTTTAGAGAATTTAGATTTCGTTTTTTTTCCATTTTCGCAAAAAATACATCCGACTTCAAAAAAAAACCCTTAAACGTCAGAAATTATTGGAAATTATAAATTTATATTGTTTCCTTGTATTCAATTTCATTTTGGATCCACGTCAATTACATAAACAAATCTAAGTATTGATTTGAAAGATAATTGATCACACGGAAATTATACATATTTTTTATTTAGACTTCATTTTACTTTTTCTAAATAAGTTCTATTTTTTTCAAAAAATACTATTTTTTACTTTAAATACACCCACGGAGGAGCTATTTTGGCTAGATATACAATCATCCAAAAATTTGCTTTACATCCACTTCACCTGAGGGCTATATTTTTTTTTTATTTAAAAGGACCAACATAGAAGTATACCCCATCCAATAAAAACAATTTGGAAAACGGTTAACCCTAAAGTCCATCTCTGCAAATTCCCGCTAATTCCATATCTAAGCACTTAAAATTTAACATATTACAAGGCTTTTGACCTTGAGTATATACTTGACTATACTATTTTAATTTATAGCTCCCCGACTAGCTCAAAAATAAAAATTAGCTTTTGTTGTATTCGAATATTTCGTTAACGATATCTCTCGAACCAATAAACCGATTTTCACTTTCTTGGCGGCAATCGACGCGGTTTTTAGCTATTATTAAAGTTTTTTACCGTAGCTCTTGCATTAGAATGGTTTATAATGACGTTATTTTGGTAAATTTCTTACTTCTATCTACTTCTTTTATGTATTAATTAATTAAAAAAAAATTAATAATTAAAAGATATATAATTACTAATTTTTCAATAAGTAAGTTTTCGAGTTACCAACTTCAAAACTTTTATTAACCAATCATTTTCGTAATACTTCGCCTAGAAACGTCTTCGATAAAATGAAAAAATAAACATTAATTTATAAATATAATCATCATTCTTCTATCTAAATTAAGCAAGTATTCAATAGTGGAATGAAGTTCTGATTGTGATCAAATACCATATAATGCCGTGTTGGTTTTATGAAGTGTGTATTTTATAACAGGTGTTTGAACAATTACAGAAGATATTCGACTTTAAGAATATCTTCTTTATTTGTTCAAACACCCGTGCCAAACTTATATCAGAATCATTCCATATGATTTCAGAAGTTATATATTTCAAATTCATATCTTTATCTATCTTCTTAAGAACCTATATCATTTTTTTTTTAAAGAATATAATATTGTAATTTTAATTTTTCTATAATCTATCTTACTACAAGCGAAGATGCGAAACAGAAGATTTCACGATTAGTACTCTTAGTTAATTTTCGAATTCATATAAATGGTATCCAAAATTAAAATTGGAAAAAAATGTTTTTGAAGATATATCTTTGGAAATATCGGAAATCAAGTTTCTTCTAGCTTAAATCTTCCGATCAATTTATTGACCAAATTATTTTTGCTTGGATTAAGCTAACCTTTCTTTAAACTATCATTAACCAACATCTTTAATCATGGTTTTGTATTTTTGGAAAGTTCAAAAGCTAAGATGATTTTAGTATAGTTGTTCAAATATTGTATTTAATATAATGGTCTCATAAAATATATATTTTATGATAGGTGTGAATAACTACTACAAACGGCTGGCTATGGTATTATAGCCTCTTTTATCATCATAGTCATACATTCGATGATGGCTTACGAAACGATATAAAATTAAATCTCTACTAACTGCATTGTTTAAGTGCTTAAAACACATTATGATGTCGTATTTTTAAATAGAATTTCGATAAATTTGTCCAACAAAAATTTTATTAAAGTGATATACTTAATGGTAGTTCTATATCTTTGTTGTCATTAAAAAGTATATTATCTAATATTATCATTTCATTTTGGCAAAACGTTTTATTTGAAAATAATATTTTTTAAGCTTTCATATAGTTTGTGTACTTTGGATGATTATTAAATGCATTATTAGCTTTCAAAAGTGGTTAATTTTATTCTTATTTACTGCATTTGAATCATTTGAGCGTCAATTCCTTGTTCACATTGATCAAGTAATTTTACCTACTGGCTATATACTACTGGCTATTTATTTAAATAGACAGTAGTATTGTACACTTTCTTGTTTAATTAGCTTCAGTTAACAAATATGAGTCGCAGTTTAAGTTGAATTTTGTTTTTAGTCAACGTTGGTGGTTTAAATGGTTTGATTTGTTGCCGACTATAATCTTCGCGATCTACTTAGGTTGTGACAAACATTTTTTATTGCGATGAAGTGGTATACTGTATTACTCTTCTTCAAGTGGCATATGCATGGAATAAGTTAACTTAGTATATCGAAAATATCCAAATACATGAGGAGTTACAGTAATCCACTATTTTGAGTTTACTACGCTTTGATGGTATTTTTAATCGTTTTATAAAACAAGTTGACTATTTATTCTTCAAGAGTTTTGAAGAAAAAAAATTTTTTATTTGCATGGTTATTCTATCACTTATGGATCTTAATAGGACTTAAGAATCGGAATATGTCATCGATCGTTAATTATGGCAATATAAATACTGCTGACGTTATAGTGTCAGAAAATTTTTGTTTACTAATTAAGGGAATTAAGATACAATTACCAGAAAAATGTGAAATCGATTGACCGTCGATTATTCAATTCGATTTATTTATAATGAACGTTCAGATAATTTACATTTCGAGAAATAAGTACTTTGTGTTTTACGTATTAAAAAGATTATAAAGAAAAAACAAACATTCAGAAAATTTAAAAAACTAATAAAATATTAATTTCTGAATTTAAAAAAATAAAAATAAAAGTTATTCACCGTTTCTTTATTAAGACCTAGCAACTGAAAGTTCAATAATACGTGAAAAAAGTACTAGTTTAACAGTGTATGTGTTATACATATATATGACTACTGTAGTAGCGTGTTGTTAATCTATACAAATAACAAAAACTGTATACGCTACCAAAATTTCTATTTTCTATCTGTTTTCATCATGAAGTAACCTTGACAACGGATAGACATGTAAAAATGGACCAATTATGTGATTTTAAAACACCCATAAAAAAATTTTGTCAGTGTCTTCAATATTATTTACTAAACTTAGTATATCCTGATATATTTCATATATGTCTAATATAAAAACTAAATGCTTTAAATAAACTAACCATAAAACCATTCTATACTCTGAGCGTTTTCCTCCTTTAAGAAAATTACGATTTATGTAAGCAAGTTGTTAATTATGAACGAAATCGCAAACATAGAAAATAAATATAAATTAGAAATTTATATATCGATTTAATGAGAGAAGGCGGTAATATGGTCTATAAAGACAGATTTCCATTGAATTCATTTTAAATTTCTTAGGGTTTCAGTATTTTGTGTGTGTGGATAGTTAATGTTAATGTTTTGATTAACTCTTTTTCTAATACAGCAGTTATAGTTCTACAGATTTGTTGATCAGACCATACGATACGAAGATGAATACATTGATATTCCTTTGCGTCACAGTTGCATTTGTTTTAATGACAACTAATAAATCAGTATATGTAAGTTCAACGCATAGAAGTACTTCAATATATGTTATAATAGGCTCATGAAAGGTGTTAGGAAATAACGATTCGATCACATCACATACAACAGTTATCAAAGGAATTCATTTAACCAAGTGAATAGCAACAGAACCAGCAGAGGAAGTCAACCTCTGACTATGATGATTGTGATAAGAAAAACACGTCCATGAGTCTGTACATATAATATGTATGTATGACTGCCTTAAACATACTTCTACACTGCTGATTAAAATTTTGTGGAATTAAGATTCATTTACGTTTGCTATCACATTTTATTAATTTGTTCTCCGGTTCTATTCCTGAAGCCAGTATCCTGATTTGAAATTTGTTACGTGCATTTGATTTTATTTGAATTAGGAATATATTCATTAAAATTCGATTCATTTATCTAGTTTGTGCTATTCGTAGTTCTTTGTTTGGTAGCTATAATTCTGAAACTGTCTTTTAAGATAGACGCTTTCGCTTCTCTAGTTCTCTATAATTTGTTTTTACATGGAAAAATATGAAGAAATTATTCTAATTCTAACTCTATTCTCTAATTCCTTATTAATTTAGCAAGTAGAGCCAATATCTTAAATTGATTCATTTTCTAATATTGATAAAATTTTTCTTTAAGTGACTAGTATTTTGAGGCTCTTTCCATGAGAAGTCTACCTAA
This sequence comes from Chrysopa pallens, assembly GCA_020423425.1. Taxonomy (NCBI): domain Eukaryota; kingdom Metazoa; phylum Arthropoda; class Insecta; order Neuroptera; family Chrysopidae; genus Chrysopa; species Chrysopa pallens. The sequence goes on along the minus strand of CM035592.1, from coordinate 24,249,983 downwards.
AAATTTTGATTATGAATAGTATTTTTGCAATAACAGTTCATTTCATTAAAACTTTTAACAATACTAGTTTTAAACCGAAATCAAAAAAAAAAGGAGAAGGTTCTCAATTCAACCGTTTATTTTATATTTGAAAGCTGGTGCTTCACGAGTGTTCGAATTTCAATTTGGTCCAGATTTGATGTTCCAAAGTGTAGAGAAGGGCAAATAACCATTAATTTGCGGATAATTTCATCGTTTATGAACCGATATTGATGAGTTTCTTATTGGAAATATCCCAAGAGTGATACCATAATAAAAACATCATGATGTTTCTAAGAGGAGAGAAGAGGCCAACACAATTTTTAGTGTGAAAACTGAAATTTCTCTTTCATTTTGAAAAGTTTTTTTTACAAAAATACGATATGAAATGGTCTGATCAGGGAAAATTTGATGTTTTATTTTGAATCCTAAGGTTAACAGTTCTTCACAGAGCTAGAAGTAACGAATATTTCCTTAAAAAGGAATGGGTAACGGCTAGAATGAAAAGATGAATAAACTTTTTTGTATGGCTGTACCATTTCTATAATATTTAGAACATAGAATCTATAGCAATTCATTTCATAAACGAATCGAGTGAAGAACATTCACACTGAGAACTCATCATCATCTTCGCTCGTCTTAAAGATTCTTCGTCTTATAAATAGAATCTATATTGGAAATCTTCTTTGTGATTACAGTGTAACACAACACAACATACATAACACACATGTGTCTATGTTTTTCAGTATGTGGTATTTATATCGTATATAAGATATGTCGTTATTTGTGTTTTTCTCTCTCTTATTATGTGTTCCATCGTTCATGTATGTCGTATATATATTGTACAAAATTCAATTTCAATTCAGTTTAATTTTTTGTATTTTTTTTTTTGTATTTAGGATTTGTTTGAGATTATTTATTATTTTTCGTCTTATTATTGTCAAAAACTTGTGTATTTTGTAGTGTAGATACAATTTTATTTAACACTGGAAATAATTATACCAATTGTTTGGATCTGACAGAGTTAGCAGAGAGTTCATATTACGAATCGGAGCAGGTTATTAAATAAGCGTAAATATACTTGCAAATAAATAATAATTTACTCGCAAAAACGAATTTTTCAAATACATTTGTAGGAGTTGAAAATTGCTTAGATTTTAACAAGGAATGTTTGATAATTGTTTTGGAACCGTTATTAAGTTTTCCCTGGTCTTGATGTTTGCTCAGAGATAAACTACACATAAATACATTAACTAAAAAAAAAAAAAAATAGCGACGATACATCATTTATAAAATTTTTATGTGGGAAATCTTTAATTGTTTTCTTTATAAAATTCGAATTTGAATTAAAAATAAAGTTGACCTTTTGTTAACCTTCAACCCAGCATCCTAAAAGTAAGTATGGATTTGAAGCTTATCAGGCCTTCGAAATAATTAAACATTTTTTTCATGGTTTTTCATATTTTTATTTGCATATGTCAAGTATAAAAACCGCAGAGTACGAAAGAGTTAACAAGTTAAATTTTGTTACGGTATAATTTAAATTTATCATAAAATTTGTTTTCAGTACAGATTATCCATATAGCAATATGACTTCTGGAAAAATTCTTAAATAATTCTTATTTATGATGAGAGCTCGTTATTTTATTCATAACACTACAATGGCCTTATAGATCAATATGGGAACTTAAACAGAATCCAAAAAAAAATTTCATAAGTCTTCGATGTTTTCTGCTCTATGATATTCCTCCAAAGTAATTTATAATAAAAAACAAACCAAAAAAAAAAAAAAATCAAAGACCATGAAACAAAATCAAATGAAATTTGTGGTTATTATACGAACACGGTTCATATAATTTGAGTAAAATGTACATCAGAAAAATTAAATCTAATCGAGTTCTAAAAGAGATTATATATATATATATATATATATACATATATATATATATATATATATATATATATATATATATATATATATATATATATATATATATATATATATATATATATATATATATATATATATATATATATATATATATATATATATATATATATATATATATATATATATATATATATATATATATATATCTTACTTCTGATAAAACCTTCGATAAAAACACTTCTTAAGGTACTCATATGTCCGACTTCTTACGGAACTCAGGAAAAAGACTTCTTACAGATATTTCAAACTTCTGATGGAATTAATAAAAATGATTTTATACAGACATAATTGTGACTTTCTTCGAAAACTAGACAAAAAGGCTTCTTAGAGATTTCAATTCTTGCGAAGTCTAGTTAAAGAGTTTCTATGTTATACTTCTTTAAAAAATTTATCACGACGTCATAATTGAGACATCTTAAAGAAAACTTAATAAAGACTTCTTTTTGAAGTCTTTCTGTATTGGTTGTTTGCTATGTACTTCACCAATGAATCAAAGCTTGATAAAGTTAATTAAATATTTTTTTCCAGTGTTTTACAGGTAAACTATACTGCTTTTTGAATTAGTGTACTATTTAATTTTCCCTATTTATATCAAGGGTTTATACCAAACTACAAAACACCAACTCACCTGTTTCTTAAATCACACATTCACATGTTTAGGTAACCCTTTTTTTTCAAAAATATTTTTGATTCAATTAAATATATATGTATGTAGTATTTTAACGGTAATGTTTATTAAAAAAATTACCAAATTATTTGCATAATTTTTTTAAAACATTTTTATTCTTCTAAAATGAGGGTGCTGGAATATTTCAAATGTATATGAGATATGAGTAAACATTGTATTTATATTTACATAAAAAATTGATTGTGATTACCACATTTATTTTATTTTTATGTTTATTCGTTTCATCCCCTTTTTTTATGTAACATATGCATTGGTGGCTTTTTTTCTTAATTTAATAAACATTTAATTAAAAACATACCGATAATTTTATATGGCCCATTTCGTAACGCTATCTCTAGTTTATATATAAATATTTTCTATTAGCGTAATCCCAAAAAATGGAACATTTATAAAAATTTTCGGAAAATATTATTCAATAAATAATTATAAAAATATAATGAGATTTGTGCTGTATGTTGAACATGAAAAATGAAAATAAAGGTCGTTGTAAATTTTTGTTTGTTAAGAAATAGAAAGGGTTTTTGTAAAATAAAAGCTTAGAGATAATTTTTCGTGAAAGGTGTCATATTGCACATATAAAGATAGCCCTTAAAGTTAGGACTAAAGAGAATATATGTTTTGAGATTATATATAGATGATATAAATGTGACTGTCTCTAAGATATGACACATCGAGAACCTATTTTTTATAAAATTTCATCGATTTTATTGATTTTGAAAATTTTTATCTATTTTTATTCGAAATACCTAGTATCTCTGTGAGCTGTTTGAAAAAAATTCTAAAAATACCATTTTCTTTGCTAGCAAAAAAACACACATTCCACATCCTTTGCAAAATAATTCATTCACTAGCTATCATAGACGAAAAGTTGGTTTTTTAAACTTTTTCCAAAATGAAGGGTGTTCAAACATTCCTACGATTCCTTTTTTTTGCTTTGTAAACTAGGAGGAGGTAGCTTCTGGATTAATATAGTTTGCATAGTTTGGTAATTTTTCCTAAAAAGAGAGGTGTGGCAGTGAAAAAAATTAAAGCTTTCTGGTTCCCCTACTTATGTAATTCTATTTCACTCAATTGTTTTACTAAATGGGAGAGTAAAATTTTTCCAGAAGTATACGGCAAGTTTTCCGAATGAGATAAATGGGTGCACCAATTTTCATCAAAATCGAACAAAAAGTTCGCAGGTTACAGTGGAACTGGCAGTACATAGTTTGAGAAATAGATAGATAGATACTCTAGTTGAATGTAAACTCATTCCAGATCAGCCATCATCACTCCTGATTACCTAAGAATGATATTATAACTCACCATTTAAAATTGTACAAATTCTTTTTCATATATTAAATATTGGCCCATCATTGGACTATAGGTGATATTTATAAAAACATTATTTTATGCCGATTGTGCCAACGGAAAAAAAGTTTAATGGTACAAAATCATCTTCAAATAATAAATATTAGCTCATCATAAGCTATTATTTTACAATTGTACACAAAATTTCCATGCAGAAAATCTTCTCTACATTTTCAATAATGCCCCGCTATTATCTATTATCCAACTAAAAACACATGATTAAATAAACAATTATTTTATGCCAGTTGTGAGACAATGATAAGTCAAAATTTAATGATGGTACTAAAATAGTCTCAAAAGGAAAATATTAGCTCGCCATGAGCTACTATGTAACTACAATCAAATGATATGTGTAAAAAATTATTCTATGACAACTGTGATCCAAAACTAAATTATGCTACAAAGTCTATCTAATGACCCAGCCAGTTTTATTTTGTATTAAATACTAAGCTAAAATAATTATGATTCAACAAACAATCAAACTATGAGCTCACTATGACCTAGTCTTTCCTTACTTATGTTTCTAAGCATTGGCTGTTTCTCAGAAAAATTAGTCAAAATTCTACTTGGGTAGATACAGTGAAACGAAATGCCAAATCGTCTAGTTAAACCATAATCTTCACTATAATCGGTCAATTACTATGCTAAATCATAGTTCTATTAATAAATAAAATAGACAAATGTAGACAAAATGTCAATAATCAATTATAAATTAGGATTTTTTTTAAATCGTCCTTTAAACATAAACATTACAAAAATAAAAATTTTTAGTATTAAAAGTTTGTCATAAATTAATGTAATAAACTTGCCTATAATTTAAACAGTAAATAAATATATAAATTTTCTATAAATTAAAATTTATGATACATTCATTATAATAGGTAGTATCTTTTTATTTTACAATTTTTAATATAATAAATAAAATTTATCAGGTATTCATATTTGAATGACAAAATGCCCGAACAGTCATAATAACAACAAAAATTTTGATTTATGTTGTGAGAAGCGTTTCGATATCATATCATCGTTACATTATCATCATTTCGGATAGTTCTACAATATGTGGCCTCCAATTCACAATTACTAGTTAATCGTTTCAGCTATTGGGATGGTTATATGAATATAAATTTCGATCATGTGTATTGTCTATTTCAAATCGAATGAAAAATTAATATAGATTGGTTTCATTAAAGTTTATATTTTTGAGATTTCAGTTAGTCTTATTGCTTGACCTATCAAAACCAAGAAGCTACTTGGATTTAAAAAAAACAAGTGAAGATAACAACTAATTGTTTAGATACTGGACATATGATTGAATATCATTTTTAATTAGCATTCATAAAATACTATAAATATCCAGTCTATACAGTTATAGATACTTGAAAAAAGTATTTATTGTTATTACCGATTTTTTATATTTAAATTTTTCATCTATCTCTTATAGACCTATTTTGGTCATTCACGAACTTAAACTCACATTATTATTTTTAGAATAATTTACCAAAATTACAGCTTGTTATATTTTTTTGTTATAGAGTTATCGTAATGTCGGACGGACAAGTAACCGGAATAATTAGGTGTGCCGATGAGCGCTTATATCCAAATTTTGATAGCACAGTCAATACTAGGTAGCGTTACAAACTTTAGACTAAAATAAGTATAATTTGACATACTATGCATGTCAAGTAACAAAATAAGGTGTTCAACGAAAATATCAATTATATCATTGAAAAATCTAAAACGAATATTTAGAAATGAAAAAAAAAAGCGAGATGTTTCTTAACCACATACTTAGCACATACCTAATGCATTATCCGTACCGTGTATAGAACGTGAAATCGATGGATATGCCACGAGTATCTGTAATTTGTCATGAAATATTCAAAGATGTAAATTTTAAGAATCATCAAATACTTACATTAGTAATTTTTTCAATTACAAAAAGACATACTTATATATTCACAGACTTATTTATATATTATTTGATTGAAACAGTACAATCTCGTAATCATTGAAACGAATGAAAACACAATATTCAACCATTCTTAATTTTATTTAAAATTCATTTTTGTATAAAAAATTCAAAAAAAAAAATCCTTCTGAATTTCGTTTTTTGCTTTTTAATACCATAAAAAAATTTTTCTAAAAACATTTTCTTACTTTAAAGTTTAATAAATATGTTAAAACTAGATATTTCATGAAATTTCGATTTTTGCCCCAAATTTCCTAGATCAAATTATTTTGTATATAGGGAATTGATCTAGGAAATTGGGGCAAAAATCGAAATTTATTCGAAAAAATCCTAGAGTTCTCATTAATAATTATAAAATTAGATATTTCATATTTCAATTCTATGAATTAAAATTAAAGTCAGTTTACATTGAATTGGCAAACGAATAGCTAGCCAAATATTATACATATAAAACTATAGACGATTTTCAACCAATAATTGGAAGGATTAATGACCGTTTTAACACCTACCGTTCTCTGGTGCATAGCGTTTGATCGTACTTGCAAGTACAGGTTCATACATGGAGATCACAGATAATATATCAGAGGAATACGCACATTGTAATTAATAAGTTCAGTGTCCTCTAAGTTAAGTTCATATTGATGTTTTGGCCTATTTTTAATAGTTTGTGTCGCTTATTAACCTTAAGGTATACTAAGTACTTACATCCTAACCTTGACCTTAAATGGTGAATTTTCCCGAAAAATATTTTTTGTGGTTGTTTTTACTCGAGGTGTTTTTTGTATATGTTTTAATTGTATAATAATTCTTAAAAAAAACATTGAATAAAGTACAAATAAATAATTAAAGATACCCATGACCCCATGATCCAACTTTCAGACTATAAAAATGGAAAAAAAGTTAAAAGAAAGCTTGTTTTTGTTTTAAACAAACAAGTTTTGTTACAAATATATTTTCGATAACTGTTTAGATTCTCCCCAATTTTAGCGTACAAATACATCTATAATTGCAAACGTATTATTATTATATATGTATTTATTTTAACTGACTGAAAGATATTTTATGAATTATTATCAATACAAATTATAATAATACAAATTACAAATTAAAAATATGTAGTTCAAATATTGATACTCAACTATATGTTGAGTATCTAAATCATTAACACTGTTAGTTGTTATTTTTATATATTATTATTGTTCTTTAACCAAACTTCGATTTTGTCTTTTTATATAATTGTTATTTAATTAGAAATTTTGTATAATTTTCAGTTTAAAAATTAACTTTCGACTTATAAAGTAATTATTTAATCAGGAACAAAGAGCATATAAACATCCTTAAATCTTACCAATGCTGGTCATAACAATGATATTTAACACAAGCAGCAAGTGTTACTTATTTTCGACAAAAGATCAATAAATTAAATAAAAAGTTTTAAAATTTTAACCAAGAAAATATACATTTATAACTCCCTTTTATTAAATTAAACATTAAAAAAAATCGAAAAAATATTTATCAACTCGACCCACAATTTCTTCATTCACAATAATATTACCTACTTTCCCTATATGTTTCCAAATTAAAAGAATAATTCCATTATTATTTTATGTTGCTGAATTATTTTGCATATATTTTACTATACCGTTACTAAAATACAAGATATATAGTTATCACGATTCTTCCTCAAAATGTTTATCTTACCTTCGTAGCATGTATTAATACACATACATTGTACATATAAATATTATATGCATACATATATCTGTATGGACCTAACAATTTATTCTGTATATATGTACTTTCTATATTAGAATTTAAATTTTATTCACACCGTTCACATTTATATGCAATTTATGCTGCAGTAAACGTTCCCAATGCGGACAAAAAAAAAAAATGAGTACCTGAATACAATACATATAGTTAGTTACATTATTTAGTATTATTGTTATTATACGATTAAGAGTGAAAATATTAACCTTTTTTTTTTTTGTACGAAAGATGATGGTCGTATATGTATATTATCTAATTTAATTTGGATAATAATATTGTTCGTGAGTGGTTTTGTGTCATTTGAAATTATTCATGTATGCAGGAAAAAAATTGGTGAAGAGAAAACATATACATCATGTAACATTCGTATGATTCATGTTGATTCTTTTGAAATTTAATTCGTATCTTAGACCTGTTGCATAAAACGATATTATAGACAATCAAACGAAACGTTAGATTAGAAAATAAATGTCTTACGAATAATGCCAATTTCCTACGTCTCAATATTATTGTATACTCATTGCCTCAAATAATTTCAAACAAACTGCAGTCACTTACTCGTTTGGATTAATGATTTATTTATAAATAAAAATTTATTTTAAGTCTATAGAAAAATTATTTTGGTGGAATTGTTAATAAAAAATCTTTGCGAACGTCGACTTTCGTATAATTTTTTGTATAAGGGTACTAATAATAAAAGTTTTTAAAAATACAAAAATTTACATAGTATTTCATGCGTTAATTGTAAAATTAAACAAGTGAAGATGATAACTAGAGTTAACTGTTTAGATTAAACAAAAGTTTGCTTAAAAACCTATATATTTTTTGTTTTTGAATTTTCCTTCTTCTATGGTTTAAGAATTAGCTCATGGATCTTTGTAGCCCAAAGATCCGATTTTGCCCATTCACGAACTTAACTTTTTAGTTCAAGAATGCGTAAGCTGATTTCAGCTCGCTATCTCTTTTTGTTTTTGAGTTTTTTTCATGACGGACGGTCGGACGGGCAAACGGGAATGGACTTATTAAGAGATTTTGTGAGCACCTAATATATTATACCAGATTTTGTTTGTGCGGTAAATACTTGCTAGCAATTACAAACTTTAGATCAGACAAAATGTAATATACTATATATGTCGAGTATAAATACAAATGCAAGAAGTTCACTTCAAGCATTCCATAAATGATGATAGATGGTAAATGTTTTTGGCCTGTTAATTTAGTAATGTTAATTTTTATTTGAGCTTGTTTTCTTTTGCAGCATACTGTTAAAGGAGTAAAGGGAGTTCAAAAAAGTGTTCAACAAATTTCGAGCTTTATTAAAATATTCAAGCTTTGACTTTGTTTCCAACCGCTCTTTGGTAATAACCATTTTCATCTCTACAGTAAGATGTAAATTAATGAATGAATAAAAAATTTTAGTCTGTTTTAACTCCAGTTAATTTAGGCTAAGGATGTTACCATAAGGGAAGTCATTATTGTCTGATAAGAAAAGATCAATTCGGACAAAATTCATTTCACATTATTAAAAGTAAATTTTTTATCTTACACAATCAAATCTACAAATTTTATTATATTTCAAAAAAACTTTTATTATATATTAAAAACAATCGAAGTTTTTGTTTAAATTATTAATTGTCAAGTTTTCTTAATTTTTCATTGAATATTAAAAAGTTTATTTAAAAAAAATCACAATTAAAATGTTATTCATTAACTTTTATACTCGCAATCCCGAGTAGAATTTAAACTTATCTCTGACCAACCATTGGCCAGTGTCACTCAGCCGTTACGTAACTATGTAGTGTCATTTTAGCTACGTTTTAGGGATAATTTTTGGACTATAACTTTTAAAATTTTAGATAAATATTACCTAAAAATTTGATTCAATCATGATATAAAAAAATATCGTCTGTATAAATAATAAAAATGATAGATTGATAGTGGTTTTGATAACTTGCAGGTTTTCTAGGTTGCCATGTTTATATTTTATATATTTTTCATATAAATATAATTTTTAATTGCCTCCACGATTAAATTCTACTTGGGATTAACTCCAAAGTCTTTGAACATATTTTTAGGAATTTTGTATGAATCTTCACGTTCTGTTGTCTTTGCACACGAAAATCCATAAGCTAAGGTGATTACTGACAGTTCTGGTTTTTAAATATCTCGATACCTGTCGTGATCAACTTTAATAAACCAACAAGATGTTTTCCAAGCCATTCTAATATGGTTATATGCAAGTGTAAAAAAATATAATATTGATATTATTATTACATCCGTAACACGAATGATATGCATACATACATTCATATACCAAGTAATATACCTAGTGAGAGTTTCTTTTTAATATATTTACTTTTTATTATCTTAATTTGTGCCATACTATTTTTCATGTCCCTTATTATTTTTACAACCGTAAAGATAGTTTAAAAAATTTACATTTTTATTATAGGTAGTATTTATTATTATTACATTTTCTTGATATATGTAAAAAAAAAATTTAATCTTCCTAAACAAATTACATTCACTTTTCGCATGGTTTAAAAATTGAATTGTATATCCGTATCGTGCATAATATGTGGAAGGGACTTCTTACTCTATTGAGTCACTAAAATTTGAAATGAAATATTCACTTTCAAGAAAATATAATTAATTGTTCAATTGTTTGCATGTATATTGAATAGAAAATTTCAAACAAAAATAATTGAATAATAACAAAAAAAAGACTATTAATGAAAAATTATTGGGTTGAAAAATGTAAGCAGGTTTGAAAAAATTGCATTAGTAATTATGTTTAATTTTAAATATTAATAATTATTCATTTAAATTAGTTAATCAATTATAAGAAATTTTCTATGTTAAATCTTGTATCATTTACAGAATTATATATTTTTTGATTGATAAACTAGTATTTCGTAACCATAGAAACGAAAGAAAACATTCTGATGCACGGTGTCTATTGAAAAAACAAGTGAAATTTATTTAAAAAAAAATTTAATATGGCAACTAACATTGATATTTGTTAAGATACTCCACATAAGGTTCAATATGAATTTTTGAATTATTTTTAATTATTGAAATTTGTAAAATACTCATAGATAGTTTCAAATACATATATAATAATAAAATGTTTAATAAAATTATTATTGTGCTAAAATTGTGGAGAATCTAAACAGTTTATAAAAATGGTTTCAAACAAAATTATTTGTTTTGAAATAGATTTTATATTTGATGAATTTTTCCTCTATCTCTTGTCGTTTAACACTGGGGTTCAAGGATTTTTTGTATTCAAAATACTGATTCACGCTATTAGAGTGTAACAATCTGAATGCTATTTTTATTTTTCTAAAATATTAAATAATAATTCTACGTTTATCCATTGAAATAGCCAATCACTTATTTCTTAGTGAGCAAAATTGATCTTGGTCTTGCAGTCTTGGTCCAAGGCCAAGGTTATATATACAACAGGAAGACCAAGACCAAACAAGCAAGACTGACATCAAAACCAAGGCCGAGTATGCAAGACTAAGATTAAATGGGCAAGTCTTAGCTTAAAATAACCGGTTCTGATAAGTGCATGATTTAAATTTAAGTAGCAACTTCAATATGCATCTTTTCGTGGAACAAAATCAACTAAGAATTTTTAAATATAAAAAAGAAATAAGTAAAGAGATCATTATTAATTGTACTATTTATGACAATCTGAAAATAGCAATAGGGAAGATCCATACATGTTTTTTATCACTTCAATTGAAGCGTTCTTACTTCACCAACATGAATTTGAAGTAAAGCCAAATTACGGACGCATATAGAACATTTTTAATTTAACAAATAAGGATATTTGTATAGATGTTGTCACATAATTTCGAATTAAATTAAAAAGATTTATGTTTAATTCCATAAAACCATTATAGATTCTCCGCTAAAATTTAGAATGAAAAATGTGAAAATTCAATATTTCAATGAGGTGAAGTTTGAAACGTTTCATTTATTTTAGTAGACCCGTGAGATATATTCCGAAAAATCTATGGCCGAATTTTCCAGAATGTCACTTAACTTATATGAATAATGCGTTTATGGAAAAAAATTACGATGTAAAACATAATCAAACATTTTTTGGCCGTAAAATAAAATAATATATTTAATTTATGTATAAATAGTTTGATGGCAATCGTATAGTAAATTGTTAATTGTAATTTTATTTGATTCTGATGATGATGAAAATGAGGTAGCGTAGCATAGCGTTGGTTATTGGTTGGTTTCTATCTACCAATGCTGCTATGTTTGATGATTTTTACTATTTAATGTATACGTTAGCATTATTTAAATATAGCATTGTTTTCTCTTTATTGATTCTCTACTGTTTATGATTTACAGACCATGTTTATGTAGACTAGTGGACCAGAGTGCTTCGCCGCAGCATTAATTATTGTTAATAATTTCATAGGTTAATCTTAAATTCTGAACAACTGTGGCATTTTCCAAATAGACTTGATACTATAAATCACACATAAAAGGTGATGAGTGTGCTCTCAACAATCTCCAACCCATCCAAATTGAGTGTTCAATAGCTTAAATGATAAGTTTTAAGTCACTGAGTGATTATGGGGCCAAATAATATAATATATATTTCTTATTAGATGTTTCTAAGACCTCCTTCTAATGAAGAAAGAGGTGTAGGAACACTCAGTGACTAAAAACTTTTCATTAGCTATTAAATGAGATGGAGGACAACAAGGTGCAGATATTGAACTCTTTATTGGGATTTCTCCATTCAAAGGAACATATCTCCTATTCCAATGGACAAAGAAATGACAGCTTTACGTCATTAGAAAAGTATTTTTTTCCTTCTAACCGTACTGGAAAGCTACAATGCAAACAACTTCACAATTAACGAACATAGTTTTTTTAATTTCTTATAAACAATAATAATAACGAAAATTTTGTAATATAATCATTAGATATCCGCCATTAGAAGTTTCGTCATTTTAGAATAGCTCAACTTGGGTGATATCACGGAGCAGCAATTTTGAAAGTTCTATAAAGTATCTAATAGCACTTAATTTTGAGTATATTAAATTGTGAATACTATGTTATTTAAAATATCTCTTCTTGCTTAACACATTTTTAGCAGTGATTCATGTTAGTGAATCAATGCAGTGCTATTATTGGTAATTTTTATTAAATTGTTTTATTGAGTGCACACAATAAAAGCACCTTAAAAGCACCTAATTCTGGTTCTCAATATATTTTATAAATGTTATTTCTTTCACATTGCTCTGCATCGAATTATGAGCATATTTAAATTCAATTTTGAATACTTTACAGATAGCTTGACGGTGATAACCGTTTAAATGCAAATTCTTTTCCACAGGTCAGCAAATTTCATTTAATTCACTAATTTTCCATTTGGATTATTTTTTTTCATCTCAAAACTGATTACGTTTCTTTGTGTTTATCATTCATATTATTTTAGTTCTCTTTTGTCAATTTATATGAAATATCACATATTCGTATATAAGATAGTTGAATACTACAAGTAGATGACGCATTAATCAGTTTAAAATTTAATAATTTTAACAAAATTATCATTACAACTGTGTCATTTATATTATGAAAACTAACGTAATCCTCTTTGAATAATATTTTTATGTCAGTTGAATAATAATTTAAGCTTAATATTTTGAGGTAAAATCAACAATAAAGCCATAAAAAAGCTAACCATTCCTAAGATTTTAGTGATATAATGAATTTTATTTTTACTATCTAGTATCAATTAGTACAAGCTCATATCTTGATCATTCAATAATTAACGTAAATAAGGATACTTAGGAATTCGAATTTTTTTTATAAAATATTGTATTAATAAGTAAAATCCAGTATTATCCTAATTTTTGCAAATTTTGTTTTGAATGATCAATAGAATAACGTTGTATATATTTATAACTGAAAACTTTATTAGATTTACTATAAAATAATTTTAAAAACTATTATTGCAGATCTATAAAAGTGAAAACAGTTAAAAAATGGATATAGTTTTATGTATAACGAATAACAATAATTCTTCATACATTATACATTATACATAGACAATATATATATATATATATATATATATATATATATATATATATATATATATATATATATATATATATATATATATATATATATATATATATATATATATATATATACATATTATTACTATGTTGAATTTTTCATCACCATAAACCATGTAACGTTATTTACATTTTAATATGATTTTACAACACAACACAACGATAGATCTATAAAACCATTATAATTAATTTCTATTTAACCTACCAAACGGCTATTCAATTTTTATTCATTGGATGTTCAGAGATGTTATTCTGTAAATTAAAAAATACATATTATACATACTGAATGTATTAAATTTGTAAATACAATGGAACTTATTGAAATTGTATCCGTAGCATGTGTTAGAACATCGAAGTGAAAATTAAATCGTTTGATGCACCACGAGTAGTTAAAATTTATAATTAAAATTTTTGTATTCAAGAAAATATAATCCTTTCTTTCCATGTGAATTGTATACAAAATATCAAATGAAAATTTTGGAAAAATTACATTACCTGATATAATTCATTAATTATACATATTATGATGAAAATTGTAATAAGAGTAGAAAAAATGCATTAGTGAGACTCTTAATGATTTAAAATTAAATAATAATTGATTTTATTTTTTCAATAAATATTGAAAAATTTTCTATATAAAATAATATATCATTCTGAGATGAATATAACTTTTGATTAATGAAACGTAGAACATTGAAATTATTTAATTTATTATGCTTTTCTGCTTTATGTGAATGAAATTTTTCCTATAGTTAACGTATTTTTTATTCGTTTTTTATTTTTGTATTTTTTTACTTTTGCTGTTTTATCAGCTATTTTTTGGTTTGTTTTCATCTTATTCGTTTTCTGCATCTTTCTCTCTTCCTTTCCATTTTCTTCTTTTTTCACATTTTCATGCATTGTCATCCACTTCTTGGTCCAAATTTAAAGCATTTAGCTTATCATGAAGTTATTTTGAAATCAATTACAAAATTTCACCCAGGCAGAGATACAAGAAAGCAATTTAAACATCCTAAAATAAGGTAAAAGCGGAAATAACTCCAAGTCAATAAATGTTTGTACGTTATATTTTTGAAGAGTACTATTTTATTTATTACTTTAACATTGCTATCCGTCTTATATATGTAGAAACAATAGTGGCTCAATTATGCATTATCGAACGGATTAACTTTAACTTGTGAAGTTTAATTATAAACAGATATTAAGGCAACTGCAACTAAATAACATCTAATAATATATATATGAAATACATTGGAAAATATTGAAACATACTGTACATTGTTTTGTTTCACTACGGTATGCAGTATTATTTTTGTAGAATAAAATTAATTCTGCATATTAAATGGGTATTAAAAATATAATAATTATTATATTATTATTAAATTATCATGCGTGAAATCAACTGTATTAAAGTGCTCTTTTATTTTTAACTAGAATTTTGGATAGATAATTGCTAATTTTGTATATTTTTTTACATTTGCAAATTATACATTTTTAGTAGAAGAAAAAGCGGATTTATTTTTACAAAAACTTAAGTTAGTTTTGAGGAATTTATTTCTCCGCTATTAGTGCTTAGTTTTATAGAAACACATTTTTTAAAATAAATACTTCGTTTTTTCGTTTTTACCGTAGTCGACATGCATTATATATCAGAGTATAGTAATTTTAGTTTAAAGTTTGTAACGTTACCTAATATTGACCGTAGAAACAAAATTTTGGTAAATGTGTTCATAGAAACACCTAATGAATCCATATCCGACTGTCCGTTTGTCCGACATCACGATAACTTATAAACAATAAGAGATAAAAAGTGAGTTAAGGTTAAAGCATGAGCAAAATCAGTCTAATGGGTCCAACGGATCCTTGATCAAACTTTTCTAACTATAAAAGAAAAGTTCAAATAAAAAAATGTTTATTTCTTAAAAACAAATTTTTGTTTGAAACATTTTTTCGTAAAATGTTTTAGTTCTCCACAATTTTTTGATCAAATTTGGCTATTAAACACATATAGATAATAACAATACATATTATTAGTTTACATATATGACTGTATAGACTGGATATTTATAGTTTATTTTATGAGTGCTAATTAAAAAATCCAGATAATGAAATTAAATATGTTGAGTATCTAAACAGTTAACTCAATTATTTTCACTTGAGTTTTGTTGTTTTTTTTTTTTTAAATTTCTATCACAAAAGTATTTAATTCTTCAACATTTTACATATATTGAAATTATAATATATCGAATTAAAATGGCTCTCTCTTTAAAAGTCAAATTAAAAACATTTTGTTCTTTATTTAATGAAAAAAAAAAAGTTTGTTTTACTAAAAATTCAAATCACAAAGAATGGTTTCTTTTATATTGAGAAAACATTTTTATTATATTATTTAAAAACTAATTTAATTAATTATTAAAAAAAAAAAAACAACAAAACAAACAGAAAAACATTTAATACAAACTTTTAACAAATCTGGGTATAATTTAATTATTTTTTTACACCTACATTTGAAATTCTTTTCAACAATTTTTTTAATAATACTTACACAATTTGTATTTTGTGTAACAATTTTTATTTTAAAATAGGCTTTTATATGGCGATTTAAAGCTTACTTACTATATTATATAAATTAATTTTGCTTTAAAGTAAGTAAATTTTTATTTTTGAAGCTAAGTTTTGTAATTTTCACAAAGAAGGGTTAATTAGCTCTTTTTATTATGTAAAAAACATTAATTTCAAGCTGTTTTAAATTTCAAACAATATTAATTTAAGACAATACAATTTTTCCGATTACCGCATTTAAATGACGTAGTATTAGTTACTATTTTTTTTTGTTTCAAATAATTCATAAATTTTTCTGTTGAATTTTATCTTTTCCAGTAAATAATTTATTTTATTGTAATATTTCCTTGAGCACTATCTAGCAAATATATATTATATTACTGAATCCACTAGAGGTCCATAACTCAAAAAATACTAGCATTAAATACTGATTGTATTTTTAAATGTAAATATTAAACAAATTATTAGTTTTCAATGAAAATTTTATTTAAAAAATTTGCACGCGACATTGCCAACATGGAATTAAGTTAAAGTTATAATTTCAGGCTATATATTAGTCATAGCCATCCATAATCTTAGTCATCATAAATGGTCTAAGCTGTTTCTTTGGAAGCCAATTATGCTTAGCGTGTCGCGTGTAACTTCTATAAAATAGCAAAATAAATAATAATAATAGGGTTTAAACCTCATTCTATAACAAAGGCCACCTACATCATTATTTTTAATCTTTATTGGATTCGATATTAAAATAAACATTCAAACTTTTGATGTGGGTGGAATCGGTTAATTTGTTTTTATCCAACCGACGACAGTGTAATCAATCAACCAGCCCGTTAATTAAAATCGATCACACTTCTGCAGCGTGGATTCGAACCGACAACCTCCCAGTCTAAGTAGCCTAGAATATAGAGGTGTGAGTTCCTCTACTTGCTCGACGACTGAGCTGGTAAAACCTTCAAGTATAAAATTATCTTCTTCCTACACAATGTTAACTGCTGTTTTGAGTTAAATTTGAAGTATATATGCTGTTTTTTTTTAGAATGTTTATGTCTGTTTTTGTGACTTATATTGTTAATTTTTTTGATTTATTAGGATAATTTTGATCTAAAAATTTCTAAACTTTCATATATCTAACGTACAAACGGACATCTTTCACGATATAGTCTGATAAGGCTCCCAGAAATCAAACATCGATTGGAATTGCAAACAAATCCTCAGATACCAGTACCTCAATCTTTATATGAAGATTATTTTTGAATTTCTTGTATAAAATTATTTTAAACAACCTAGGTTTTATCGTATAAGTGACGGCGGGATTAATAAGAAAATTGTTATTTATAAATTATTAAAATCATTAGTATTATAAATTTAGATTTTTCCCCAATTTCCTAGATCAAATTATTTTGTATTTTATAAATATGTTTTTCGACTACAAAGTAGTCATCATCTGTATGAATTAGCTAGTTGCAATGATTCTCTAGTTATAAGGAGATGTTACTCGTTGCTAATTTGGTGACGGTTTGGATTTGCAAACCGTCACCAAATTAGCAACGAGTAACATCTCCTCAGAGAATCATTACAACCAGCTAATTCATACTGATGATGACTACTTTGTAGTCGAAAAACGTATTTATAAAATAGAAAATAATTTGATCTTGGAAATTGGGAAAAAAATCGAAATTAATTCGAAAAATCCTAGAGTTCTCATTAATAATTATAAAAAAAAAAAAACATTAGTATTATAATTAAGACTTAAAAATATTGAATGAACCGAAAAACCAAAGAACAGTTTGTTACTGAAATCGAAATAATTCTTGTAAATATTTTGTATTAAGATTTCTTATACTCAAAGGTGGTGTCAGGTCCAATATTCCAATTAATTAGGATTCAAGTAATCATTGATTGATAAACATTACAAGCGGTCAAAAAAATTAATACTGACTATTCCAATGCACATGAGGAAACACTTTTTGTAATAATACGTTTTCAAATGTTTAGAATAATAGTTCCCGTAAATATTTTTTCAAAAAATGATTGTTATTAAATAGACAGAAACATTTTAAAACGTATTTTTTTTCATAACATTATCGGTTAAAGAAATATTCATCTGGTCCTATTAAGAAGGACATCCGGTATATATAATTTGTTTATAATTATAATAATATATAAATATTTTATTTATAATAAATTGTTTGGTATTAATAGATAACTAATATTAATATGCTTTAGTTAGATACCCATTTGGTGTAAATTACCTTTGCATTGTGCAATAATCGTTTAGATATTGTGATATGCTGATAACATTTTTATATAATGTTTTATTTACGTGATATGAAAAATACATCAATGATTTTTGTTCAAAAATGAATTAGTGACCGAACGAAGTGAGTTATATGGTATAACAATGATTTTGCATCTCATTTGTCTGTATCTCTTTGTTTGTTCTGCTGTTATTTTCGAAATCCTTATTTGATTTTAACGAAATTTGGTAGGCACATTGATAAAAAAATTCACTGTATAGTTTTTGAGAAATTTTCATTTTTCTCATTTCTCATCGTAGCATTCGGCTTTTGATCCGTGTTATAGAAATGTGCATATGCCATATTTGGTTATGACACACGGTACTTCGTGCTGTGGATAGCAAGTATATAGGCATCCAGAATCACGAATGGTTCTGTGGATAGTTGAAGGGTGCGATTTGTACACTTTATATAGTTGACAGTTCAGCATACTACTAGTGAGAAAACATATACTGTAAAATTTCATTTAAATCTATTCAGTGTTGTTTTTTCGCGAAAGAGTCACAAACATCCATTCATCCTATCCATACACACATGCTGGCAAACTTTCGCGTTTAGAATATGAATAAAATGAAGATATAATTGTACATACATAATTGCCATTCAATCCATTCGATCAGTTCATTTAAATTAGTAGTAATTTAAGTAATTCATTTGTTTATAATCAAATTCCAATAAATAAAAATATAATATTTACATCATTCATTTTAAATATTTTTATGTACCTTACAACCTTATTTTTACATAATTTTCTTTAATATTTAACTGTTAATGCTGATTATTAATTCTGGTAATATCATTATTTATTAGGAAAAAACTTTAAAAAATCTAAACACATATCATTTAAATTTTTGTTACTTGGCATTATATAATCTGATTTGCAACATACTCTAAGTGAGAATTTGTAAAATATTTATACGAATGTGCAGTTTTTACGTTTTTTAGTAAAATATGTAAACGTAAAAGTAAAAGAGATGATATTGATATTTATATGAAAATTTGCGTAAAATCCGTTTTCAATGAGTGTCTACACCTAAATGTTAGATTTCAATCGGGTGTATAGTTTTAGAGATCTCATGATGAGTGGTATTTCGCTTATATATATGTAGATTAAAATTAAATAATAGGTACCTATTTTTATTAAAAATTTTTAATTTTAATAATCATTTTATAAAACCTAAATACGAGTTCACATTTATCATTTTGTATTCGTAATATATATGTGCGATAAAATATTGATGTGGTGGACAAACGTTAAATATCCATACTACAATCAGAACTCCCTGGATATATGAGTTCACATTCTAAATATATAGGAACAGGATACACAGTGTAAACCTATATGGGACTAATGTTATATATAAACGAAAGCGTATATGTAGATTAAACAACCAATGATGTTTGGAAAATTTTTCTAGAAATATAATTCTTGAAACGCTGTATTACCAGTTGACAAAAAATGAGAAAGTGATAATTTTTGTGGTAGATATTGAAACAGGTTGTTATTGAAGGCAATTCCAATATATAAAGAAAATATTTATTTTTTAAATACTATGAACTACACCAGAAGAAATCTTTTTTCCAAATTCTCAGATTTATCACTGTGAACTATAAAATACATTCATTTCCAGTATTATATTTTCCACGTAAGGAGTTCGGTTTGGAATATGAAATAATATATAGAATAAAGCAAACGAATTCTCTAAATACTGAATATTGGAATTATTTACTAAAAATCATGAATCGGTAAATTCCTCATGATATATGAATATGTTTACTTTAATATCTAATTGATCGATTTTTAAGTATTCTTGTTTTATTAACATTCAGAATAAAAGATTTCAATAAAAAACAAGTTACTAATTTAAAAATTATAAATTAAAAATTAAAATTATAAATTAAAAATTATATTATTCGATAATGTAGAATAAGTTTTCTAAAATATCTATATCTCAAAAACAGTTTGGCAGATTGATAAGAGTCGACATATCCGCTCAATCAAAGTGCTAGTTTTTATTTTTTAAGTATAGTCAAATCCAAAAAATAAATAAATAAAAATTAAAAAAAACGTTTTAAAAAATTTAAAAAAAAAATCTTTTCCTTTCTGTACTTCAACGTCAATAAGTGGCATTTATTAACATCATAAAAATTTATTCATTTTAAAACATAATCTGTCATCAGAACTATTTTAAGCAAAATCTCTTTTTAACATCGAATTTGGGAACATATTTAATTGACTTTATAATGTTTGAGGAAGAATCCTGTATATTAAAATATGTAAACCACTTACAGTATATAATTTGTTTTATTTTAAGATAATGAAACATTTTTTTAAAATAAAAAGGACTATGGAAATAAAAATTAAAAGATGACGTTTTTATTATAATTCCACTCTAGAAACTAGAAAAAAGTTGATTTATGATCGTTGGAAGTGGTGCTCAATTATAATACACAGGTTGGAATGACAAACATGAAAAATATATTCACACAATACTATATATACGATTATATTATACAAACATATATACATATTTCTCGGTTCTCTTATATATATTTATCTGTACATATGTTACAAGTCCTGTCCATAGCGTCTGTCCTGTCCACCATGTTTCACCGCGCACATGAAAAATGGACATTTCTACTCATTTATTCATTAAGTACACACAAATACTGCACACACACACACACATTCAAATGGTGTTGTATCTAATACTGTTTGGTTTTAAAAATAATATTAAATTAAGAATTGTCGATATTATTAAATTGAAAAATCAAATCGCCTTACCCTAATTCTCAGCCTTGAAGCCAGGGATACTTTTGTTACATACTTTTACATCAAGGTTTCTTACCTCCTTGAGAGCATAGTTTCCCTACGACTTTGTAGTGTCAACGTGCCAATGTTGAAAGGATGACCCCAGAATGATATCCACGAAGAAAGATGTGCGCTGTATTTGGCGAGTAGAAGTTCAGAAGAAGATCACGTCTACGAGGTCTGGAGAATGTGGTAAAGGGACCTAGCCAGTTTGCAGTCGCTGATCGAAGATTAAACACCAGAGGAGAAAGATGTGATTGAGAAGGCCTTGACTCTCGAAGTACCGGAAGCGGCTCATAGATCTCACAGCGTAGCACAACAGAAGAAGTTATGCGTTGCACATTTTGTTGTATATGTGTGAGCAGTTCGGCCTCCCAAAGGACTGCATGATTTATTTAAAAACATAAGTACTGAATATGTAATAATATAGTTTATAATATCAAAATAAGTAGTAGTATTCACAAAACCTCAAAAACAAAAAATGAGAATGAGCTGCATTTTAAATGCCGTATTCTAGACCTAAAAGGTAAGTTAGCGATTGTGAATAAGCTAAATCGAACTATTCGGTCCAATCGATCCTTGACCTAACTTTTAATATGTAAGAGATATAAGAAAAACTCAAATTCATTTAAATATTGAAATTTTTTTGGATGTAGACAAATTATTGGATGTTAAATAAAGGTTTTTAATATTATTTGTAACGAATAAGTTGACTGTGAAGAGGAATATACAATGTTATTTTATAATTTCATATAATGATGCTTGATGATCACTACATAAAAATGGCGAAACGTCGCAAAAATAATTTTATTTAACATTAATTTGTCTACATTCCTAAAAATTAAAATAATTAAATATGGACGAAATAACTCAAGCAGATTGAAATACATAAAATGCGTGTTTAGCGTATTGTTATTTTCACATGTTTATTGTAATATTTTTAGATACATTTTGAATCTACATACCATTTATAATTGGCCATTATTGTAAACAAATTCAAAAAAATTGAATTTTTGTGTGTACATATTTTTCTAATTCAAAATTGTGTATAGATTTTTGCAGTAAATAAAACAGATCTGTAGGAAATTTTAGACTACATTTTATGTCAAATTCCTTATTATACAATGCAACCTCGATACAATGAAACTCAAGGTAATTAAAAATATTGTTTATACCGCATAATTTGTTACAATGCGGTTTTTTGTATAGAGTTTAGATAGGAATACAATACGTTTTAGGAAGGTGAAAACGACTTCTTGATAAAACGAACTATTTTCAATAATATATGAAGACACTCGAAAAAGATAGTTTTTTTTA
The DNA here is from genome assembly GCA_020423425.1 of Chrysopa pallens. Taxonomy (NCBI): domain Eukaryota; kingdom Metazoa; phylum Arthropoda; class Insecta; order Neuroptera; family Chrysopidae; genus Chrysopa; species Chrysopa pallens. The sequence goes on along the minus strand of CM035592.1, from coordinate 24,227,121 downwards.
TTTGAAAAAAGGTTTTCTGAGAAAAATAAATCACAATCAATTTTAAATATTTTCACATTCACAAAATACATTCCTCTACGTCCGTTTATTCTAGTAATTTCAATCTTTTAATGTTTGCACGCAACCCATTTTCTTCTTCTGAGAATTTCGAAGATTTTAACGATTTCTATTTTTTTCATTGTAGCATTTTTATCTACATACTTAATGAATTTCAAAACTTAAAGAACACTTTTTTTTTGTTTCTCAGGTATTGCAACTTCAAAAATTTCAACAATTACAAATAGCAGTGTTTACTTAACTGACAATCAAATTTAACAATAAAAAGCATTAAACTCGAATAATTTAACGTGTCTGAACCAATGGCAACATGACTCTTGTTCAATTAAATGTATATGGATTCAAAAAATCGTTAAATAGTGCCCAATAAATTTTTGTCTATATTCTGTAATTTGTTATGAAAAGATTTTTAACAAATGAATTCGTAATGTTATGGTATATTTTGTACTAGCTCTTATGGGATTTAGAAAATTTAGATCAATTGAGAAATGCGTTATATTGAGGCTCGTTATATTAAGGTTACTCTGTACTTTTTTAAACTTTGAATTGCATACATGAGTTAACAGTGTGTATCATAGATAAAATCAGTAAGAATTGAACGATGGTTCAATTTTCAAATTATAGTGGATTCGTTTTTGTTTGTCTTCTGATTGCACATTCACAACGTGATCACATTTTGGCTTATTTTATCGATTTTTTTTTTTATAAATACCTATATTATAAATCTATAATCCATTCTGTGCATAATTGCATTCTATGAATAGTTGTGAACCATTATTTATAACTGAATACAATAACCTTCAAACAACCAATCAAATTGCATAATACGAATGTTCACGTGCAACTTTCATTTATAAACAATGGACTAATTCCATTACGATTTCATGGGCAAAATTTGCGTGGCTAAGATATCGTGGTTTTCATATATTGTGGACAATTTATAAATACCATCATGAACGTATATATAATTTATTAATAACATTTATATACATAATATTACATATAAATGTATAATATATACATTTATTTAATATATAATGTATACATACATATATGTAGTCATATACATGCACATTCATATCGTTCATGTTAATTTGGTAGCATTGCGTTAATGAAATCATTGGTATTTCATTCACTAGCAAACTTTAACATGATTTACTATACTAATTAAGTTAACTGGTTAGTGTTGTACACCTATATTTAGTCAAAGGTACGTATGTATGTATGTAGAATACGTTTCTATGTACGTGTATGTACAATGTGGTGTAGGGTACGTTCATTAGTTGGGTAGTATTGCTCTAACTCTCTGACTACGACTGTTATACCTACCTACATTTTAAAATATAACCTATTGAAAATAAATATGCAACTTTTTTTAGTATTCCGTAACAGAATGAATTTTTATAGCCGACACGTATCTAAATATATTAGGATATGTTGAATGTGTAAAGTTTGTAAAGCTGGAAATATTGACGTTACAAACAAAACTTTGGCATAGAATTGCTATAAGTGAATTAGTTCATTTTCGTCTGTCTATATGTCAGTTTGCCCTTAAAAAGTGAAATAACGAAATTTGATTTCCTGAATCTATTACCCATCTTCGAAACCATAAAATTAAACTTTTGTTTGAAACATTTAAGATAATTTTCCATATGAGCATACATTTATTTTTCTTTATTTTAAATTAATTGTCCAGCCTTTCCATTGAAACTCAAATGAAAATTAAGTAATCACTCATTTTGTGTTTAAAATTCAACATATTTTTTGTAGACAATCATTAATTGAAACTTGTTCTGATATTGATACTCCACTAAATGTCGAGCATATCACCAATTAATACTGATAATTGTTATTTTCATTTGCTAAGTATGCATTTTTCTATTAGATCGCTTACTATGGAACCATTGACTGTATTATTCATCACACTTGACTAATACTTTTATTTCCGACTAAACTAGGTGATTTACATACATTCACATATGTTTTAAAATAAATATTAATATGTTGTTTTAATGGAACTAATTGTTATATTTTTTTTTTTAATAATACATGTTTTAAAATTAAATATTATCACAAGTTGTGTTGTTGACTCCATGTTAAACTGTTGTCAATGATAAATATATATTTTAAACTATGTTGACCTTTCAATTTTGATAAATGCTTATTTGCTAATGAATGTATTTTTGTTGGGACTATAGCAGAAAAAAATTGTCTTTTATTTTTGTAGTAATTTATTTTGCATCCGATGAAAATTTGCTACAGAACTGTATGAGTCGAACTGAATGAACCTTAAAATCAATTAATCTTTTGATCAATTTCAATAAAACATGTTTCAAACTTTCGTCTAGTAAACGTTATATTTTATTTACAATGGACCAACAGTACTGAAAATACTTTATGTTTTTAACCCGGCTTATCACGAAAAAAGCTAAATATTATATTATTAAAGGCCATTATAATATTAAAATGCTTATATTGTAAAATGCATAAGAGAAGCTGAAAATAGTTTCAAATTCAAATTTTACAAGGGTAAAAAATTTTGTACTGAGAAAAGGGCTTTAATATTTAAATGTATTACTAACGCTGCTAAAACGTCTAGAAGTTATTTAAGTATGTATACGTACTTGTAAATGTGTCTAAAAATCACAACTTCCAGATGCTCCATCTCCATTATGTTTAATATTAGTTAAAAAACCAAATATAACTTTTTTATTTGAAATTTTGACAAAAGAATGCTCTACATTTGAAATTTGTTGCATGATCATATAACTTATACAATAAACAACATAATTGTTTTTCTTTTTCAACAAAATTTTTTCTTTACATACGACGAATCTGTTGTACATGATCGCAGTTTAATATGTAGTAACATCCGAAACATGTCGCATAATAAGGATTTAATAAAGTGGTTAAGTAAAAAAGTGGAGTGTGTAAATTTATTCACATAACATAATGAATACTATAAAATACCACAAATTAAAGATCTATACCATAAATTATCCTCTTTTCATAATCAACGAAAAATTCCGTTTAAGGCATGACTGCCGGATCTTCTAAAGTTTTTAAATTAGAATCATTTTATATATAGTTTTTTAGTTTTAACAGTTTTAACCTTCTGGGTAATATTGGGTTGAAACAACGTTATTGTATTTATTTGTAATATATGCCATTATTTAATAATAAAAGAAATTTTAATGTTTCGAGGATTTTTAAAAGGTTATAAAATCTCTAGGACTCCAAGAAACACAACTATTACCTGATTATAAAATTTGACTTACTGATCAAACGATCTTTTATTTAATATTTTCATCCCTTTTGGTTGGAGACTTTATGAGATAAAATAGAAATAGAAGAATTTAGAAATAGTTCGATTCATCAGTCTAGTCCCGAGTTATTGTTGATGAAAAAATGTCAAAATCATGATTTTTACTTTTAAGAAAGTAATCCATTACAATAACTTGAATAGAACAATTTTAAATACATTATAATTGTGGGTTTGGAAAATGTTTTTATTTTTTATTTTTAGACGTTGTCACGCAGTAATTACGTTACGAACAATATAAAGAAGGTTATTTTCTTTCTTTTGATAAAAAACCCAAAATTTGTGTCTATTTTCATCAAAATTGGAGTTATGTCAACATTTGATGGTTTAGAATGGAATGACAATTTCGTTTCGCTATAAATATTAAAGTAAAATATTGTTATTTGTAATTTTAATATAGGCTTCATATTCAATAATTTCTATTTTTCAAAATATTGTAATCAAATTTCAATTTTCTTATCTCGATATATAAATTGTATATTATTTTCTATTCTAATTTTGTAAGCTTTAATAATTTTTGTTTTTATGTCTCTGTTAAACTACTACTATTATTCGAATCTTTACACATGACAGCAATAATCATCAAACAATTTCAAAATTATTTTGAGATTAGGTTCAAAACAAGTTATTCCGTTATTTCTGACTTCGTGTGTAGAAATAAAAGTTTCTTTAGACAAATTTATATATTTTGCTTGACCATGAGTAAATATATAGTGGTGGGAGGTGTCCTTTTATTTTCATCGTTTGTCTACAATAACAATTTTGTAACTTTACGTTGGTACTTTAATGTTGGAATACACAAAGATAAAAATATTATTTGATGAAAACTGTTTTCATCTTTAAATCAAATCATATTCGGGCCATTTCTTTTATAGAATATTACAAACGAGATTGTCCAATTTTTATCGAAAGAACGTAAGAATATAAAACAATAATAATACCTTTTGGATATTCAATTTGAGTTTCGAGTGAATTGAAATTATTAAATATAATAATAAATAAATATAAAAAAAAAACTTATTTATTTATTTTTTGATAAAAAAGTTATTTGTTTTATTTGTGATAAAATAATTTTTGTAGCCACGTTACGTTATTAAAATGGTAAATAACGGAGAAATTGTTTAATAAAAGCATCTAGAATAATTGGCTAGTTCGACATTTTATGAGAGCAGATACATTTTTTTATTATGGAATCTTACAGTATTAAAAATAATTTTATTTTCTAAAACAAACTGAAAACGCGGGCTCCGTATGCATATATCATCTATGATATCTATTTTAATAGAAAACCCTCTATTGGATTTCTACGATTTTACCTGTATTATTTTCATTTATTTATTTTTGGTCGTTTTAACTGCTAAAGTCATTTAACGACCACGATAATTATATATATATAAAAATATAAATGTAATATGTATCAATATTTATAATTATACTGAATAAAAAGCTTTTATACATTGAAGGTTTTCCAATCTTTGCGGGAATCCAAACTTTGTTGATAAACATTCGACTTTTTATTGTTTTTGGCATGTTAATTTTTACCCTGTGAGCGACAAATGCTTCACATTCAAGGAAGTGCTTGACTGTCAGCCTAGTGTTACACTTTTCGTACGTGTCCAATTCTCAATCGGTCTATAATCACTTGTTATCTTCTCGAGGTACCGAGAATTGGCAATTTTTATAGAACAGAATCTCGTACTATTCTGAATTGGGTTGATTGACTAAGGTAGATTTTATTTCAATATTGAAAAACTTTTTTCTTGATAAATTTTTTAAGTTCGAAAAATGTAGTAACCTCCAAGTTATCGATAAGTTCATTCTTGGTCGCTCTTTTGACTTCCTTGTCAGTTTTCTCATCGCCATCGATCCCTTGAAGACTAGGAATTCAAAAAATTTCATATTCAAATTTAATATCTTTCAACTCGATCATCAGATCTCGTATTTTAACAATTAATGAATCTTTTTTGAATCCGATAATACCACTGATTGAACTCGGTTTCCATTTTCCTTAATATGTTGTAGGGCAATATATAGGGCCGTAGCCCCGCTTATAATAAAATTGAGACGAAGCCGATAAGTCTTAAACTTTCAGAAGCATTTCCATGAACTATTGATCATCCAGTTTTATGGTCAACTATAGATCCGCCGGTGAAAAATTCTTCGTAATCTGAGACAGGGTAACTGAATTGTTACGACTTCATTTAATAAATTAATTTAACAAAAATATTGTTTTGGATTTGTATTTTTCTAAAATAATGATTCAAAAGTTATGATAATAAATCTTATGTGACCATATAATTGATAGTCTATCTTATATGACCATATAATTGATACTATTCACGTTTTTGTAGTTTTTGTAGTTCAAAATAAAATTTGTTTATGATATTATTTGACTTTTCATATTGGTCATATTGGTATGTATATATCAATGGAATGATTAGAAAAATTTTTGTTAAAGATTTTATATTCATGAAATATAAACACTATTTAAAATTCTCTTTTATAAGTGTGAACATAACCATTTTTTAATTCTAAACGGTGTTTTGATATTTATTTATTTTTAGTTGGGGCTGAAATTTAGTGATGCAGCGAATCGACTTTAAATAATTTTTGTTTTTAATTTTAATAATTTCTGTTTTCTAGTTAAAATATGAAGAAAGGAAGAATCATTGCTTTAAATTATTATAAAAATCTTAGAAGTTTTAAACTTCAAGGGTATTAGCTACATTGATTAAATCTATATACAAAAAGTTTTCAAAAAATACTTTTTGCTCAATATCAGTGTGCAGCGATCAATCAATTATTCGACATAAACATAACACCTGATATTCACTCATACCATAGAAAATCCGTATAAATTACAAAATATTTTAATGAACTGAAAACGATAATTACATTTAGTTACTCGTTCATTGGTTTAAATTTAGCCTTAAAAAATTATCTTCTTTTTTAAAGAATCTCGAAGGTTTTTGAATGTGAATTTTTGAATTCCAGAAAAAATTTTGATTCCTTGAAAACTTTTTGCCAAAAGTTTTAGCTTTAAAATTCAGATTACATTTTCTAGACCTTTTTGTGATATCGTTAATAGCCTATTATTTGGACTTAAATCTTGATGTCATTTTTTCCTATGAAGCACAGGTTATAATGGTTAATTGCTAAGTCACGATTCTACTGATTTTCTTGAAATTATATAACAAGCTGTTATATAATATAACAATACCCCCAGGTAATATGGGCTACTTTTTATCTATGTATTCCCATGGGAACGGTGTGACCTACGTGGGTGAAACCGCATTACGCAGGCCAGTATTTGATATTTTATTTTTGCTTTAATTTATATCATAATAAAAATTCATAAAAACAATTTTATACCAATATTACTGCTTTCAAAAATTATGTTTTAAAATATCTTTTAAATTTTGTGTTAGAATCGTGCACTTTCATAAAATTACGAGTATACATTAAAATCAAAATGGCTTGCCTAAAGTTATTACTTCAAAAATGAGAATTTATATAATGAAATCAGAAGTATATAATTCTAAAATTATAAATTACCTTTACAAATATGAATTAGAATTATTTTATACAATACAAATATATTTTAAGATAGAATAATCAACCAAATACCTTTATAACTTGTTATAATTTACACTGCTGTTGAAAATAAAACACTTACCGAGATACAAGTGTTTGTATGATTATTTTAAGTATAATTTTGGAAACAATAATACCTTATTTCTACTATAATACTAATTCAAAAATTTTTTAGGTAATCTAGGGATATTTCGAATACAAATGGAATGCTTATAACGAAATGAAGTTTATAACCCAAAAAAATTATGTATCTACTTACTTTTAGAAACTTAAAGTAAGTAACTAGCCACGTTTTTGGAATTGTATTGAAAATATTGATTTTCTATAAAAAAATTAATGATATGAGCGGTTTTCAAGGATTATAAGTACATTATTTAATAAAAAAATTGTATATTGGAAGTTTATAGTTTAATCATTCGAGATTTTAACTGTTTGTTGATGATAAAACAAATATTAATACTTTGATTCAGATTAAATTTTATACTTTAAATTATGTATACAAAAATTATATTTTGCATATTCAAAGCCTTTGAATTATTTGATTAGAATTGGCGCAGCTACGGTACATCTAGTTTCGAGTGCAATTCTTGCACAATTTTTGAAACGTGCAAATACTGTACAATTTGTTTTTTTAAATGCAAATGACGATAAAAAAAATTTCTAAGAAAATTTGGTTACTTTTTTGCCTGTGATGTATGACATAAAAGTTGTGTATAAATATCAAAAGGAAGAAAAATTGGCTGTAATATTTTAATATTTCTTAAATATAAAAAAGTAAAACTAGCAAACTGGAAATAATAGAATAATTGATTGTTACTGAATTTCCTATATTTCCCATAAAAATGTGACACTAGAATTACATTAAAATTGATTCAAAAATTAAGAAAATATCAGTTTCCGAAGTATATTTTCTATCCTTTCCATGAAAAACGATTTTTTAGATGTAATCAATATGACGATACCACGTATTGTCTAACGTGCCAAAAAAATTGTTCATTAAAAATCGTGAAAAAAGTAAGTTTTTGTAACACGTTAATAAACAAAATTATATGTAATTGAAATGTAGAAAGCATATTTGGTAACTTTATATCCAAATGGCATCTCATTTTGTGAGGACGTTCCAGATATAAAGCTATATACGTAAACATGTTCACACATCTCGGGAAAAGTTCTATGTCCATTATTGGCAATGTATTTTTGAATGGTACTGTATAAATTATATATCTATTTCATATATGCATGTATATCAACCTTAAATCTTATACTTTGAGAAGGGAAATGGACAAACGAACGAATAACGAACGGGACGAATAATTTAAACTATCCAACAGAGTTAGTTGTATAAATATATAGAATTGAAAAGGCCTTCCTTCACATTCATTTCAAAAAGCAAGCAGGCTGGTATGTTTCTACAATATATACGCTTCCAAGTCGTATAGCACAACCATTTTAGAGTATTTGCATTATGAATATTGAATCTGCAAACAGTGATCAGCATCATCCTCACAGGTATGGAGCGTTAACTAACCGTGTCTACTACTTCCGTATGTTATATATTCATTTTTAGAGTCTGATAGAAAGTCATTGTATTCGTCTCCAACAAATAGAGAAGTCGATCATGCTATCATACTTTATTGTGATCGAAATGATATCGAAGTGATCTATTATAATTTCGGCATTGTTGTTTGAACTAGCCAGAAATCGCTAGGACTCTTGTACTCAATTGAGTTGGTATCAAAATAAATGGAACAGCGAATGTTCTATATTTGAATTAAATTAACAGAGAAATCAGATGGATATTGGTAAACACAACGGATTGCTGTTAAAATCACACTCTAATAGTTTGGTGTTTGACACCAATGGGTTGGTGTTATAATTTTTCCGCTGAGTCTTGGTATGTTGGAGTATCTCGTAGTTTTCTATCTGAAAGAAAGAACATTGAGAGTATTAAATAGCAGCTGCCTGTTAGATAAGTCTGGAAATTTCAATAGATTATCGAAATTAAAAAAATTATTCTGAAAATTTTTACGTATTTTAACATTTCATGTTAAAGTGTATTTTTATAAATAAAAATCCTATGTCACGATGTTTGTTCACTCTAATCACTAAAATCACCTCACTTCACCGATTTCAATGAAATTTTGTAAATATGTATTGCTTGACCAAACTTTTTCTTCCAATAAATAACCCTCATGTATTTATTGCAAATAAAATTTTTTTTTTTTAAATTTATAACGCCTTAAGTTTTAAAGGTTGATAGTTATGCCTTAAAATAATAAAATTTATTACATTTAAAAATCAAAAGTTCTGTATCTCATTTACAAAAATTACTTTTTACCTGTTTTCAATTACGAATATTTTTCTACTTTATTATTTTTTTTATTACTTTTTAGCATAATATTAATAAAATATATAATTAATAATCTTGTGTTTTTATTTTATTGCTGAATATTTATTATGTTGGATGAATTTATATATAAAATTGAGTGACAGCAACGCTTAACCAGGTGAGATACTAAGAAATAAAAGTAGTTCAAATACCCCAATGTATATGAATGTGCTTACCGATAATCAGAAAGTTGCCGGTTTGAAATTAAACGATATATTTACGACGGTTTGTTCCTTTAGATCGTCGTTCTTCTCAATAAACTATTTACTCTCTACGTATAAATTTGTCGTTTTTATACGTCATGGTAGACGTTGGTACGGATGACATGTTTTCTAGATTTCATTATAAAATGAAATTGAGACACAAATATACATATATGCATATAATATGCGAAAGATTCTACGGAAGTTAATACAAATTGCTGATTTGAAAATTCTCAAAACCTTTTCATTACTGAGTTAGAAATTTATGTGTGAAAATGTTTTAGTTCGATCACAGGGAAGATATGTGGTGATTTTTCTCAAACTTAATTTTAATAAAATTGGTTTTAAGAAAATAAAATTTAAGAGTTGAAACAAAAAACAATAGTTTAATAATAATTCATTTATTGGAACTATTACCTGTAAATTTAACTATTTTCTGATATTATTTTCAAAAGGTGCATACATTCTGAGTCGTGATTGCTAGATACCAAATGAAAAAACTTAAGTAGTACATTACAAAAACATATATATTAAGAGCATTTACATAACCTCAAAATAAAAAATTCAATAAAAAGAACCACGTTAAAAAAATGAACTTAACAGTAAAAAATAATTAAAATCGTTTATAAATAATTTCTTTAAGACCAATTACCTTTCGAAGTCGGCTCCAATCATATCCTTAGCTCAAAAATTGATAAGTTGGCGATTGAGAAGTTTTTAATTAAATTTGACTTTTTAGTTCATTTTTCTTAAAAGCGATTTGATTTTATACTTTTAATTACTAAAAATTATTTTTGTCCCTTCTCTCACCTGAGAGACATCAAATCTGGATCAAATTGAAATGAGACCACGCGGGAAGTACCAGTTTTCAAATAAATAAAAATAATCATCAAAATCGGTTCACCTTGTCGAAAGTTTTGAGGTAATAAACATTAAAAAAATACGGTCAAGTTGAAAAAATCCTCTGTTTTTGAAGTCGGTTTAAAAATAAGCCAAATAGAACTTAAACCCTACTCTGAAAAACTAGGGAAATAGGCTCTGAAAATTACGAAACTAGAAAATATTCTGTCCAAAATAAGATAAAGTGATGTTTACAGAAAAGCCGTGATCGTATGCCACCTTATTCACCTAATATTCATTGGTTAGGACGAATAACTGTCCGCAGATGGATGGTAATGTTTATTCTCTGAACACCACTTTATCCAATTTCTGATAGGAATAGTTTCCTCTTTCGTAATTTTCAAAGCACATTTTCGTTATAAGGTTCTAGTTCATTTAAAATTTTTTTCATTACCTAATTTAAGTTTCACATTGAAACACAGATTGAAAAGCAATAAACATTGAATATTATTACTATTTAGCATTTTCGTTGCATTATTCTAACATAGCTCTCTTAGTTTCTTGCATAGAGTTAATATAATACATTTTGTAATAAACAGTAATAGAATTTCTCTGATATAAATGCAATTTTGGTAAAATTATTCATTTCGAATGAAAGAAGAAAGTTGAATGAATATAAGCGATGAGGTCAATTTTAAATATATATATATATATATATATATATATATATATAATATATATATATATATATATATATATATATATATAGAAATACATTTTGGTGATAGCATTGTATATAAGTATACCGGTGTTTTTTAAAAATTATGAAATATTCACTTGACTGACCACGGAGATGGTTTTTTGCGGGTCAAATGGTTTACTAATGTGCCTACTGAGAATTGCTACTGAGTATATTAACTAAGCTATTAAACAAATTTTGATTAATTAGATCAATAATATTATTTTCATATATTAGAACTTTAATGGGTCTAAATATATTATAGTGGCTGGCAAGAACGGTGATAAGAAAATAAATACGAAATAAAAAAAGGCAGATATTTCTTGATAAAAATATTTATTTGAATGTTAAATTTACTACAATTAGTAAATTCGGTTGATATATTTGATAATTTAGATTTGACTTGTCGTTACATCTACTTGCGAGTTAAAAAAATGCTGGTTAAAAGGTTGGGAGAGTGATAACTTTTTTGAATGGAATAAAATTATAATCCTTTTTTTTTTAATTTGAAATGGAAAGCTTCCAGAAATACATAATTGTGATATGAAAAACATTATAATTAGTTTGTATTCAAATTTATAATTCATAAAATGAATAATCAAGAGATTTTGAAATTTAGGAAACCAAAATATTGTTTTTCAACAATTAAAATTTGGTCTTATAACAAACAAAAGACACTTATTGAAAATTCTTATTTAATTCATTCTTTATGCTATTAAAAGTTAAAAATCGATAGGCCGGGTTGCCAAACTTTTTAAATTATAATTGTAATTTATAAATATACTTTTTAAAATTTCTTAATAGTTTAGTTATGATTAGTATTCGGGCTTCAAATTGACAGGCATCCGTTTTATTTCTATTATAGTAGAAGGATCATTTAATATCAAATGTATCAAATGGTTTTTGTTTTTGTTTTTAATGATTTTATAACATTAACAAAAAAAATAAATTTACTTCAATTTCTAGTTTGTGGGGGCAATCGAAAATTGTATAGATGCTGAACTGATCTCTTTTCAGAATTTTTGTTGAGTAATAAGATGTTATCTCGTCATAACTATGTATTTATCAATGAAATCAGATGGTTATAAGCACCTGGACTTCGAGTTTTTATATTTTTAATCCTAGCAAATTTAATATTAATGAACAAATGCACATCTATGCATGTAAAAGAATTGATTTTTACTTATTGATTGACTTCATGTAAATATAACTTTTACATGACTACTATGGCTAGTTTCTTACTTACGGTGAGTCCTTGAATTAACTGTGATTTTGTTGGGAAAAAGAACCAAAAAAACTGAATGAAAAAAAAATCGATTTTTTTTTGTTAAAAAATGTTAGTCACAGAAAGGGAGGAAGGAGTCATTAAGACTTTTTTGATCACAAAAAACACGTCAAACAAACATTCGTTAAAACCTGTCATCCCAGCCAGTCTCGATAGAATTACCTTTTTAGGACTTCACCGCTCACTTATATATTTACTATATGTATACTACATCAGAATCATACCGCTTTTAATCTCCTATTCATATGCAAATTTGTTTTATTGCTAGTTCAAAGTTTATTAGGGTAACCTTCTGGGCCAACAAGCAGCTCAACTCAAACATCAGGAGCTATACAGTACATGTATATATACTAACATATACACCATCTATTCCTCCCATCGACCAACTGAATTATATTTACTGTTATAGTTCATAACCCATGGGACCACTTTACATAAGTAGAATGAGATATTGTTTGTATAGAAAAAAAGAGTATAACAGTATAGAGATGGGATGGATTTATGAGGGAGGTTTGTTCGATAAGCCAAGTTCTTGTCTAGGATATAAACTTCCTTTTTTTGTCGTCATTTTTATTTTCTAAAAATCATATTTTGTTTGTTCGTAAATCATTATTTAGCTGATTATTATTTGTATGTTAACATAAACAATATTTCAGGTTAACTATTTGTTAAAACTCCTACAAATTGAATCAATATTTCTTAAATGGGAACAAATAGGTTGCGCAATCTTTATACAAGATGCAAAAATGCCATGTGTGTGGAGTTGGTAAATATTTTTTCGATATTTATAATTTCAAATTTAAAAAGGTCAATTAAGGTTTATTTAAATATTTAAAATTGTAAAATTTGTTTTTTTTTGTTTTTTGTTTTTTTTTTTTTTTAAATTTATTGATCTCTAAGGGTTCTAGCAAATTTAATTATTGGCTTTTGTCGCAAATATGTAACACCACCAGTTTGTGTTCATTATCAATTTTATAACCTGTATTATTGGTAAGATCATTTTATGAACTCTTTTTACCTGGTGGTTTTAGACAGGTGGATCTTTTTTAACCAGGTACAAAGAGCACATAAACAGCCATAAAACTTGTTCTAACTTCTCCAATAATCACTGAATAAATTTAACACAGTTTCGATCGATGGTACATATCGAAAACCAATTTTATTTGAAATTTCATCTGGTCTTGACTTAAGTCAATTTATTCGAGAGGATAATTTAACATCAATGTTTTTTTTTATTCATAAAAACGAATTTTTATTGTCATAGAAAATACTCATGAAAAAAAGAATTTATTAAAGTATTTTTTAGTTCAGAATTCAGTAACGGATTTTATTGTCAACCAAATTCTATATCAATTGAAGATAATACATTTTACACAAATTTTTCACAAAATTATTCATAAAGTGATAAAAAAAAGAGCAACACAATTGAACAAACTAAAGGCAGTTAAAAAAACAATACCGACAACAAAAAATGTAATCTATTTACAATAAATAATTGCTCTTATAAATTAAAAAAAACAGGTCATCATAAAAAAAGAATATTGTTCACGCTTATCGTGAAAATGTTATTCTTATGGAAATAAAAATACAAATATATACAAAGATGTTAAAAAAAGTTTATTATTTAAATGGCATTTTAAAACAAATAATGGAAAGTCGTAATAATTATCAGATGGCAAAAAAAAAGTGTTTGTATATTGCTTTATTGTTTATTATGGGCACTGTGCACCAAAATGTTTCTATTCGTTTCATTGATTACGAAATGCTAGTGATGCAATGATGATCAAATGATATATAACTCTGTGAATAGTGTATGATTTAACAAGGGAATTATCTATAAACTATTTTGAATTAATAATTATTTATACTTGTAATTAAAAATAATAACAAATACAATTTCTTCAATCATTTTTTCAATTTAGCCAAAATATTTCCAACCAAATAATTTCAATTAAATGTCATTTTTTGTAATCATTAAATAATTTTCGTTTTTGTCATAACGTATTGTATGAAATTCATCTTCTAAGAAGATTAAGGGAGAGCGTTCTATGTTCCGTATGGATAAGTCGAAAAAACATGCAAGTAAAATTTTTTACGACACTATTGAGAATATTTTTTATTTTTATGAATGTGTAGAATAGACTGAATGAGTGATATATCGATCAACATGTAGCTATGTCCGAAAGCTTGAAATTTCAAACAGTGTATACTGTTATAATGTAGATCAACATCAAAAAAGAGTTTTTAGTATTGATCCCTAAAGGAATGGAAAGCTTGCTTATGAAATTAATAGTTTTTACCTTTGATTTGCATACTTATAATTTTTAAAAGTTTAAAGTTAAAAGTTTTGTATTTATTCGATTCGAAGGAATCGGATTTCTTTATATTGAAAGATTCTGAAGATTGTTTTCTTCATTTTTCGGGCAATTTAAATCTAGAAGTTACAAAAATTTAAATGTAATAAACAATCAAAATTTAACTATTCCGTGTAAACTAATAAGTTGGCCAAGTGAAAGAGACGTTCCATTAGCGACAAAAAATTTCTAAAGCTAAATATTACTAACCGGCAACATAAATTTATTGAATTGTGATTATAAAATCATTGTATATTGCAGACTATCTAGCTTATGTTTAGGTAAAGAATTTACAATAAAAAAACTCGAATATTCTGAAAGTAGAGAATATCTTTGTAATATACAGACACATCCCACAATTTTCTTGAACATCTTGTGTCTTATATCACATGTAAAGTCAACTATGTTAGTAAAATGAAAAAGTTAAAATCTTAGAAAATAATCTTAAATCCCTACTAGAAAGTTAATGTTTCTACTACAAAAAATTATGTATCCGCATTGTTTTATATAGTATAAGTTTTGAATATATGCCCTATTTTTTTGAACGTGTAAGTATTTTAGTCAAGATAGTAGAGCAAAGTATTCAAAATAGAATTTAAAGATGCTCAAAATTATGCTCCTTGTGATGCAAAATTAAATTCAGTGCTCAAATGTTTAAAAAGAACATTGAGTCATTATGATTCACTACTGCAGTGATATTACGTTGGCTGAGCAATGTGAAAAAATTACCTTTATTATATAATGTAAGCACCAGAATAAGATGCTTTTAAGGTGCTTTTGTGATGTGTTTTCAATAAATCAATTTTATCAAAGTTATAAAAAATTCGCCCAACATGAATAACTGAAGAAAAGTGCCAAGCTAGTATGTTGCCCGGAGTTTTTGGAAAATGTTGATTAAAATGATATATTGAAGGTACCAAAAAAGCAATAAATGTTTACAATATATTATTAAAGTTTTTATTTCAAAATTGCTCTGCCAGCGTGATAGCACGGAGGCAGTGTATTTTAATGACTCAATTTTTTTAATTAAAAATTAGAGCACCTAATTTAATTTTGCAGCACCAAAAAAGCACTAAATTTAAAGTGTATTTTAATTTAATTCTGAGTACTTTGCTTGAATAGTATCTTAGTAGTGTGGGTGCTTGGTCTACTAAAGACTAATTTTTAAATTTCTGCGTTCACTAATATTTTTAAGTTTACCGATGTTTATGGAATTTAGCACGTTTCAATTCATAGAAGATTAAAAATACGGAAACGCTATGTGCACCTGTATATAATGAAGCCCAAAAATTGGTAAAATTTCAAGATTTGTTAAATATTTGTATTTTAAATATATAATTTTTATTGAAATGTTTTATTTCTTACATTAGAAAACAATTCACAAAATATGGTTGTCTGAGCCAACGAAACGGATGTTACTCCTTAACATGTATCAATAAAATAATTTTAATTTGTACATGATGTTTTCAATAAGAAATAATTGGTCTGGCGTCTATAAGTCATATCCACACGACTTGTTTTATATTAACACACAACAAAGAAAACCAGTATATAAACTGGATAAAGTTACAAAATATAAAAACTGTTAAGAAAACGATATAAATTTAGGAAAAATTGTTATTCTTGTTTCTATATTATTTGTGTGTGTGTTTTGTTTTACTTCTTTAAATAAAGAATGCTTGCTTGCTTGCTTGCTTCGTAAAGCTTTCATTTCCTATTGAAACAATCATAATTAAACAGTGTTTGTTCGTGTAATGGAGTGGAAAGTGTTGAAACGATAAAGTGTAGTAGGTACAGACATGTAAATGAAAAGAATTGAAAATAAAATAACATTTCTATGAATATTATCAATGATATTTTGTTCTTATAGAGCAGTAATCTTATACAACAACATATAAAAAACTTAAAAATAGAATTTTAAATAATTTTTGTGACCAATTACGTTTCTCAGTCGATACCAAACAATCAATTTTATAATTTTATAGCTAAGGATAAAATGGGCACCGACTTGGAATGGTAATTGAATACAATTGTTACAAAGAAAAAATTTAAAATAATTATTTAAGTTAATTTTTTTAATTTTAAATGTTGTATACAACTAAGAAATAATTTTTATATGGTTAAAATTTAATCACTAAGAATTGATTTTCCTCCGTCACTTTACTTAGAGACATCAGATTTGGACCAAATTGAAATAGGACCACATGGAAAGCACCTGATTTCAAATAAGAATTGATTCACTCTGTCGAAAGTTCTGAGGTGAAAAAAATTTATGAGTCGAGTTTTGGTGACGAATGATAGACTTAAAGTGAGTTTCAGTTTTTCAAGATGACATTTTAATGTATATGTGATATGAATATGACGTCATACATATTTTATATCCATAGTGATTGTATATAAATCTTTTTTTGGCAAGTAATAAATCGAAATAAATATTTAAGAGCATTTAACTTCTTCATTTTGGAATTAATTTGAATTCAATTTTCGAATTTTAGTTTAAATGTGAAATATAGCAAATTTAGTACCCAAATCACTAACTATGACCAATTATTAGATGCCCATAGTGATAAACAAAAATTAACATGCTTCTTTATGTATGCAATTGAAGAGGCCAATTTGTTTTTTCATTTCATTTATATTCAGATAATTTAAAACAATTGGTTAAATCTATCGGTCAAATTCAAACAAACCAACATACATACACATGCATGGACTTTTGTTTAAAGATTCCAAGGAGGCTATAAACGTCGACTAAAAACAATTTTTAGATACTCCAAAGTAATATGTACTGTATTACTCCAATGTAATAAATAAGCTTTTTATTTACAAAAAAAAGTCTGATTGAATCATTTAATATGTAAATACTTTTTGTGTTTGTTTTTTTCTTATCTTTATACAAAAAAAAAAGTGGTGGCAGTAAATAAAATTAAAATGATTCATGATCTATCCAAATCTTTTATTTGGATATAAATTTTAAATACTTTTTCCTTTGTTTTTCGCTTTTATTATTTTTATTTTTTGTACTTTTATTATGAAGGGAAGAAAAACAATTCTTAGATATATGTCTTGTGATTTTTAAAATTATTATTCTTTATTATAATATTATCTAATGGGTTTTTGTCTATCTATTTACATTTTACCCTTCCTGTAAAATATTGTATAAGGGTACAACATCCCTGTTGTGGTAATAATGGAGAAGATAGCTTTTAAAAATAGTTTTTGTTTTAAAAAGTTCATTTTATGATAACTGAAAACAAACATTTAGATAACAGCAAACGGGTTTAATTCTTTAGATACTCGACATGGCATATGTTTCAATACCATTTTACCATTTTTGGAAACCATTTTTTTCACTGTCGGCAATTATTAATAACATTTAAATAAACAAAATAGGTCTATTAAGAAATGACAGTTTTACTATTATTGAGAATAATCCTTTTTTTGATTAAGCTTTTAATAAATTTAAATACCTTATTAAACATTTTTATTAACTTTTCTAACTCAATAAAACCCAATTGAACGATGTATCTCAAAGATTAATTTGGAGAAAACTAAAATATATAAGATCTATAACATACCATATGGATTATTCATCTTCTGTTTGAGTTATGAATATGTTAAACCGACAAATGAAAATTTATGTTTTTTCATGGGCATCGATATTAAACTTTGAATCGCCAATATTTTTAAGTATTGTAAACTTAATTTCATAAAATGTAAATATGGTATAATTTTTACAGAGCAAAATACATAAAACTGATTTTATATTTTTGATATTGAAGAAAAATTTTTATTACAAACCGATAAAATTAGCTGAAATAAATGAAAAATTTTCGAAAAGAATTTTAAATATTATTTATTTGTCACATTTGTTGGCAGTATAGCCTTGAGTTGATTAGAGACAAAGTAATTTTTGTCTCTTATAAACATTTTTATGATAATCAGCTACCTCGATAACCCTTATGTACTGACTTTTATAAATTTTTAGAGATTTTAGAAAAATAATGCACTTTTTACATGTATTGTACTGCAAAATCAAAAAAGTAATGAATCATTATAGGTAAACTATTTGCCTAATGCATTTATCAGGAAAAACCGCATATCTCCAGGATCTGTATTTTAAAATCGAGATATTCAGAGTAAAATGGAACAAAATTGCTAATTCTATACTAAATATATTGTAATCAAAAATATCTGTTTATATGATCTCATATTATATTCTACTAGAGATTTGGACAAGCAGTTTAAACTGCATATAAATTCGGCTATAGTACAGCTGCTTCAATTGAATTTGTTATTTCAACTTCGAGCAAAAAGTAAAAATTATTATTACAATGTTATAACAATGTTGTAAAATCAGCCATTTCAAAAAAATAATTTATAAATTCATATAATTTTTATTAAACTTTAATATTACCTGCAAAAGTGTCTTTATCCAGTATTACCAAAGTTGAATATGACAATTTGTACAGCCGTTTTTCAATTTATACTGAAAACAATGATTAATTTTAATAAAAATTACCCAAAAAACATCCAAATCAGAAAAACTTCAAAAAGAAGTGTTTATTAATACTTCTTTAAGTTTTATTTATGACGTCACGATGTATGCTTTTTTGAGAAGTCGTAATCAAGACCTCTTTAAGTAGTCTTATATCTGACATCCTAAGAAAGTCTCATTTTTTTCTCAATTTTTAAGGAAGTCAGAATTATTAGCTCTGTAAGAAGTCATTTTTCTAAATTCCGTAAGGAGTCTGATATATGAGCAAGTTTTTTTTATCGAGTTTTGTAAGAAATAATAGATCTGTTTTAGAATTCGATTAGATTTAATTTTTTTGATGTGCATTTCACTCAAATTATATGAAATGTTTTCGCATTATAAACTCAACTTTATTAGTTTTTGTTTCATGGTCTAAATTTTAATTTTTACTCTTTGTATTTTATTAAAAATTGATTTTGAGAATGATTGGAAAGGAAAAAAAAAAAACGAAGTTAAAGAAATATATTAACGTATTAGTTTTTAACATAAACTTTAACGATTTGGTTAAATTTTATTTTTGACATTCTGCTTAAGTTCCCAAATTTACCTAGGTTGGTGGTATTATTCATCGTTGAGTAACCCAAACCTCAGAAAAATGAAAAAAAAATTAATATTATCAATTCTTGCCAACAACATATCTTATATTTGAGCATTATAGTATGGCCGTTGTTGTGTAATAAATAGAATAACGGACTCGTGAATCTTAATATCAGTGTTCGACACTAGGTATATCCTACAAATTTTTTAATATATTTTCGTAGTTTAAGAAACAAATGTATTTTTCTTTTCAATGGTAATTCTGAGGTCCAAATTATAAATAAGAATTCTTCCAGATGTCATTTTGCTATATGGGTAAAAACAAAAAATGAAATATTATTAGTCAATTTTACCCCGACATTAAATTTTCTTAGTTGATAGCCGTTTCAGTATTTTTTTATAAACAGTGGACATTCCTTTGCAATTGAAAATTATATTGAATATTTTTCAAATAACATTACCTCATTCTAACTGTTTGTAAGATCCAGTAGTAATATTATCATTCAAGTACAAGTTTCATATCAGTAGAATGAGAACAAGGTGATTAGAATTTATTATATATACAGTATTCATTTTGTTCTACATAGAATTCTAATGGAAATGAAGCATAATTTGTTTTTGTACTTATAGTGTACCTATCTAGAGAAATTTTCAATGTCTCTACAGGAAATCCTGCAAGTAAATTTATGTGATTGATGTTACGATGACCAAAGTTTTACTAATCATCCGGTCATTGTTTTTCGTTTCTAGCAGAAATCGTTAGATCATGTCGTCTGTATTTTTAGTCACGTTATTCAAAGAAATGTCTGGCTGTATTCTATTGTAGGTGCTCACTTATTCAGCTTGGGCCTTTTGATGATTGTAACTTTTATTTAAAAAAAAGACATTTATAATATTAACGTGCACAGTCACACTTAATAATATAAAATCCTAGTTTATACACATGTAGATAAACATGTATGGTAATTTTACCCCTGAAAAATCAAAGATTTATCAAAAATTGAAAAGTATCGAAATAAATACGAAGTATATTTCGTTTTTAATTGATCAATTAACATTAATTAAAAGATAAAAGCACTTTTTAATTAAATATTGAACTTTGATGCTTTCCACTGGTATGTATCTTCATTTTTAACGATAAAGAACCTGTTAATTTGAATCTTTACCGAAACCTTATTCAAGAAAATTAATTAATAATTTAAAAAAATGTATGAGCCAAAATTCAAACTCGTGAACAATAATGTTAATGTCAAGAGAGCCTTATTAATTTAAATATGTCGTCTTCGTATACTTAGCAAAAAATAAAATGCTGCACTTCAATCCATAGTTATTTTTCATTTTAAATTTTATTTATTAAAGTGAAACATTAATTTTGCCTGAATAAATTATAAAATACATCATATATACAGTTAATATTTATAAAGTTAGAATGACAAATGCAGGTAGTTGTATTTTTTTGTTTGTCGAGCATAAATTCAATATCGCCTTTGATTTTCTTGTTTTTTTTTTTTTTAATTATTTTTTGTTTGTTTGATTGTTTTTTGTAATTGGGCTGATCTTGTGAATCCCGAACTTTTACATATCTCTTTACGTTTCAAGGTTACTAGAACTCAAATCTTCGAGAATAAATAATGATATTGATGTGAAACTACTTTTATTCGATGTGTAATTTCATAATTTAGAGCTGTTTTTTGTTTAGGATAAAAAACCTAAAAAAGGCTATTCTAAACCCATATGAGTATCAATAAAATTTTACAAATTCTCCCTCAAAGTATGTTGCATATCCGATTATATGAAACCAAGTTACTAATTATATGAACAATCACAGATTATAATAATGTTGATTTATTATGATCTATGTGAACAATTAAAATGGATTGAATGACGTTTTTGTATATTTCATCTACATATTAAAGGATGATAACTGTCTGACTGGAATAACAATAAAGAGGCGGAGCCGCTTGGATAGAAACTTAAAATTTTACACGAGGGTGTCTTATAAAATGTAAGTAAGAAATTAGGAATTTTTGAAAAATTATCTCCTTAATGGAGGCAACGGAGCTACAATTTTGATTTATCAATCAATTCTGCCTACACGCCACTTAGTTAAAAAATTTGAAATTATGACCAGAGATTCCTCATACAGCGTAGACATAACCACAGATAGGTTTCATTAAAAATCTAAATGGGGGAAGAGGGATTTAAATTTTTAAAAGTTTGATTAAGTAGCAGTCCAGCCAAACCACTAAGTGAGCAATATTTTGAACAGCGTATCTTCTTATAGGATGAGATTTATTACTTTGGACTATTTTTTTAATTCAACACCTAAAATGATGAAAAGAGTGTTCAAATACCCAATGCACCCTATGTTACCTTTTGGCCGCTGATAACTTAGTAATAGCCGAGCGTATTCTGGACGCGTATTGGTAGTTCCTAATAATAATCTAATTATTGTTTTTTACGACTCATGTGGAAGCTTGCTGTGTGGACCGTGTGGGTTGCACTTAGACCACTTGTTTATGTTTTTATTTTATTGTTTTGTTTTCAATTATTGTAAATAATAACAGATAAAGGTTCACAGGTAAGAACCTCCGGTTTTTTCGATGATATAATATAAATATTTATTATTTTTGTGTATTAAAATAACTACTCGATAATTGGTTGGAAAATTTTCCAGAAACACAACCATCAAATTAATTGAATTATATACATTTTAGGAATATTTCTTTTAACAAAAATAATAATAATAGTCTAAAACTTGAAAGTTAACAATATTTCTTTTAACAAAAAATGATAATAACAGTTGAAAACTTTAAAGTCAGCAATTAAATACATAATGGTTGGTCATTTTATGCAAAATTAATTAATAAGGGTTCATCCACAACAACAACTATCATTTCTGATGATACATACATTGAAAATAAAATAGAATAGAAGATATATATTAAATTAATTACATAAAGTTTCATTTGTATTTATAAATGTATCTTATGAAATTTTTAAGGTTGAATAATCATCAATAGAACTAATACTGTAGTCCATCCGACCAACCAGTTTGATCGTAAATAGTGTACCTACTACGTAGCAACTACATATATAAAAGAAAAGGTCTAACGTATTACTTGAAAATATCTACTGTGTGATTTACTTTAGATAACGTGATAACGAAATTTTCATTTTGTGTGAAACTATCTTTCTTTACCAAGGTCGATAATTTTTGAATAGAAAAAAATTATAGGAGGACGAAACCCGCAAACGAAAGAGAATATAACAAAAATGAAAGGAAAAAAAATTAAGGGCGAATTGAGATACAGAAGTGAAAAGGGTTGAGATCTTAAGGGTTAAACACGGTTTATCTCGATTTCCGACAAAACTACAAGTCCTATGGAAAAAAAACATAAATGGCAAAGTTTTAGGTAATAGAAAGATCTTCGAGCAGTGGCAGGGGGTGAGTTTTAAAGGGTAACAATGGTTTATTTCGATTTTCGGCTAAATTGCAAGTCCTATGGAAAAAAGTTAAATGGCAAAGTTATAGGTAAAAAAAAGATGTACGAACGACTTGACCAATTGCGTGAATATTTGAATATCGGGTAAAAAAATATTTTTTACATTTAAACCAAAATTCTGTGAGAGGAAGCTGATTTTATTTTTTTTTTAGTTAATTTGATCCTATTTTGGAAAGTTCCTATCTAGCGAAATTGATTTTGACAATTAAATTTCTGTTGTGAACCTAAACCACACAATGAACACATAATATTTCATCAAAAACGGATGATCAAATCTTGTGATATCGGCATTAAAGTAATAAAAATGAGTTTTTTTCGAGGTTTATATCCTATGAACACCTAGAACAAGATTTTGTTAGTGCCTTCAATATCAGGTACCGTTGACAAACTTAAGACTAATATTAATAAATTCAAACATGATATAAAATTGCTTTAATTTCTTATACATGTTGTTTTAATAAATGGTGGAAACGCAAGTAAATTAAATAGTTTATATAATTGTTGAATATACTAACCATTTATCTGCACTCCCACCATATTTATGAATATTAAGTAGTATAGTCGGTACTTCGTTAATTTCGAAAAAAAAGCGATTTGTATATATTCTATAATAATATTTAATAATATTTCGTAAAAATTTTCAAATTTTCTAAGGGACTAAGTAAAGTCGAATTTTTTACTTCTTTTCAAAAAACAATAGGAAAAAAAATTAAATATTTGAGAAGATTATAGATACTTTGGATTAATATTTTGACATAAAATAAAAAAATATTTGGGGATTTATTTTGAGAACAGATTTACTTCGAATTGGAGCTATAAATTTATTTAACTCCATGTATGTAGATATACAATATATATTAGTGGCAAATTTTGGAATGTTACGAATTTAAGATATAAATGTTTAAATTAGACTGCACAAGAATACATCTATTTAACGTTATTAAATTGAAAAATTGGTTTTACTTAATTTATTCTATTTCTATTAGCCAGTTTCTGAAGGCAGAAATGTTTCACCCATAGTTAATTAAACCTAGCCACTTGAACTTCTGTGAATGAAAAAATAAGTATCCTTTATCAATTATTATCATGTTTCAGTATTTTCTATTACAAGATCGATTAAAATGATTTGGCTTTAAGTTAATCACCCAAATAATAAATAATGAATTTATTTAATTATTGGTTTAAATTCTCCTTTCTCAAAAAATAATGAAAAAAATTATTTCTGAAATCTTTTGGTAAATTCAAATAGATTGATCGGATAAATTATACTCAATATCTGTTTTTTTTTTCCTATTAACTATGTTAATTAAAACAAAAATCGATGAACTCAGTTTTGTTTAATATTTTCTATATAATATAAATGTTAACAATTGAACAAATAATTTTATTTTCTAGAAAACGAAAATATTATCACAAATTTGAGCTACCTGCTGCGTATCAATCGATTAAATAGTCACTTCCAGAAACTGTTCATGGTTAGAATAAAGCAGAATTATTAGTTTCTTAAAATCATCTTGTATATAAAATATAGCTCCTTATATGTTTGAAAACTAAACACGTTCCACTGGACATACGCACGAATAACTATGAGATACGAGTTCCATTACCAGAAGGCTCATCACAGCACCTTTATCATATATATAGACACGAATACATTCACGATCATACATATATACGTATACACAGCCATGCATAGGCTGTGCGGTCCAAGAAGTCACCTCGAGACTTTTACATGAATTTAAGTAAATACTTGATTCTTACTACATAGTGTTATATATATTTTCAATTATTTATTTTATATATAAATAATCAAAATTCAAATAACATGAATTGAAAAAGTAATTGATTGTGAACAAGAAAAAAAAACAATTGAAAATAATAGTTGTGAGATTTTAAAGACTCAATCTCGAATATTTTATTTTACCTACAATTTAATATACCCTCATATTTTGATACACATGCAGCATAAATAGGCATGATGATTAAGTTTTTTTATTAATTCATTATTATCAGAGCTTTTGAAGCGTATTTACTTCACGAGCACAAAATGGTTATTCAAAAATTCGGAATAAACAAAGAGGTTGGGCAAATTTCAACACTCAGTATCTCTATAGAGATCATATGTCAAATTTCATTTTCAAAAAGAGATATAAAATAATCTTGTTTATAAAATGTAATAAGACTTTATAAAATCGTTGCTTTTAAATCAATTTTTTCAATAATAAATTTATTTTTCGATTTGTTTATGTTATTGAGACGTCACATGACGTCTAACACGTCAATATAAATTTGATTTAATTTGAATAACAAAATCCTAAAGTTACAATCCAACCACCTTTGGACTGTTTACTTATGATAATTTACGAAATATGCACTTATAAATATCAGTGGATCTTCCAGGCGGCATATTATCTAATTAGTATAAAAAAATATCTTTCTAGGGTTAACATGTGAAATGTAGCAATTTCAATTCCTATCATCTACCTAGTTGAATTGATTTTTGAAATTCCAATGTTTACAGTCAAAATTACTGTAGTAAAACACAACCTCAAATCGTATTATGTATTTCAAGTTTTTAAGTAATTTTAATTGAACATTCTGTAAAATGATGGTGTATTCAAAATTTTAGTTTTATCAAGTTTTCCTTTCAAAAAATCATTCAATGTTGAAAGTAATTAAAAAAAAAAAGAGATTTCAATAATAAAAAAACAGGGAAGGAAACCAATGAAAATGGAATTTTATTTTAAAGCAGTTATATATTACTACCTACCTACACATTTCTGTATAAAACTTATTATTGTCGTTACCAATTGAGTAGGTAGGTCGTTCTCTACAGTTTTTATTTTTTTTTATTTAAAAAGTTTGTTAATTACATGATTTGATTATACACTTGACTGTCTATTAGCTTGTAGAACTGATTACAAACTACAATACTTGCTTGCTTGCTTGTTCTGTTGTGAATTGTGAAAAAGTAGGTTTTTCTCATTTACCTTTCTGTGTGCCATGCAATTGAACATGATGGAAGAAACGTTTGTATCAATGTAGTAGAAATTATTGTTGGTAAATTTTACGAAGCAAGATAAATATTCAGTCAAATATAAAAAGAAAATAAATAAATGTTGAAAAATCACGGATATCCTATATTTATTCTAAAATTTGTGTAAAGGTGTTAATTTTATAACATTAATTTGAGTTAGAAATAATGCTCTTTATTTCTGATTTCTATGAATTTGATTTTTACGAAGCGAGATAAATATTCAGTGAAATGTAAAAAAAATAAATGTGGAAAAAATCACGGGTATCCTATATTTAACCAAAAATTTGTGTAATCGTGTTAATTTGAGTTAGAAATTATTTCTGATTTCTCTGAACTTAATTTATCTGATCTGTGTTTCTATGGACACCTAAAAAACATAAAATGAGGATTTTACACTTATATGTACCGTGAAATGATGCATTATTTAAAGGAAATATTTAACGAATAAACAGTTATAACAATTTTTGCGTGTCATACCTCAATAACAACCCTAACATTCAATATCAGAAAAACTTCAAAAAGAAGTCTTTATTAAGACAACTACTTCTTTTTTAAGAATTCATAATAAAGAACTCATTCAGGAATCTTGTTTCTGATTTCGCAAGAAGTCAGAATTGTGAATTCTTTAAGAAGTCTTTAAATCAGAATTATAAGCTCTGAAAGAAGTCATTTTTATCTTCATCTCTCGAAGTAAATCAGAATTATAAGCTCTGTAAGAAGTCATTTTTGAGTTCCGCAAGATATAGGATATATGAGTAGTTTAGGAAGTCGAGTTTTGCAAGAAATATGAGGTATTTTTTAGAAATCGATTAGATATAATTTTTTTGATGTGCATTTCACTCAAATTATATCTACTATTTTCGAATAATAATCTACCATTTAATTAGTTTTTAGTTTATGGTTCATGGTTTTTTTTTTAATAAAAATGAATTTGGACGATTCTCGTAAAGCAAAAAATATCGAAGATTAAGGCAATATATTAACGGATTAGTTTTACTTTTTATGCCCTGTACCGATTTATTGGAAATTTAGTTTTGAAATCAGTTTAAGTTCCCAAAATTATCTAGATAGGTAGTATTATTTATCCTTGAAAAAGTGTATGACTTCAAAAAAAAAAAATAAAAAATAAATACATTTTAAATTATCAATTCTTGTAAATAAAATATCTAACATTTGATCATTAATATCCATGTTGTTGCAATACATAGAATAATAAACTCTAACTAAAGTTAACGTATCAATGTTCAAGCCTAGGTGTATCCTAATTAATTTGTTAAATTTATTTTAAAAATATTATATTTATTTTCGTAGTCTAAAAAATGAATTTATTTTAGTGGTCACAAAAAAGAATATGTAAAGCATTCTTATTCATAAATGCTGTTTTGTAAGTAGCGCACTTGTTGATAATTATGACGTCCAAATCATAAAAATAAGAATTTTTTTTAGAAATTTTTCCAGAAGACATATTACTATATGAGAGTGGGCATTATATTATTTGACTGACGCCACCCATAGTTAAAATTCTAACAATATGATTGAGCTTTTAAAATAAAATAAAGAAGCTATCGCAAAGTTATTTACGTTTCAAATTCCTTGCACCAAATTTTCTGATAAGTGTAATGTATAAATCACTTCTAAACTGCATTGTCGCAACTCACACATGTCCGAGGTAAGTTATTAAAAACGCAATTTAAATAAAATAAAATCGTTTATCGTTATATTTATTTTCGAAGCCCGATACTTGTCTTAATTATTAATGTTAATAAAGTATTTTTAAGAAAGTTTAATTATTATTTTTTATTTATATTTTTACTTTAGTTGAAACGTTTTATCTAGGATTGATATAAAAATTTAATAGAAATGACAAAATAGTCTATTAGGCTATATTCACAATCCCAATTTAGAAATTTATTTATTTTTTTTTTTTTTTGTAATTTTTATGGAATCTTGAGCAAAATATTTAAAGTCCATATTAAACGAATACATCAAATAAAAATGTTTGATGTGAAAAGCAAATAAGAATAAAAGATTGTAATACAGAATATAAATTGAATTAAATGTAAAAATAACATATAAAACCGTAGCAATAACTTTTGAGGGACAGATCAACAACTTTCATTCCAACAAAGTAATTATTATATTACTGATTATCAGTATAAATAAAATATTGTAATTGAATTACTGCTTTCAATAAAAGTTCTCTTGAAGATGTATAATTTGTTCCATTTTGTTTATTTTAATAATAAGTATACATTCTTGACAGTTAACAAATAATAAAATATTTTATAATTCGATAAAGAACTGTGATTATTAGCTAAATTTTATTTGAAATTGTGGCAAACCTATACAACTTACAAAATGCTTCCAACAAAATTAGTTTAAAAAAAAAAAATAGGTTTTTGAATTTTTCTAATATCTTTTAAGCCATAGATCCGGAGTACTGATTTTGCACATTCGTGATCTAATTTTTTTGGTTTAGAATACGCCATAATAATTTTACCTGACTATTTATTGTCATTTGTGATTTCATCTGGATGTTGAACAGCCGAAAATGGATTAAATAAGTGTTTATTTGATAAACTATATCAAATATTTTGTTTGTGGCTATAGTATTTTCATTTACAAGCGAAAAAAATTTATACAAAAATTAATAAAAGAATATTATTAAAAGAACTCTAGGATTTTTCGCATAAATTTCAATTTTTTGCTTCCAAGATCAAAAATTTTATTGTATTTTATAAATACGTATTTCAACTAAATAGAACTCATCATTAGTATAAATTAGCAAGTCGTAATGATTCTTCGAGGAGATGTTTCTCGTAACAAGAAATTGGAGAAAAAAATCGAAATTTATTTAAAATTAATAAACTCAACGTATACATAATATGTTTCGTTTGCGTAAATAAAACTGTGTAGTTTATTTTAAAAAGATTTTCAATTTTTGGTGTAAAATACTCTCCGCCAACTAAACTTTTCTTTACTCGATTTACATTTTTGGTTTCAAATGGCATCGAATTTTCATAGAAACTAAATATAAGCCTAAATTTTTAAGCTGCTTGATATTAAGAAATTTTAATCTCGTTTTCCGGGATAAGAACATTATCTACCTCTCAACAAAAAAATTCATATTCTAACATACGCTATCGTTATGTCACTATCGCTATAATGTCGGTGGTACAATGCTACCAAAACCAACACAATTTATTAATATGAATAAAAAGTTTCAGTTACACATAGTAGTGTAACATAACGAGGTAACTAAGCACATTATGGAAAATAATTCAGTGCGAATTTTAATTTAAATTTTTGATTGTCAGTCAAGAGCTAAGCTGTCAACAATTGTGGTTTTCCGTCTTCTGCTAAAAGTTTAGTTAGCACAAGCTAACCATAATATAGCATATATAGATATTACACTACGTTTATATAGAATTGTCTAGTAAGGTGTAAGTCATGTATTTGTCACCGATACAGTGCAAAATAAAGTTATTATATTAAACTTTGACAGGTTTATTCCACAATGTTGTTTTACTCTTTTGGGTAATGAATCAAATATTCAATCTTAAAACGTTTACCTATATATTTTACATTATTTTAGATATAGACTAAAAATACCCACACGGGTTAGGGAGTTTTGTAGCCATGTTCTATGTTAATTAAGGATTAGAATCAGTTTAATATTAATTATCTAAAAATATTTGAGAAAACTAGAATTTTCGGTTGGTATACTCTTCAAAAATATCTTTGAATCATTAATATGCAAAAAAATGAACACGAAAATTTTCCTCGACAAATGCAAACTTATCTTCTAATATTGTTATAGAATGAGAACAATCTCCTTGTGTTCCATCATTTGCCATTCGTACGTTGTATATAGTCCAATATTACATGAAATGGTTGAATTGTTGCTGCTTGCTTTAAACTTGCCTTGTTCTTCGTTACGTTATGTTTGTATCCCTTACTATCCTAAATATACAAGATGCATCAATGCAAGTAATTAGGGTTTAGATGCTGATATGGATAATGTTTCGATTCGCCATCATTTTAAAGCTATTGGAAAGGAGATATTGGAACATTTGTTTTAGCATTAAGGATGATTGAAATATGCCCTAAATGTAAAAAATAAAAAATTAAAAAAGTGAAAATTGGGTTGGCTCTAAAATATTTCATTTCCAAATTGCTAAATATAAACTCATTTTACTTTTAAAAATGATCATTAATCTCACCTCAAACATTTTTAAGCACTCCAGTTTCTTGTGTGGTTATTGTGTAAAATTTTTATTAAATTTTTTTATTTGGGAAAATTTTCTATTGTTTGTTGTAAAGAAGAACAGCGATTTCACAGCGCATTGATATTAGAAAATTTAACAAACATTGAAAATTAATTGAAAATTTTACATAACATTCCCACACTCGAGTACTCAAAAAAAAAAAAAAAAAAAATAGTGATAATAATAATAAAAAATCACTATACTTTTTGAAGGGAGCAGAAAATTGTTACCAATTATTCTTTTTGTTGAGAACTTGGGTGGCCTGTAGGAATTATTCAAAGAATTTTAATGGATAAATCTTCTTAAAAATTCTCAATTTTTTCATTAAGGGTATCCAAGTCATCATTAACGTTCTATTGGAGCTTTAATCTGTCTGCATAAAATTTCTTCCATTGTGCTTACAGTTGCTCCAAATGGATTTAAGAATTAAGTGGCTTTATGTGAGGTGTCCAATCTTGTTGAACAACTTCCGTCTCCACCGCAAATGATCTAAAGATATTGAGCTTAAAAATTCTATTATCAGTTTTAAGAACTGAGATATTTTCTAGTTTTTAATAAGTTTACATGGGTAAATAAACGTTCGTCCTCTCTCTTGGTCCATTTCTTACAAGAGTTTTAGAAATCCTTCTAAGAAAAAAAGGGAAAAGTGATTATTTTGGAGAAAGAAGAAGTAAAAATTATTTCCAATTTTGGTACTGCACTTACTCACTTTGTAATTTGGATAGTAGCTATCTCGTTGATTTTACATGTACAATCATCCTAATGTGCATACATATATACAAGCTGTTTTAAAACTATGGATATCCTTAACTAACGTTTACCGTTTACCGTTTACTACCGTTGATTAACGTTTCACATTGAAAATCATTTTGAAATGAAATGACAGGCGGGCAGCTTCATATCTTTTGAAAATTTTTTTGCTAAACAATACTAGATTTTTACGTTAGATAATGATATAGTGAAAAATTGAAAGAAGTGATGCACATGGTTTTATTAATAAGTTATTATTAATTTATTTTAAATATATAATAAAATAAAAATTTAAATTAAAGCAACAAATTTAGAATTTGAGAAAATTATAATAAGTAGAAGTTTTATGGTATGTTGATTTTTATTATAAATATGATATTACACATGAATTTTATAAAAAAAATTTAAACGTTTAGAAATTATTTATATAATCTGTTTGATGCATTTTTGTATATTGTATTGTTTTATATTTTACATATAATAATTAAGTTTGATGACATATTTGACAATTTGTATGTTTATTTTTATATATATAAAATTATATTGGATGAAAATTTATTTTATGCATGCATTTTTGTATAATGCCTGAAGAAGTCGGGATGTCCTACGAAACGTAGCAATAAAGTGAATATTTAATTGTCAACATTGCGTTTATGGTCGGATCAACCTGATTATTTAGTGGAATGGATGAAAAACAGTACTTCTTAGGTATATAACAATCATGCCGATAAAATAATTCAACGTATCCTTATCCCAGCAGATGTTTTCATACTTTTATAACACTCTGAATATATATGCATGTATAATAATATGATAGAGAAGTCTCTATACAGAGTTTAGAGAAGAGGTATTTGAACGAGTTAACTGAAGTGTGAAATGTCTAAATTTGCACTGTAGACAGAACCATGCTTTACTTGCGTACTTGCATGTGTTTGGTGCTTATATGCGCTTTAAACTACACAGAGCTATATGTGTTATAATATTGTAATATGTATGTACAATTTATATATGTTTGTGTATATGCAGTAATATGCTCAATGTCTATATTATAAATTATTACACTTGTGTACGTAATGTAATATGAATGTATATGTTTCATGGTATTACATACTTTCATTTATAATTTAATTTCAATACTAAATATATTGGTGGTGTTAGTTAAATGTTACAGACTAGGCTATTCCGACAAACTTTCTATAATTTTGTGATCTATGAAAATTCTTCAATCAAATCATCATTCTATTATATTCGAAATACATTTATAGATTCACAATATTACCAATTGTCATCTGTAACAAAAAATAACTATTCTTTCAATATAATTAAAATATATTGGAAATAATGGACACTTCCACATGATGTATGAATATTATAATTTGTATACATATATGTACGAAACGTCTTCAACGAATGAGTTTCAATTTGCATGTGGGATGTCTAAAACATTTTCTTCATAACCTAAAATTCTCTGTGAAACTAAATTGTCTTTGAAAAGATTATGATAAAATTACTAATGTAAGCTATACCACGCCTGTATAAGATATGATCAAAAAAAGATGCACTCTGTAACCTCCTTTAGAACACTTTATCGTCTGATTGTCTGGATGTCCTTTGATTCAAAGTGTAGAGGCAAAAACCATCTCGAGCAGCAGATACTATAGGATTTTATCCAACCCAGTGGCCTCGCAAAATGCGCACAACTTCTATGCCTGAATTGTTACCATTATGTGTAGAGTCAGAGTTTCAAACTTGAATATTCTATATCTAACACCCTGAAGATTTCTACAGGTGTAACCACGCACGCGTACTCAAGTAATACTGAAACGCGATACTCGGAAGCTTCTGCGCTTACCTAAAATTATACACTAAATTAATTTTTTAGTTTAAAATGAATGCTTTAGATAGATTAATTACGAGTGTATACTTTTTTTTTTTTTTTAAAGTATAAAAACTCACGGAACAGTAAAACTCTTCCTGGAACGGTAAGTGATTTACTTCAATTCTATCCAATCTTTTTCAATTCCGTTTAAACAAGATATGCATTGTACAGAAGAATTAAAAAATATAATGGGACATATGACGTGAAAGAGAAGGTGTCATAATATTCTTGTCTATCCATATTAAAGAAATAGCGAAACGTTTTGAGGGTCAGAGATAAGATTCGTCTTATTTATGTTGACAAATATTAAATAAATGCATTTTTACTGCAGTGAAAAAACTCAATTTATCCGCCTTTATTATACTAATCACTGTTTCACACGAAGTGTCTCAATATGAGGTCAAAGATCTACAGTTACAAATGCTGCAACAGGGGTGCATAGTTATTCAAAACTACATGATCGATTAAACATTGAATATTCAATAAATATTAAAGAAATCACATTGATTTTTTTTTTCATAGTTCCAATATGTAAACTATAATTATTAAGTTTTACCCACAAATAATCTAAGTGGGCTTTCCATTCAACACTAAATAATAGATGAGTTGTTTCTAAAACGGTACCATCCTGAACATTTTCGACCACAAACTTATAAATATTCTTTCATTACTCGAAAAAATTGACAGTGAAAAATCAACTTTACGATAACGTATGAATACAAATAAATTACCCGTTTGGTATAAAATATACAGAGACTCGTAAATAATTTAATTTATATGACACTGAATATGAGTCAGCGCTATGTTTAATTTAACTTATTATATCATCATATTTGTCACACAATACAAGAATAAGCATCAGTATCTAGCCATCATAATAGGTAAAACGACGAATTTAATCTTTGATATAACTTATTGTTAGTATGAAGTTCATAGATGATGTATAGTTATATACATGGTGTTTCATTTATACTACAATCAAATAAAAATTATTATTATTTATACTACTATCAAAATATCGGTTCTCTTTCAGTTGTCAACTGTTTGAAAATGACGTCGTTCATGTTGGTAATAATTTGTCTTTTTGAAATTTTGAAATGATATTAAATATTATTCGCGAACAAACTTTTTTAATACTCGATGGTTTAAAGAAAAAAGGATGCTTATTTGAAAGTTATTTATTTTGGGAGGGGATTCCTTTATTGTGGTCAACTGGACGTTTCTTGCTCTTTTACTCTTTGTAACAAAATGTTTTTACCAGTCTTATTTACTTCTAGCCTTGAAATAATATTAAACATACGCTTTTATTGAGAGTAACCTCTTGACCTATCTGTTATTTCAACTGTTCATCAATTATAAAAGAGTATCTGATATCCAGGTCAACGTTAACCAAACAATACCCTTCTGTTTAATAATGTAATCCAGAACGTAGTTGAATTGAGAAAATAAAATTTAACCAAATTATGAAAAAATTAAAACCCATATGCTTATTTATGATTCGAATAGTTTTTTTTTGAATCCGTAAGTGGTTATTAATCGAGGGTAATGAAGATTGAATCGTTTGTAAATATTGAACAAATTGTATGTATATATTCGAATTTGGAGATAAACTCCTGCAGAAGTCAGTTGTATTATTCGTGGCCGGTTTAATAAAAGAATAGATAAATGTAAATGAAGAAGTCGTACTTTTGGTTCATCTTCATATTCTTATATTATCTATAACACCATCTATCTGTGTTTGCACTAAGATTCATGTTATTCAGTCATCAGTAAAATTCCAACAACTCGTGGCATAATGTAAATATCGAACAATAAGTTAATTAGTGCAATGCGTTCAAAATTATTATTCATGTTAGTATTGTTTTATATAATTGTTGTAATCGTATATTTCAAGCAACAAGGCAAACACCTTGGAATATATAATCAAATTCAAATTCTATTGCTTCTAATTAACTATTGTCAATGAAGTTTATAAAAATATTATGTACGAAAAAAAAAATATTGTGAAGATACATTGTGCGCATGAAGGGAAAAAATACTTCGTATACTACTAAAGTTTGTAATGCTGGCAATTATTGAAGACACTAACAAAATTTTGGAATGGTCGTGTATTCTAGACCTAAAATTAAAGATAAAGATCTGAAATATGCAAGATCAGTAAATTCGCTCCAACAGTGCAATATCCAATTACAACGATCTAGAAGACAATTAGAAATAAAAAAGGAGCTTGTTTCTTCAAACCAAATAACTTTTGCTTAAACCATTTTTTTGTGCTTTCATTCGCTACAAATTCAGCGCAAACTCAGTTAATATATACATATCCAATTATTATACATATTATTATGTAACAATTTATTTTGGATTAATATTTAATATATTTTATCAAATTTTAATGATTATAATAAATAGTATAAATATTATATATAGTAGTTAGTTAGAATTAGTTATCACGTATTGATAGTATTGTATTTAAACAATTAGCACTGTCAGTTGCTATATTCCTTAAGGCTTATATAATATGACTTTCTGAACAACATTTTTAATTTAAATCTTTTTACATTCAGCCGTGTACACGGTAACATTGAACAAATTATATGACTAATTTTTTAATTCTTAAAGATTGGTTTAAATTTTGTTTGTGTAAGGGTACCGTGCATAGTACCTAGTGAAAGAGACTTCTTAATCGGTTTATGGGTTTTGTTCGATTTTTTCCTATTGTGAGATTATAATAGATTTTTGCACTTTAGAATGTACAAAAAGTCCATTAAGTGTCAAATTGTAAAAAAATTTTAGTTTACACCAGCCTGGTATTTTTTACAATGTTAATTTATTAAAATCCCAATTATAAAAACCAAAAAAGATTTTAACAGTTAATAAATTCATTTGAAATATGTAAACATAAGGTTTTAATGTGATTTGTATAATAAAATTGGAAAAATTATTCAATAATATCGACAAGTTTCGACGTCCTGGAACTAAATAAACAATTCTTCTGTATAATGTTCCAATGAGTATCAAAACTAAAAGGTTTGTTCGAAATAAATGTAAACATTTTAAATTTTAGTTAAATTAAATATACCTGATCATTGTGTGAGATTGTGTACATACTGAAATATCAATTATCATTATTGTTATCAATCAATATAGATTAGTTTAAAGTTGAATAGATATTAAATTATATTGTTTGGAATGTGTATATGCTTATATATATATATATATTATATTATAATAATATGATTACCTATATAATATCCTTAAATATGTAAATTATCGAGTATGAATATGTAAAATGTATTTCATTATAAACAATATATTCATTATCGTTATTTTGCGTAATAAAAATGATACTTAGATAATGTCTTTGAAAATATAACGCTAAGGTAGTTTGACTACGTGGTTACTTTAGTGTATTTGGTAATGTTTATTAAAAATTATACCTACTTTCCAAAACTGTTTCCAAAACTTTTTTGAAAAACACTGTAGTAAATATTTTATAGCAAGAATGTAAACAATTGGTTTGTTGAATATCGCGTTTGCAATATTTTGTCTTAAAATGTTAAAAGATTCACCACAATTTTAGTTTAAATTTAGCTAACAAAGACATATATTCTAACACAGTACATTTAATGACTATGTATATATTTATAACTATATATACTGGATATTTAGTGCACTCGTATAAACGGATGCTAAACAATAAAAATTATTCCCACATTCATACTCAATCATATGTTGAGTGTCTTCACAATTAACTCAGTTGGTTGTTATCTTCATTTGAAAAAGGCTAGACATTTTACTGCATTTTTAATATGTCTTCAAAATAGTTATGATCAGATTTCTAAGATTCGATGGTCTAGGGCTCATTTTTATGATTTGGCCCAGCTGTAATACCCTAAAGTACATTAAGTACGTACTAATGGTACAGAAATAAGATTTAATGTACCTTGAATTATAATTTAGCCTTAAATAGACCTTAAATGCATAGTCTTTTCGAAGGAGGATTAAAAAAAATTTTTTTTCGTTTTTTCGCAACTTTTTTGAATAATTGAGAAAAAATATTAAACTATTTTGAATGTTTTGGACCATAATTATCCTAAAAAACCCATAAACAGGAAAAATTTTGAACTTTCGTTGGTCTTCTTATACAATCGTAAAATTTTGGAAAATTTAAGAAAACTACAAATCAGATTTTGTTAAATTTTATGATGTAATTAATATATAATGCGGATTAACAAGTATATAACAGTTATAATTCAAGTTTCAGCTTTTTGAAATAACCTGAAAATCCTTAAAACGTACATGGATTTTTTCAACTTTAATGCCCATCCCAATAAACGCTAACTAATCAGACAGATATCAGTCTATTTTTCTATACCATTAATGTGTCAAAATATTAAAAAAGTCAACCTTTGAAAAGTGCTTACATGTTTATTGGCTCACCTCTTTGGCTATAAGACCTAGTTAGGTACTTTCAACCCAAAATTCGAACTATTATTCCAACATTAAGTTTATTCATAATCGCAATCGCGATATTTAATATATCTAGTGTTAACCTTAATTTTGTTATAATAAAGTTATAAGAATGTGTAAACCTTATTCAGTTAATTAACATAGCTAGTTTATAAATTCGTGCATAGTGCATTGTTTAGTAAGTATGATAGAAACTTTTAAGCTTTCATTTTATAGTTTTTGTTTCAATTGAATAATACTAGGATGGATATTGCTACGGTATTGCTAAGACTCGACGGCTGCTGTGACTAAAATAATAATAATTACAAAGTAAAATGGTTTCTTTAATATTTAGTTATAAAACTTAAATACTTTATTATTACAATTATTTTGTGTTGTATACAGTATGCTAATTTGGAGTCTAAAACAGAAAATCGAATGCATTTTAAAAGTTTTATCTAGAAAGCATTAGTACAAAAATTAAAATGAAACATTGAATTATAACATTATCTACAACACTGGGAATTATATATTATATTTATAATGACTAATATTAATTGGAACTTAATCTGCGTTAAAGAGACAATTCTCTAATCCTGGTATAAATAATTTATTAAATTCTGAAATTTTTCGATTTTAACACGACCTTTGGAGCTCACTCTCAAGAACGTATCCATAATTTTCTCTAAATATACAATCTATGAAGTTATAAATGCATATATAACTCTTTATTTATTCAAAATCCAAAAACAAAAAATTTTTTGGATTTTAATACACGTTTAATAATAGTATTATAGAAATTTAATAATTTATATTAAATGATCGAGGTTAGATATCCAGTGTGATAATGAGTTGGATATTCATAACATGGTTCCGTTTAGTTGAAAACATCTAGAAAAAAAAATGGACTGAAGGATGAATCATTAATTCGTACAATAGGACGTGGTAAATTACGATTGGAGGATATTGGAGGATATTGCATTCGGCAACTAAGATTGTGAGTGAATCCTTTGATTCCATTCAAAATACACTTCGCATCAGGTGAGTATTACAAACTTTCATATTATTTGCCGGAGTTTCATTAAAAGTAATATACTCTTACATATTCTTTATATGCCGAGTATAAAAATAGATGATCTATAACATACAGAGATCAAAAATTTTATTAGTAAATATTTTGTATGTTTATGCAGACAAAAAATACGAACAAATATTACCAAATATAAAATTATCAGTCTGTATACAGAATCACTATGTTATTAGATTAATTATTCTTTTATATGAACAAATATTTACGTCATATTTTATCGTTTGCATAAACTAAGTGAAAATATAGACGTCATGAAATTTTTGAATGTTACCGAACACACAACAACGCAAATATTACTTACTAGTCTACATGTGTTCAAAATCACTAGGACTTAGAGAATGTCTTTATATTAAACTAGCAGACCCAATCACTGCGGCAATTTCACAGAAAAAAGTTGGGAAAACCATTTTTCTCATTTAATCAAATCATATTATAACAATTTCAAGCAAAATTTTAACTAGATTGGACCAAGGAATCACGTTGTCCATACAAACATTGCTCCCGTTTTTCAACCCCCTTTAGGGTAGAATTGAGGAAAATTATTTCTTTTTGGATGCTCGAGATTTGATGGACGACAACCCGGTATATATTTTGTAACACAAGGCACCTCGATACGAAGGACTACCAAGACTTCGATAAACCTTGCGCCATATACTCAATCCAGCCGATAAATAATCTACGCCAGCTTTTACAATCTTATGGAACTCAAAGATAATCATAACTCTGTGTCATAATATCATAAACAAATATTTTGCAAAAAAAAAAAAAATATTGCGACTATAAAGTGAAATATAAACAATCCGAACCCTTAAGTTGGATTAAACTACATACATTTTGCAACATTTGATTAAAATCGCTTCCGTATTTTAGAATTTCCTCGCGGCCAAACAACGTTACACAAAATTTTTATATATAAAGACATATTTTAATATTTTACATCATAAATAAGTTTTGAGTTAATATGCAGTAGAAAATTATTGTAAGAATAATATTTAATTTGACATTGGATTAAAATAGTGGTTAATTATATAAAATGCATTATGTAAAATATGATTTTATTTGTGTTTAGTCTGTTATTTTATTAAATGAGAAAGTCGGCAAGACCATAACTATTTTTTCTTATAAGTTTAACTTTTACTATATATTAAAACAAACTAAATGGCTAGAACTAGTACGAGTGCACAGCTAGACGATTCAAAATCTAATTCTTAGCATAATGTAGCATAACTTTCAGCGTTAATCATACTAATGAATGTACACGCGTGTACAAACAAATTAGCTGCATTTTAATAATTACGAATTCGAAAAATACCGAATTATTTGCTATGCCAATTATTTGAACAAGGTAGCATAGAAAATATTAATTTTAATGAGACGTTTCATTTTCTGTTAGTTTATGAATTTTCACATGGACATTTAGAAGAATAGGCCTACAGAATCCAGGCATTTTCTTCTTTAAATTATTCAAATAATTTAGTTTTCTTATGGTATTTTTTACTAACGATTTAAATAGGAAAAAATAATTCACAAGTGAATTGTGGTTATTGAAATAATACTTGATTTCATAGAATTCCAATAAGAATTGTAATTTCTTCTACAGACAAATACAGTAGCGGTTTCAATAAATATAAAAAAATTATGCTTTATCATATTAAATTTGGGAATGTAAGTACGAGTTTGATCATCCTGAGTCACATTCTATTAAATGAAATAATTGAAGATCCGGAAAAGGAAAAATAACAATGTTAACATTTATATACTATAACAATAATTATAAAACAATACTATCCATATATTAAGGAAAATATATAACAATAATGGAAAAATACTATTTATTTACCAGTTACTATCACGTCTCCACAAAATTATCATACAATGCCCTGTAAAACATTTATATTATGTCAATAATTGTTTAAATTTTATAATTTTTTTTTATTTCTTTAATCGCATATAGCCTTTTTTATGGGTACCACTAGGTATTTTTTGTACTATTTCAGGTTAGGGCTGGAAGTTCTTCAAATTAAAAAGAGACCACTTTTAAGATAATGTAATGACATTGTCAATTGAAAGTGTATCATTGTAACAATATACTGCATCTTTTGCAAAGAAAATTATTCAAATAATAAAATATAATAATTAAGTTATGTGGGAACACATAATCTAGAAGCCCAAT
Source organism: Chrysopa pallens (assembly GCA_020423425.1). Taxonomy (NCBI): domain Eukaryota; kingdom Metazoa; phylum Arthropoda; class Insecta; order Neuroptera; family Chrysopidae; genus Chrysopa; species Chrysopa pallens. The sequence continues at coordinate 24,186,112 of CM035592.1, read as the reverse complement.
TCGGTTGAGTAAACATATATCGAGCAAACGCTTCCCCTCTTTATATTAGTAAATATATAGCTAAATGAAACGTATTAGATATAGCCAAATGAAAATGCCAGGAGTATTTTACTATTTTTCACTATTTTATTGGTGTCTACTAACTGTACAACTAACATTTGTATGAACTACAATTTCTTTTTAATTTTTCCAGAAGTCAAAGTATCAAAAAAATGTATATCTATGTGCATGAATCCATGGATAACATTACGAATTGATCATTCATGTATACGATACCACACAATAGTACCGCTCCTGATTTAGTTATTGCCATAACCTACCTTTATATAATATGATAGTTATATACAATGTGACTGTGATACACCATTCGATGATAGGAATTCATTTGATCAAATATTATATATAGAACATATCATATTATAATAAAATATTCAATAAAATATTGAATTATCCTATGACGAGTAATATAATAGTCATTTCAACATCTCAATATATGCAAATGTGTGTATACTTAGAGCTCTAGCTATGCTAGTAGCTATCTAGACTGTGTCTACTATACGGAATCTTCATGTATATGGAGTCAATCATGTGATCAATCTGTTCGAAAAAATGTGGAGGTAGTGTGTTTCATATAAAGAGTTCTCCTACCACTATCAATTTTTTGTAAACGGGAAAGAGGAATAATAAGTATTTTATTATAGGCTAGTTGAAACCCGGAGAAAATTAACAGCCTGATTTTAATGTTGATGTGAATTAAAGTCGATTTCTTTATGGTGTAGTGTTTAATAAATTCAATTTATGAGTAGAAATATTTTTATGTAGAAAAAATAATGTACCAATCGGATGCATAGTTTTTGAGATATTGATTAAAATATCTTGGATTTTGAGACCGATATTTTGACGTAAGCGATATCTCGACACCTAAGTATCCAATTGTTAAATAAGAGATATCTTTTATATTCTTGTGAATATTATTGCGTCAATTTATTTAGCTCTGTCAAATACTGTAACAGGCTTGCAATATCCAAAATAAAAAAAACACACAATATATTAGTTAAAGTTTTTGTAATACACTTGGAACAATACGCATAAATTATTTTAAATAGTTTTAAATTAAAATAATATCACAAATTTTATTAGCTTACTGATTGGTATATTATTTAAATTTCAACTTACAAATTTTTATAATAATCTCTAAAAATAATTTTTCTCTTCAATTAAGTGGTATTGTTTAAAACGAAACCGATGGGATCCATTAGGTACTACAATACTGGACTGCGACCATTATATTTTTAAAAATTCGTGATGAGGATTTATCTCATAACCTACATTGAAAAGCTTTATCGAGTTTCCACTCGGAGCCTTCCGGGATTCTATCCTTATGATTTTGCGTTCATTGCTAAAAGATGTGTTGAAGCTAATGGAAAAATAAAATATTTAATTATATTTTCATAATGGGTATATTATTACATTTGGTAGTGTTTTAATTATTTCAAAATTGAACTTTTATATGTAGACATTACATAGTAAAAAAACTTTTATCTGTATTAGAAAAAACAATACGTTTTGAAATTTGAATTATTAATGATTTTTTAAGATTCTGGCTCTATAATCACCCAAACTCGTTAACTATAAAAATTAACGAGACGATTGATTCAAGCATAATGTTTAATTCACAGCATTTATTCAAAATATATCTTATTGACTTGGAGTCATTCTTATGCCTACTCAGTTATGATACTGCAGTTAATTTTCTACTCTTTATATTATTCAAGACATTAAGGAGATACATTATGGTTAATTGTAAAATATTTGCAACAGAAAAATATTTGGTCACAATAATAGAAATAAGGACTTGCAATTTAAGGTAAGATTTTTTGTTTGTTTACCATGTATCTAAGGCACAAAAAGTGCCACTCAATAATCAGATTCTAACATTTTTTCGTATTTATTTCAAATTTATTATAAAATTTTGAAAGGTTTTTCGAATAAATGTGATCGAACATACGGGATAATTACATACATATAGATAAGAAAGAAGTATTTGGAGTTTGTATATGGGTAGGTATGCTGCTCTATTCTCTGACAGTCGGATTGATTCCAGTATATAAGTCTATAAGTCTATAAAAGATTGTGTATACTGACTGACTGGTTACCTCTTGTTCAAACTTTATATGTCCTTTGCCCCTCTCCTAAGTCATGAATAACTTTTATCATATCTTTCCGAACAACTACAATTTGGATGAACGCCAGTGTGTAGTAGATATTATTACTTATATACCTACTTCATAATATCGGAAAGAAAAATGAATCGGCATATATACAGATATTTACACAATGCTTCATAAAAATGTTCGGTATATACAAGATAAAAATTTAAGAACAAATATTCATTTGAAATACAAGTTTTAATTACAGTAAAATTATAATTTTATAAGCTTGAGTCATATAATTTGGTACATAAACTTTATCCTATACAATAGTGGGTCTGGGGAGAAAACTGGTAGTATTCACAAAAAAGTATCCGTCTCGTCTCTGGCTGTTCACCATCAATGTGCAGATATCCATTATCGGTATTCGAGATAGCGTTACAATTATCAAAAAAACTTCGAATGAAATACATATAACATTTTTTGCAGTAAAATTTCTTCAGCGGTGTTTTGCTGTTTGGTAAGGGAAAATCTTATCGGTTCGCCTAACCGACATGGCGGGGACATGTTCAGCGACCGTTCAGCGACATGTAGCGACCTAGACGTTTGTTGGGTGAAACCTCGTGCATTTGCATCACCAACATGCTTAGAGCAGTGTATTGGTTGCTATACAACTGAGGTATGATTATATGTTTATTATTATTTTAATTAAATTATATTTATATTTTGTCATGGTGCAAGATAAACATACATATACCTAATTGTAGCTCGGAGTGTCAATTAATGTGGACACCAGATTGACGTGGATAAGTTTTATTTAAACATTATAAAATTTCAAATTTTAAACTAACGGTGCAAGGTTTTGACTTCTATCGGGAGTCCTTTTAGCCACCAATATAGTTTTTTTGGTAAATGGGAATGTAATAACATATTTTGATAGAGGACACACGTTTTTTATGGAAATCCACTGATCAAATATAAAAAATCTTCACTAGTTTTGTTCTCAGTTTACAATATTGTGCTGAATACTAGCGTAAGTTTATCCAAATATGTTATTGACAAGATCCCCTACAAATTTTTATTTTTAACGAAAACAAATCATTCATGAAATCAAAAAAAAAATGGTGGAAAAATTTTGGGAACCATTTTGAATATGCTACATACACGTAAACACCTACTAAGATATTTATATAAAATTTATTTTCTTTGTCTTTCCCGTTCGTTCCGTTTACTGGCTCCCAAATGACAAATTCATAAGTGATAAACTGAGACAATTTATGGATGACATTGCGACCTGTTGTCTATTTAATATAAAATCTAGTGTAAAATGCCTTGTAAATTCATTTTCATATAATATATAAAATTGTTCGTTATATTGTTAAATCAATTCAAAATACTATAAATAGTATATGGTATAAAACCATAAAAGTACTATATATCGAGTCAAGATACATGGAATCTGTTTTGTATTTTAAGGTTGCGTTATTTATGGTTTCATTGTATTTTCAATACTGGCTGATTACATCATAGAGGTAATACAATCTATGTAAGTAGATAATTTTTATAATATTTTTGGCACAATAACCACAAATAAATTTTCTTTTTATTTGTTTTGATATTATAAATCTTTTTCTCTATGTAAGTCAAATAACGAATTATTATGAAATATGTTTATACTATTATTATATATTCGAAGTTTGTTTATTTGTTTCCATAAAAAATCCTAAATCTTTACGCCAATTGACTTTTCATCGTTGATGACTTATCATATAAAAGTTAATGATTAAAATTTTAAACGTTTATAAAATAATTACCTATGCTTTTGGTTGTCGGTATTTTTTTAACACGCTTTTATTAGCTTCACTCGTATGTTTGTTTGTCTGTAGGTAACTCTCTGAAGTTGGCTGCAGAACGCATCTGAACGGATCCTTTGCATGAGAGTAATAAAGATAGAGCTAGTGCGCGAACTACGCATGCATGCGTGTTTTTTTAGTTTTTTTAAACTATTATAATTATTTTATGCTTGTGGGCTGATAATATATCATGCATCCATCCATTTAATATGTAAATGAATACATAATAGATTTTGATGCTCTTAAAAGTTAGAAAACTTTTTGGCCCAACAAAAAATGTTCATATAGGAAATAGAGTTCATATAGGAAATAGAGGAAGCCTACTTCAACTATCAAAAATATTGCAGTTTGAAATATATTTAATTTTCGCGATACTATTTTATAACTAACTATAAATAGGTTTTTCATTTCTTTGAGGCTATTTTATTTTTATTTTTTTTATTTTAAGTCGCTTTTAAACAACTAAGGTCATATGGTGACTACAATGGCAATATTCAATACAGCACACAGCAATTCTATGCGGTCACCCAAACAAGTACTAACTGTATAAAATGTTGCCTAACTTTGTTGATCGGTTGAGATCAGTAATTACGTTACGTCCTTGGGGGTTGAGGCAATTGTTATTGTGTTAAAAATTAATATTCATTTCCATTCTCCGCGAACTTAATGTAGGAATCAAAATGTTTGAAAACGGGAAACTTAGTAGAACCGGTAGGCAAATCAGATGGGGTTAATTTTTAAGTATAAATAGTAACCAAGAAATGTTACAAAGTTGTACAAAACATTCTTAGAATATAAAAAAAAGCGTTTGATTAAATAGAATGTGCTGGCCAACCGTTATTTATAAAAGAAATTGGCGATAAAATGTTGATATTATACATATTAATTCATGAGCTATTTCCACCTAATCGTTTACATATTGTAATACAACCCATTTTTTTTTTAATTTACAGTTCGTTAAATTTGATTAAATTCATAAAAATAATAATTCATAAAAATATTTTTATGGATTTGTTTCAATCTGAATTGATTTTTAAATTAAGATCTATTCAACTAGGTACAAGTGTACAAAATTTGCAATAATCGGAAATTCACTAACGTTTTCAATAACGAGTTTGTTATTTTGATGAGTAAAATTGACGATTATTTATCTTTTGTTTATTTGAATTGAAATGGATAGCAAATAACGTAATTGTATTTTGGATACATATACAACATGCATGGTACATTTGTAATTGTATCGTATACAACAATCATCATATTGGGTGTTTTGGAAGATATGTTAAAGGAAAGATATACGTTGATTATTAAGTTATACTAGTCATTATAGCAGAACAAAGTATTCCAACTTGAATTTAAATATGCTCAAAATAAGGTGCAGCATAAACTGATAAATTAAATTTGGTGGTCAAATTCTTAATTAAGAAAATTGAGTTATTATAATATATTATAAATACTTAATTATATCAATTCAATCAAAATTATCAAAAATCTGCTTTATAGTATTATCAATAATTGTGCCATTTACTTTGCATTATAAAAGTTATTTGTTCACATTTTTCTGCCATTGCTCTCATATCACAGTATCAGTAATACCCTAATTTTCTTAATTAAAAATAAGCTCCTCATTTAATTTTGTAACACCAAAAAAGCTGCTTATTTCGAGCTTATTTATATTCAATTTTGAATACTTTCCACTGCCAGCTTGACTAGTATAAATAAATTAAACTTTGGCTAAACGTACTTTTTAAAGCCCATTTCGGTAGTAGAGTTTTAGTTCTCTTAAACTTTTTTTAAAAAAATATTATAAGCACCCATATTCGAAGTTACAGCAAATATAACACGAAACAATAAATTATTTTATATCAATGATTGTATTTTGTATTTGAGTATATGTGATGTTTGCGTAAATGTTTTTTTTTAGTTGTTGTAGTCTGGGTTATATGTTTGTTTATGAGGTATTTATTTATAAACATATCCATTTATCTGTTTTATTTAGATTTACTAACTATTTATTATGAGTTTAGTTAGTATTATATATCGAAACTACAATTTCACTATTAAAAGCTTTTGATATAGTAATAATAGCAATCATTATCACTTTTATACAATCATTGTTGAATTCTCCCTATATGTTCATATACGTTCTCTCTATATGTGCTTATACGTAACATAGGCTGTGAGGCTTGTATGTGACATAGCATATACATATATTTATTGTAAGGATTATACTTTGTCTACAATTTTACCATTTTTACCCGTATATTTATAATAATCGCTGAATATGGAAGTTAAAAATATTTATATGGCTAAAGGATAATACCAATTGTAATAAAATGACGAGCTATAAAGTGGCGTAGTTAGAATAAGTATTAAAGTAAAGTAGAAAAATATATAGGCTATAATTTTTTAAATATTTTTATTAATTCGCTTTCTTGTATGTCTGTCCAGGGAGAATTTTGTAATTGATTTAAATCTAAATTTCCGATGAGGTTGAAATTAGAACCATAGCTCAGAAGTGGATGATGATGCATGAAATCGTGAAGGCAAACGAAAAAGAATGGGCGAAGAAAACAACAAACAAACAAAAATGAAGAAAAAGACTCGTTTGATTGTATCTCTGTCCGGATGGAATTTTGAAATTTATTTTAAAATAACTTCCAGGCGAGTTGGCTACTTGAAATTTGGACCAATGCATAGAATTGAAGGACAATTCTGAGCAAAACTATGAAAAAAAGAAGAAAAACGGAAAAGAGGAGTGAAAAAGAGTGAAAGGAGTTTAGAACGGACTGAAAAGTATAAAATAATTTCACTTATTTCAATCGAAAAACATTGGACGCATGCAGCAGCATTACTTGAGTAATGTATGTATCAATTATCAAGTGTATGCTCTCCACGCATTTTCTTTTGGAATTAGAGAAATTATTTTATACTCTTTAGCCTGTTATGCAATAATGGTACATAATTTGTAAAGTTTTATTTATTTTCCCTTGTTTTGATGATTATCTGTGATCAAATCTTGGAAATTACATTTTTGAAATAAATTATTTTTGAAATAAAGAATGTACCATTCACCTTTGAAATATAAGGTCCTCTAATTTGTTGTTTAAATCTTTGTGTACTGGCCAACATAATCTTTTGTCTAAATCAGAAGTCTCCAGATTTTGTGCGGCCCGCGGAGAGCCTTTTAGAGAACATATTTTTTATAGCATATTAAATTTAGTGTACTAAAGTATTCTAATTTTATGTTGAATAATTATTAATATGGTTTTGGCCCTCGGAACTTACTGGAGTAATCAGTATGGTCCTAAGACTGGAAAGAGCCCTAAGTTTGGAGACCCCTGGTCTAAATGATCTCGTGCTTCATATGATTATCGTTTTTCGAATCATCTGAGTGCAACTAATAAATACACAATTTGATTATAAGTAATTTTTCTTCAAAATCAGTTTTCACTAGAACCTTTCTTTTATTTTTCAAAGTAATTCAGTGAAATATCCAAATGAGAGGATCTTGAAAATAGTTTTGGTAATTTTTACCTTAAAAAAAAAATTTCAGATGTAAAGACAAAACTAAATAAACAGCCTTATCTATGAATTATGTTTTATAAACATTTAATAATTATAATAGTTTAAAAAAACTAAAAAAACACGCATGCATGCGTAGTTCGCGCACTAGCTCTATCTTTATTACTCTCATGCAAAGGATCCGTTCAGATGCGTTCTGCAGCCAACTTCAGAGAGTTACCTACAGACAAACAAACATACGAGTGAAGCTAATAAAAGCGTGTTAAAAAAAAAGTTTAGGTATAATTTTAGAAGTCTAAAAGTTTGTCTATTTATTATCAATATTAAGACACACAGCCAAGGTTTACTATCTAAAACAAACCACGAAATCTAAAAGGCAAAATACAAATGTTTTTAACGTCAAAAAATACTTTACATTCATAAAATATCGTTAAAATAACAACTTTTGAATACATTTAGGGTCTTAAAATATTTTAAATTTACAACATATACACACAATTTAATAATGCAAAATAATTAAATTATAAAAAAAAAAGTTATATTTCTTATTCGGACTTAAGAACAATAAATATATCCATAGAAAACCAATTTGTATTTATATATCCGAGTATTTCCCCTCGACTAATAAACAATATTCAGTTTTCTAGATAGTATTATCTTAACATAAAATACTTAGAAATCTTTTTATATTGACAGAAATTGATAATAAATATAAAAATAAATATCTTTTAAAAAAAAATAAAAAAAAAAAGTACAGTACCAAAGCCTCTATGTATACATATAGAACGATATTATTGACTTTATCCTGTGAAGAATAAATTGTATTGTTTTGTGTTAAATGTATTGAAAATTATTGTAAAACTGTCTTATGTTGGTAACAATACTACTCATTCAGAAAATAGAGATCCTATGTGCATGTAATCAATAAATGGAAGTGATAATAAACTAAGGATATATTGTTACATTTATTGTATCGAAATTGGCATACAAGTGGCATGTTTATTTTAAGAATCACTACTTTGTTTTACTTCCATTTTATTGGTAACTGTCTATACATAATTAATAATAAGAATTCAGTACCATTTACGATAAGCAAAATAGACATATCTTAATGGTCCACTAAATAAGGTCACCACCAATTTTCAAAAGAAAAAAACCAAAAAAAGCTGTTTGTTATAAAAAAAATACTAAACAGTCTATTGATTGTTTGAAGGTTATTATTATATTCATTTATAAATAATAGTTCACTAATATTTATAGTATGCAATATGGCACAGTACATATTATACATTTATAATACGATAAGTATTAACCAAAACAAGATATGCGATAAAACAAGTCTTAATGTGATTATTCAGTGAATCCATAATCAGGACCACTAACAAAAACGATTTTACTTTTGTAATAGACAGTGAAAAATATGAACCACATATCTGACACAATGAGATTTAAAGTATTGGGTAGCAGTTATAAAATTGAAGGTATACTATGGTTGTATTACTGTGGCCATAATCAAACAATGTATGCATGTAATCAACTCATTCTTTGCATGATCACATTAAGGCATGGATTCATCCATTCTGGTTTTGGAGTAATACATATTATATTATAATTATACATATGTATAATACGTACTGTGCCGTTAAATAAAATAAATAATAGTGAACCATTATATATAAATGAATACCTCCAAACAACCAATAAAATTGTAGAATACAATGGTTCACATGAAACATTTCTTTACGATTAATGAACTAGTGAATCTAATATTACTATAGGAGTATATAAATGAAAGTGATTAGTTTTTTGTGTGTGCGTTCTTCCTAGCCAAGATATCTGCGTATGTAATTACATAGCCACATGAAAATGGTAGTACATTACTTTATAAATCATTCGAGTGAGGAAATTGGACTGAGATCCATAGATCCATATTATCTATTATACCATTACAACAGAATAATATTTTATGTAAAATAATTCCTAGATAATCTTATATATTAGTTTAGGCAACTCGTTTACATATCATAATAAAGTACATAAACAAATTATATGCCCAATCTATATTTATTTGATCGTATTTTGTGTGTTTAAAACCCTGTAATAAATACAAATAGTTCTGGCTATATTTTATTAACTAATTATGTTTAAAAAAATAATTGAATGTTAAAGTAAAGAAAAAACTTTTTATTAATTAATATTATTAATTAACATGAGTTTTACAAAATAATAGTAATCTCAACGATAACGAAATTGAATAATGGATAAAAGAAAAATCACAATTTTTCATGGCAGTCAATATTTTTATAATTATTTTCTTCTGTTTTGATTTATATGAAGTTATATAAGTGCAAAGGTTGAGATGTAACAATTTAATAATTTTAATGAATAAAACGTTTGTGTAATAAAATTAAACTAATTTGTGTTCGAGTATTATGTAAATAGTACTGTCGACACAGCTAAGTTCCCGCTAATTATTATTTAATAATATATAATTTTATATATTTTTTCGGATTGTAGTATAATTTCATTTATTTTAACTCGCACGAAAATATCAATCTTCTTGATTGCTTGACCGAGCTTTTATATGACTTTTTTTTTTTCATAAAAATAATGGAAGTTATTAAATGATGTAATAAACGCAGATACCTTTACGTAACTGTTTACGTAACAAAAACGTTTGACAACAAAATGTAATTTTGGAAGTGTTTTATGTATTATTATTAGAAGAAGAAAGCGGTAAAAGAAAGTGAAGTAAGGCTGAAGAAATAATGTTTGGATGATAAGTAATAAGTAAAATGAGAAAAGTAAAAACTACTATCATGTCTGACTGTTTGGTGGTTGGTTTACTTCATCATTTAAACATATATATATATATATATATTATATACTTTCTTCTCTTTATTCATTTTGCGTCTACTTGTAATACTCTTTATTCGTCAGTACGGTACGATATTATCGTTTTTAGCTTGGTTGTGTTTTACAAAGATAATATGAATTATACATAGAATTTCTTTTCTTTACTTGTGTATACATATATTTGAATTCAAATATATTTTTATTCGACCCATCAGCATATCCATTTCACATTCGTATTGATTATATTTGGTTTGTTCCAAACTTATTTCATACGAAAGTTAACTAAAATAATAATAACTGTATTTTGTTTAATTTGTCTAGAACTATTAAAAAATGTCAAATTGGATATGTAGTAGCTATGTAAGCAACATTTTACTGTTGCGTGTCGTCCGAAAAGTTCGATTATAATAGTTTTTTTATTCATCCGACCATCAGACTAAGAGACATTCCTAACGGCTGTTGCTATTTTTCCGATGAGTCGACCAAAACAAAATAACTAGGCAATCTTGCATTGATCTTTATACCAATGGTCCGGAGTTTGTTTCCCAGTTCAGTAAAGTTTTCTCTCAGGTCTTGCTATATGAAAGATCTTGGCCATGCGCTCCCTGAGTTTACATAGCCCAATTAAGATATGTACCTGTTCTTCGCTTGGGTAAAAGTTAAGTGGCCGGACGAGTTTCTGACCAAACTTCCTCTCAATGTGCCGTTATTTAGAAACAATGCATTGCTACAGTGTATCGAATCCTTGTGCAAAAAATGGCCTGCTTCAAATTTGGCAGTAAAGGTTATTATTTCTTCTAATAAAATAATCTTTTAATAATATAATGTTAACACAAAATTCATTAATAATGGGGGGAATGTAACTTGACTTAATAATAATAACAATTTCTCTGACGGCTATTGTAAAAAAATATTATGGTTTTCCAATATAAACTTAGTAATAGGTTCATGCAACACTGTTTCTTCAAAATTCAAATAATTATTTGCTTAGTTTTATTTCCTGCAAGTAAAATTTTTACTTATAATAGAATGTAAAATTAAATATTTAATGAAATGGTAGATCTATTAGAAGTCATATTGAAGAAAATTTTAGAAAGTGAAATAAAAGTTATAGGCGGAGATGTTTAACTCTTCGTGTACTAATACTAGAGTAAAGAATCGAGGGAATATATGTATATATATATATTTATTTATATATGTATATATATATATATATATATATATATATTTATTTATATATTTATATATATATATATATATATATATATATATATATATATATATATATATGTACATACATATGTACATACATATCTCAGTCACTACTCTAGCTAAACAATACAGTCAAAATAGAATAAACCAAGTTTTCAAAAATAAGATGTACGTAAATATGTGAGACATCTTATCGTTTGTACTCGACTACTCGCTAGTATGCAAACGCCATAGTTTAATACACAAGTCGTTAAGTATGATATATACTAAATCGAAAATTTCCATAAAAGTCTTTTTGGGCCAGCGCAAAACATTACAATTTCTGATCAGAAAATCTGATGTAGCTCTTAACATGTATTTTATATTTGACCCCACACACGGTATTCTATATAAAACATCAGATTTTCTGGTCTGAAATTCTGATCTGAAGTAGGCCACTTGTAAGTCAAAATACGCTTGCTTCAGATTTTTATCTCAAGTATGATCAGATTTTTTTATTAGACTTTCTTATAAGACTGTCCGATGGTGTGCATTGACAGAAAAATCAGTCCAATTGTTATGTAGATAATCTGTCAGTTGACTTAATTGACAACACGTTTTAAAGTAATAATTTGAATACCTTATTTAATATTGCAGCTCCAAAAGTAATTTTGAATTCTCAATTCCAAGTTTGCCGGCTGCCAGGATAATGGAGGTCACATTCATTCATCTAATAGATTTAATATATCAACTTTTACATTCATGAAACAATGATATCAAAGAAAACCGTCATCGAACGATACATTTCAATATATTAAATGTCTCTTTCACTTCAAATCTTTATTATCTGTTTACTTTAAAATATATTTAAATTCCAAATAAGAAAGTAAATTTTCTCTTTTTATTCTTTTTAACCAACATTCAAAATAATATATGGGATAGAAATAGTAATATTATCATTATGTATTTATTTCTATTACATACAGATTAAAAATGATAAACCAGTTTCCACGTCAAGGAAAATGATGAATTATTGGCTTTGTGCTGGCCAGCAAGCTTTTAAAAATTACTTGTCAATTGTCCATGGATTTAATGTAGTTAATAAAATATCGATTTTTAAAGGAGTGTATTCTTAACCGAAAAACTAACTTGATTATCCACCCATTCAATTTTATGAAGAATTTTTTTCACTATTTTGAAATATAATTACGATTAAAAACATTACATATCTGCTGGGAACTGAACTCGGCTCTCCTGTTTTGTGTATAACTCACACTATATGCTCAAAAATATATTAAGTATAATTCATTTAGTTGACTACCAAATATGTGAAGTGTAGTTGATATCCCTTTCGGCTAGCAAAAAGAAAGATGCACACATTTTTTAAATCATTTCAATTAATAGGTCTTTACTTCACGAACATGAATTTCAAGTTACTTTGCAAAAATCATAAAAAAGAGCCAAAAAATAGATGTTAAAAAATTCTGAAATAAACAAAGATTTGTATAAATGTATCATACATGTTTATCTCCATATTGATTATTTGATTATTCATAAGGGTCATTCTCCATTAAGAGGTCTAATCAATGTCTATAGCATTCATTTACACTTACATACACTTTCTTTCAAAATTTGAGATAAATAATGTTAATATGTATAAATAAATTGATTGTTAATTGAAATGTTATATAAATTACATTAATATTAAAAAATTTTGTTATGCGATTTTTTTATAGAAAATGAGCGATTATCGAACCATCTATAAAATGCTTTTTCAAGAAAAAATAAAAAACAAACTTGAGAAGTTTATGACTTTTTTGTTTTAGAATAAATTTTAATTTAATTTTCGAATTTTGTTTGGTATTGAGCCTAGTTTCCCAATTTGATGGATAAAATCGTGCATTTTTATGTTATGAGATGTAATTTTACTACTCCTTAACTAATAGAATGAGTGCATGAGTAAATACAACAAAAGTAATCTATTATATAGAATTTGGTAATCGCGCACAAACAATTTGGTAATTGTGATTGCTTTACTTACACTTTGTAATTTTAACGAATATTTAATTTAAAACCTAAAATACAATAAGTTTTTGTATTACGAAAAAAAATTCATATTTTTTTCATAATTAATAAAAATGGTAAACATTTTTTGAGTATTATTACATATTTCTGTGATTGTTCGTTATAACGAAATAAAAATATTATTATTATATTTTAACAAATTAACAATGGTTGACGGAAATGTGCTATATGTGGTAGCAAGAAGAAACGAACACATATGGGACGTGTTAGGATTGCTTTTAGCTATGTAATAGTTATTGTTACACGTTTTAAAACACATACCATAGAGGACGGATAGAAAGGACTGTCAATAGTATTGGTCATTTCTTCACTTTTTTATACTCAAAGGTAGTGCTTTGTTGATCTTGTTTAATTTGTTGATCTTAAATTTATACTTTCGAAGCGGTGTCAATTTACTGTTGAAAACATAAAATGGTAAAAAAATGAATTCATGTAAAATGAGACACTGATCTACATACCTAATTATGTACTTGTATACACAATATTAGAAACTTTTTGTGAAAGAGTTGGTTCGTTACTGGTTCAACAGCTCATATTGATATTCAGAAGTTTTTGTTTTTAATTGTCAAAGTATGAGTTATATGTTGTTTAAAATTTTATTATTAGATTTTTGTGAATTTATTATTTTATTTATTAAATAATAATGGAAACATTTAAGTTTGTCTTGTTATCACTTAAAAAATTACGACTGTACTTTCGACTTATGAAAGCATTATCAAAAAATGAATATTTTTTCTTTTATTTTGGAAATATAAATGGTGAAGGTGATTGTGAATGACGAAACTGTGGGTAGAGTTGATGAATATTTTTTCACTTTTATAGTTTCAAATTTAATAAAGTAGTATGAATGAATGTCTATATGATTATTTAAAATTGTAACATTTCGGCGTTTATTTAATTTATTGATCTCATGGGCTTCTAGCAAATTTAATTTTTGGCTTTTGTCGCAAATATGTACCATCTCCGCCCTGTGTTCAATATCAATTTTATGAACTGTATTCGTAAGATTAATGGAGAAGTTATTAAAAGATTAATAATACATAACTTGATAATAACTTTATCGTCGAAATGGATTTTCTCAAAATAAATCTATTAATTATCTAATTTATTACTTTTAATTAAGTTTTATGTTTCAGTATGTAATCAAAACAATTATTTTTAAACTATCATTACGATGATTTTTTTAAAATTGTTATTTTGACTATATGTTTGTTTTTAATCCGAGTTTTTGTGTTTTAAGATATATTTATTAAAGATTGTGAAATCTCCCGGAGAATACATGCATGCCTCATGATACACAATCATATACGTCGGCATGTGATTATGACCAAAGAGAAAAGATACCTATTGTTAAATGTGTACATCCTACGTAGTCGATTTTACTTAGTGGAGTCATGATAGAATTTTCCTGCGCAGCTTATACCAAATTCAAAAAGTCCAATCCAAAAGGGCCAAATTTTATTGAAAAATTTTGTTTTTTTTTTTTACGAAAAATCACGATTTTTAATAAAAGTTTATCTAATTTTATTCAATTTCACTGGATTTGAATTTTCTGTAATTTTTTCAATTTTCTATTTTGAATCAAACAATTTTTATATTAACTTTGCTTTTTGTTTAAAAACGTTATTTAGACTCAACAGATAGAAAACTCACTTCATACTCCATTTGGATGGCTATTTTGCAAGAAATAGCTTGAAATGTGTTCAGTTAATCAAACGAGGTTTTTGGTGACATACCAGAAAGTAGACGTCTGATCGTTAAATGTATGTTGTTTTTTAATTTTTTTCGGTCAAAATTACCTAAGAAAAACAATTCTAGAACCTCCAAAAATAATGACAATTTAATCTTATATTTTGATTAAATGATCTCTGGACCTTCAATTACAGATTATAAGCTTAATTTTATCGATAAAGAATCATATGAAAAACTTCGTAGATTTAAATAACTTTAAGCTATTTTGACACGACTAACTGTAAACAAATAGAAATTTCTATACTGATTATAGTATAAAACGAGGTTGGGAATATGAGAGACATCATAATAATATTAAAAGAGCTAAAATGCCCATCAACGTCCGAAACACAATTACACATGCTCAGTGCGCGGTCAACAGGTTGGATTAATATGATTATTTCTGAACGTTCGTATAATATTAGGTATGCATTCGGTGCAAAAGGTAGCTAGCTGCTTATTCGTTTATGTTGTATGGTATGTGCTGTTGTCGTTTTTAACTTTTTCACAAATTAAAGGAATCATTTTTTCCTATTTTGCAATTTTATTTTTATATAGATGATTTATATGTATTAAAATTGGAAATAAATTTTTTTTAAATAATATAAAAATTGGGTTTGTTATTTAAATATTCTATAAATATTGAATTAGGTTGGAAAAGGTGGATGAATTGTGTATAAAGAGGCTACATATTAAAGTTTAGATAGCGCTTAAAAATTAGATGACTTTTAAAATTTTGAAATTAACACAAATAATCCAAAACAAATATTTTAAAAATTCCATAATTTATTTGCCTTTAAAATTTAAAGTTGTAATCAAATTTTTTTTATACAAGAAATCTGTTTCAAGAATTGTATTTATAAATTTAAAACGTATAATATTCTCAATTTATTGACAATATTTCTTCCAGTTTTCCGATCAAATCTTTGAGTAGAAACCATTTTAATATGTGTCAATTTGATTATATGTAACAGTTTGCGTTTTCGACATTTTTGAGTCAAATTGATTGTTACTCAACTGTATGCAAGCAAACAACTATGTAATAATGACGATGCACTTAATAAATTGCCAAAAAAAATTCTAGTTCTAGCTACCTGTAAAACTTGTTTCCGGTATGCATGGAAAACTTTTTATATACTATTCAAATTTTAAAATATGAAAGTAATAACATTTTTTTATTAAATTTTCTAAAAATTTTCGATTTTTCTCTTAAATTACGTTAACAAAACTAATACTTTCAAACGTTGCCAACACCTCATCTTTAATATTAGTACAATTTAAAAATAACAATTTTTGTCTCTGAAAGATGCTCTCAAACCTATTTTTTTAATAGACATGATCATTATGAAATTTTTTGTAATTAATATTGTTATTTATGTTGAGTTGATTAATATAACATTGAGTATCAATCAAAATTATTTTAAATATGTATGCATAAAAGTTTTATTCTCTATATAAAAAAAAGTAATCATTATAAAATTAAATTATAAAAAAAGTTATTCTTAAAGGATTGTATACAACCACGAAAAATTTTTCCTTTGGATAAAATTTAATCATAAAAAATTGTTTTTTCCCATTCTCTCCTCTTATAGACATGATATCTGGACCAAATTGAAATGGAACCACACGGAAAGCACTAACTTTGAAATAAAAAGGAACCATCAGAATCGGTAACAAAAATATAAAAAAAATATAGCCGAATTGAGAACCCTTTTATTGAATTCGGTTTCAAGACAGTGTTTCTAGAAATCATATAGTATGCATTTCATTACCTTCTTCCTAGAAGAAAAACCAAATAAAGCACCAGGCTGTGAGTATTTGTTATGGAACGTTTATATTATACAATACACTTATTTGTTTAATTCAAAAGAAAAATCATCTATGTAAAATATAAAAAAATTACGTTGAAAATTCTTCAATAAATATATTATATGAATACATATATAAATGTTTTAATACAGGATCATCTGTCTACATTTATTCAACCGTTAATACTATTGACATTTTAATGAAATTTTAATTTGGTTTGTGTTCCATAATAAAAAATGCAATACGTGTTTTAGATATAACAAACGTTGTGTTTTTTTTTTTATCCTTTACAGTTTTGTAGATAAAAATTAAGAGCCATTTCATTAGTTTTTTTCTATTTTCTATTTTATTTTTTAATTATTTTTTATTTTGATAAATTGATGTAAATATTTCATTGTCTAGATACTTTTACTTTTATGAGCGAATTGATTCCAGTTAGATTAAATCATTTTAAATATCGATGCAAAGTATTTCTGTTGTCATTTAAAATCTGTACAGAAAAACTGAAATTAAAAACTTCAATTTGCTTTTATTAAATTATTGTCAGAATTTTTTTTACAAAGGTATTCATTTGATATTGACTCAAGTGTAGACATCACTCTCCCTTCCATGCCTCCTAAAATAATTTGATTTTTAGTGAAGATTGGAAAACTGTAATAATTGTTAGATTAATTCAAAATTGTTGAGGCTATCCGAATAAAATACTTATAAGTGATAAGACCTATAAGAGGTTATGGCAGAACTCGAGCATGTCAATAAAACCCTAGTTTAGGATCCACGCTATTGACGCACTTATCTCTATACAGGTTGTTAGGAAATTCATGATCCATTACAGTGTAGAGTGTGAATGCTTATTCCTGAAATTTAATCTTTTAGACGATTTACTTTCCTGGGATTCACTTCCAAATTCGTTCATAAAACTTATATTAAGATCCGTAGATAACAGTCAATGAAGCATATTTGGTTGTTTTCTAATTGTCCTTTTGTAGATTTGGAACACGGCACTAACTTTACGGGCTACTTTTGCAGATGTAGAACATGCACAAGATTTGGGAGTTATTTCGATATCTAGTTTCCCATCTAAAATTGTGCTGAGATATTTTGTCAAATTCAGTTTATCTTTACACTCCTTTTTATATTTTGTGCGACTTCTTTCAATTCACAAAAACAAGTTTTGGACTAAGTTTAATAAATTCTGATATATTTCAAATATTTTTTTAGGTTAAATTTTAGATGAAATTGTTTGATGTAGATGTTTTTAATATATATCAGACCGCCTTTGACGTTAACAAATTTGGGGTTTATGAACTCAAAGAAGAGGTTTAAACCGAAATAACTTAAGGGGTTATTTTTATGGTCAAAATAAACACAATCATTAAACTCCACGTTAAAAATTGTAAGCCTTTTATCTATTTTTTTTAAGATCGCATACCTTAGTAGACCTGAGGGGTACTCAAGGGGATATAAAATTCTGATATGAAGGATATTAAAATGATACTTTTCGATAGGTTATTCTTATAATTAGTTTTGCAAAGATATTAGATTCCTGTTGTAACTACTAAAAGATAGTAATCATCGGTAATTTGCGGAAAATTTTGTGCGTGTATAACCCTGAACAGAATCACGAAGAGTAACATCTCTAAGCCTATTATGAAAGCTATTCTAATAAGAGTTACTTTAATAGACAGGAGAATTATAACGGTAAGCTTATTTAAGCGGATGAGACGTGTTTATAATACGTAAAAATTATCTAAGCAATGTTTTGAATTTGAATTTTCACGGTCTCCTTCAATTAAAGGAAACAATAATCATATTTTTTTACCGTAACCCTTTATGTAAACGAATTGGTACGTGTATCCACAATTTATTTTATAAAATGCTGTTGCTGCCATTCAGACACAATTCCACCTACTACCAAACAATATTGTGCTTATCATGTATTTATTTTTTATTTTTTCTTTCGTCATTCACCGTTATGACTGTATCGTGTACTCTCAGAGAGCTTTTATGAGAGCCTAAACTATATGACGACTATGGTAGTGAATGCGTGGAATAATTATTAATATTCTTTGTTTTTATATTTTCATTATTTTTCAACAAATGTTCTATTATTTTGAATTTCATTAAAAAAATTGTTTTGTTTTTTTATTTTCTTTTCTTTTCAATCATTATTGTCTAATTTTAATTTTTTTTCTTCAATGTAATGAATTTAATATTAAAAATAAATAAATTTGAATTAAAAAATATAAATTCTATTTGAGTATTTGATTTTTTAATTACATGACAAATATTTGCTCCTTTAACTTACCGTTATTTATTGTTGTTTTCAGTTACCAAAATATTCATAAGTTTTGATAATGGGAATCTGCTTTTGACAAGCTCGACATAGGTGGCAGCACCATAAATGGACTCTATGCCGCCCTATTATTTTGAATCGAAATATCAGGCGTATTGATAATAAAAAATTTATCAAGTTAATAAGCTCTTTACTGATTTGTCGTTAAATAATAATTCAACTCATGTGTGTAATAACTTTTTTATTGCAAGAATTAACTTATTTTCAAAATGGTTTAAGATATAACCTCGATGGCTTTGATGTTACACATGTAATCAATCTCAAACATGGGATAACAAATACTGTCCGTATATAGTATATTAATGATTCTCAAATATTTAATATTAAATTCAAATCATTAATTTTTTTAATTGATGTTCATAAATAATTCAATCAAGAATTATTTATTATAAATGTTTTAATAATAAATCTAAATTTTAAGTCTAAATTTTTAATGCGTCTAGCTTATACATTTGTATCAAAAGTTATAATCGGTTGAACATAGTTCGGTTACGGTTAAGTTCAAGTAAGACCAACAGGGAAATAAACATATTGAGAAAGGCGAAACTAGAATGAAAATGTAAAATTAATATTTGGTATTCGATTGTGTGACATTGATTTATAGATAAATTTAACTTATATCGAAGGATATTTCTAATTTGCTTGTACACAGTGCATCTAGATTGAGTAACCAAGATAGATATTCTATTTATTATTAAAGGTTTTATTTAACTTGCAATGAATGTTAGTACGGGTAGAATGTTGCAATTTAATTTTAATGCAGATGTTTTCTATTTATTAAACTGATTTTTTGTATATACGTTCAGCTAACATGACAATGTTTTCTAACTGTGCAACTGTGCAATGTCATTCTCAATCCAACTTGCCGGGACGTCACTTAAAATCCTATATGGTGGAATTATTAAAAAAATAAATTAAAAGTAATTAATCTTTTTAAAGAACAAGCTTTTATTTAAATGCCCTAAAAGGAAAAATATTAAATTCTACATTATTACTTTTATTATCAATTTATAACGTCATTATACAATTTGTATGAACAAAAAATATTTCCGTTAAAAAAAAAACATTGTGGGTCTGGAAAGTTTTTTGATACATTGGAATTTGGTTTAGTTATGTTAAAATAACTCTTTTCATTAAAACGAAACGAAACAAAATGAAATTACCTTTGTAGATTAAAATTTCTCCATTAAAACAAACGTCGCGTACAGGTAGTACATAAAAAAAATTGATCTAGAAAATTGAGGGGAAAAATAAACGAAATTTTAAATTTTCCTAGTTTTGAGATGACATTTGAAATGTAGGAAAGCTCAGGCTCAAATCCAAGATAATCTGATAGGTATCTTGAAGTCTTACATTTTGATAATAAAAACTCATGCGTACGAAAGAAGTTCTACTTCTATATCATGTATCTCAAATCAAAAATTTTTCAAATAAATTTGAATTCGATCAAACAATCATTTGACATCAAATAATATTAGTAAAAACTTTTGAATACAATTATGAAAGTCAAATAACATTGTCTATTCCAGTCTAATTGAATTCCAACTTTATGCTGAGTAAGTATAACTTTTGTTTTATGTTTCCTAGTTCATTAAATAATTATAAAAAAAAAAAAATTGAGGTGCTATGATACAAGAAGCATTTCGAATAAAGTGTGTTTTTTCTACTAATATAAATACCAAGTGTAGAAGCTAAAACAAACCTCACACAAACCTTTATAATTTCGTTCTTATACAAACCATATACAATCTTATACATAGGTCGAGAGTAGTTTATGCAGTTATTTTATGGATAATGTTTGTTATACGTTCACTACTAGTATAATAATAGTTTAGATATAGCAAGAAGTAAATAATAGTCAATGACTTCAGGTTGGCTCTGATCTCATTAAAAAAGTTCTTTATGTTTCGAGGTATCAGTATACACTTTAACTTTTATAAATACCGAGTGTACTTTGTAAACAACGACATTATAATTATTCTGTCAGCAATGATATTATAGCAAAAGAATGGCCCGTAAAATTTTCATTTTCAATTTGAAGACTGTCAGGTTTATACCTTGTTCACACTGATCAAGTAGTCAAGTAACAAGTAGTTTAGTACCAAGCAATTGATAAAAAATCGGTCACATTAATGCTTTGATAACTTAAAGTGAGGTAACAACTAATTTATTAAAACTATGTAAAGAATCACAGCCGTGTAATATAATTTCGTATCACAAAACCGTTTATTTAATATGACTGTAATTGATTTTTACTTAACTACTTGACTAAACAACTTCACTAAGCATTTGATGAAAATGTTGCTGTTAATACTCATCAAGTAACTAAGGTAATTGCTACTTGACTAAATTACTTGATCAATGTAAACAAAGCTTTACAATAGGGTAACAATCGGTATTTATGAAATTGTACGAAAGGTAAAAGAGATACTTGGACAAAATTTTGTATCACTATAGGATATTCGCACAAAAAACAGCCTCCACATCTATGGTATAATGAGACTTAAGGTTTTAGTACAAACAAATTAATTCCAATGGGAAATCCAAAAAGAAAATACAACCTGAAAAATAGAATGGAAATAGCAACTGAAATGCAGTGGCTGTACTAATATTTTTTGGTTTGTTTATTTTTTTATGTCTTCATGTAAAATCATTAATAAATACTGTTATCTCTAAAATCCACGTCTTGTATAACTTTAGGACCTATGGTGATTGTGGATTTTGGCCTCTCATTTAAAATGATTTTATCAAGGTTGTGGTTCAAATTTTTTTCTGCAATAATTCTAATGGTTGGGAGTTTTACAATTCTCAAGCGCTTATTATTGTTTGCCGCTAATATTACGAATAGAAAAAAATTTTTGTTTGTTTTTATTCAAATTTTAAAACCAAATGGGCTTTGAAAAAATTGGAATTATACATAAAAATATTGTTGAAAACATTAGAATTTATTTTATAATTTTGTATTATTGTATTATGTATTAAATTTTAAGAAAATATTCACCAATACTTCTTACCATAAAATGATATCCATATCAAAGATTCTTAAAAAGAGTTTTAAATATATAAAAGTGACTAATAAAACAGAACAGTTTCAGAAATCATGGATGCCATTACCATTTTTTGAATAGAGCTTTTATATGTTTATTTCTAGGTATACAATTTCAAATCCACTCAAACAAGTTTTTTCTCATATAAATGTCACTAACTTGGCACTGAATAACAATATAAGAATACAAAATTCAAGAAGGAAGTATTCATTTCGTATGTCACACAGAGCATTCGGTATAAAACGTCGCTATAAATGAAAATGAATGAAAAATTATTTCGATTACTTATAATTTTTTTAATCTGAAATTTAATACACATTGACATGTAAATTTAATATCTATTTGCTTACTTTTTGGGTCAGGCACAAATAACAGTGCCACTATTTTTCACTGGCAAACATTTATTAGGATAATAGATTGATTAAAGGAAAATTAAGTTTTTTACAAAAATTTGGACAGTACCTTAATAGATGTCTCGTGATGTATCAATATGTTTACTTTCATGGCTGAATTTCCTTAACGATTTAGCCTATTAATTTAACATTAAAATTCTAGCTGAAAACTTAGCATTCACTACCTTTTTTCACAATAATTTTGTGCAACTGTAAGTTTCGAATTTTAATAATCGATTTATACAAAATTGAAATAACTAATGGAACTTTGTCATGAACATTAAATAATTGGAAGAAAAATTCATAAAATAACACAATTGAAGTGAAAAAAGGATTACCATGCGTATGACCTCTATAAACGTTCATAAATAGTAGGCGACTGATTTTGGACTTTTCATGTTAGTGTGGATGAATTTAACTTTTTTAAATATTTTATACTACAAAAAATGCTAATTATATGTAGTAAAATTCATTTTTGTTGTTTTGTTGTTAACAATTTTGTTGTAATAATATTGAAGTTTGCAAACAAATGAAGTTAAGTACAATCATTAGCATCGTTTGTAGTATAAATAAAAAAATAATTTATGCGATTTTTCATGACAGAAATGGAATAAATTTTTGTCACAACAAATTACTACGATATCCAGGGCGCCTCGATTTGTCGATTAATTATGATAAAACAAGCTAAAATAAGACGAAAATGAAGAATACCAATTTTCGAGTTTTCGTCTATTTTTTGAGTTATCGACACTGTTTTTTAGAAATTATCGTGCTCATCGTTTGATGAATAAAATAATAAAAATTTAACTTTGTCCTAATGCGAATTCCAGCACGATAGAGCAAAATAATTGAAATAATCCACAAAATGAAAGAACGTATTCAGTGATATATTATAAGATGATTAAGAGAATTATTCTTTGAATAAAGGTTAATTATAGATATAATTTATCAATTAAGCAATCTATAAGGAGACTTCTTACAGATTGACAAGTAAGCAATGTATGGGAAATATACTTGTGGTATAAATAATATGCCGTTTTAAAAGTGAGTTTAAAATTCAAAGATTTCGTAATAATTTTTATTTTTTGTTTTTAATATCAAATAATTATAATACAATCAATATTTTACAAAATTGTAAACATCTTTGTAATTTTTATAAAAATCATATAAAAACATCGTTATTTTTATAGTTTTATTTTAAAACAAAAATAGATATATTCTTTTAGAAAATGTGTAACGAGATAATACAACCACTAAAAGAAAAACAAAAAATAATAATAATTATTCGTTTATAGACATGAACAAAAGTATTGGAAAATAATCAAGTCTGACAAAAGATTTGTTATTGAAAATGTTTACATTCGTTGTTTGAGATTATTGGTAAGTTAGTTTTAAAAACATTAAAAAAATAAAAGTTCCATATCATTTATATCATGAGAGAGAAAGCACAAGCTATAATATTGTTGATTTTATAAAGTAAGAGTTACAATAAGTAACATTCATATATTTCACGGAATGATTTATTTTGCTTGTTATTTGTGGTGAGTGAAAACGTTGAACTTTAGCTTTTTTGTAAAATGTTTGGATTCGCTCTAATTTTAGTTCGAATTTAGCTAAGGCTGGGGAAGCTCAAGCTGGGAATGGATTTACTCAAACTCGACAGATTAAGATATGTGCGATACATTACCCCTTGTTGAGTAGCTTCATCAAATCTTAGCTACCTATTTTTTGAAGCTTATCAACTTTCAAGTACCTAGTTCTAGGGATGCTTCGTGACAATTTAATAAGTTTTATTGTATCTTGAATCTTCATTGTCCTAAACTGGTAAAGTTTGTCGAAAACATTCTTTTGTGATTGTTTTAACTTGAAGTGGTCTAAATTTTTTTTTTTCTGAAAAATAAAGAGTATTTTACGACCGGCCAACCAGTTTTTGGGATACCTCATGAAATAAATCCGCTATGGTGATTTTTGATGGTATCTTAAAAACTGCCCATTAAATTTTATGTAATTTTGCTAATTAAATATTTTCGACTTTTCCGTATCTTTAAGATTTTTGATGAATTTGCTGGAAATATATATTCTAGGGTGTTTTGGATATCGATAACCTCACCTCTCCGCCTATAATTATTTTTCTCGAAAACTCGGAACGTTAGTAAACTCAAAAACTGGACACCTTAGACACCTCTGATTAAAAAGAGAATCACTGTACTTATTAAAAATCACATAGATTTGAAAACATGTCATATCAGAAGTGAATAAAATCCGGAACCTAATAATTGCTATTTGGAAGTACTACTTATGATGTTTGGTATTCATCTTCAAATATTCAATCCCTTTCTATTTTGTATACAATCATTAACTGTAAATTGAAATAACTTTACGACCGCCAAACCACGAGGATTTTGGATTTGATTCCCATTCAAGCACGAAGAAGGTGCACTTAGCTGCACCAAATAATTAAACAGCTGTTTATTTAGACTCCTTATTTATTTATTGGAGATTAAATAATCACCAGATAGTTAGATTTAGTAAAACAATATACTTCCTAATTTTGATTAATTTTAAGACAAACCATCATAGCTTTTAAAACTAAATTAACTAACGTTGTTAATCGAATCAATCATCCTGTAGATACAAGTAACATAATGGCAATGATTGGTATTTTTAATAGAAAACGTTTTGATAGAGCATAGTTAACAAATATTGAGAAAGTTTTGTAAAGGAATAAAGTTAAAAGCAAGTAAATGTGTATGAAGAAAGTAACAATATGGAATGAGTCCATTGCGGAGCTATTGGCTATAGTCAGGCAAGTAAATATGGTATGGGAATGGTAGAACAGTAGTACACATGATAATATTGAATGAATGGAAGCTTAGTTTTGTACTTTTGCTATCTATAAATACCTATACATACATATATATATATATATATATATATATATATATATATATATATATATATATATATATATATATATATATATATATATATATATATATATATATATATATATATATATGAATGAATACTATATACATTAACCACCCTAACGATAAGACTAACTTACTTTTAATTTAACAAGATTTGAAGAGCTGTATTGTATAGTTTCGTAATCTATCTTAACTTGCATTTAAAAAAAAATTACTGTTCATTTATGTGATGGCAAATTTAATCATAAAACGAGTACACATCTACTTGCGAATTTTTTGACGCTTAGAAATTTTTAATACCGAAATTAAAACAAATGGCTGCGGTACCAACTGTGAGGTCGGCTCAATTAAATTCAAAATAAAGAAAGAGTATTATAGTAAAATTTTTGAAAAAAATTGATGAAAAAATACACCGTTTTTAGGTTGAACTGTTTTAAGTTACGTAATAATACGCCGATTAAATTTTCTAATCAGTACTCAAAATAATCAAGATGAAACACGCTTTTCTCTTGACTTTCCACTCATTTTATAATGATTTTTAGAACAGTGATAAAAATTTTTTTTTAATATACTTCACATTTCTTAGATTATTGTAATTCACCAGAAATTTTCTAAAAAAAGTGAAATTCTATCTCACTTCGGAAAAAGGATTAGTCTTAAGTTACAAGATTTCGTAACAGACAGCGGAGGCATTTTTATTTTTCATTGAATTTTAAGTATAGGGTTGTAACGATATTCCAAATCTAAATTGTCCATAATATGGAAGATTTTTGTAATATTTCTATTTCGCAAGAAAATTTTTCAATATATCATATTCTTACTTCCAAATGTTATCAATTTTTCTCTAAAATTTGAAAATCACAGTTTTATTGAACGAAACTTCTAAGACTTTTTCGAGTACCCTATAACTTTGCTTCAAAACTTTAGGAGTGGTGGAATTTTTCCATAAAATTAGTATGAATTTGTAAGATATTTGTAAATTATTATGTTTTTAATTTGAAAATATCAAGCTTACTATGAAAATTTCATATAAAAGTTTTGAAATGTTTCTATAAGGGAAATAGGTACCGAAAAAACTTTGGGAGAAGCGTAATTCAGTATTTTGAAAATAAATTGTAGTTTTTGTCCAGAACTGGCAGATGTAGTTTTTTAAACGAAATCTCAATAATTTCAAATGAATGTGAAATATTACTGTATATATTTTAAGAATTCGAATATTCTAAAAAAAATTTAAATTGGAAAATTCAAAACTTTAATTTTACTTTCTCAATCCTATTATGATCGTTAACAAGAAAATGAACAAAAAGAACAATAAAATGAATAGGAAAAATCTTTTAATGAACTAGTTGTCGAATTACTTTAGTTAGTGGGTTGATTATAAATGTGGTACAAGCGATATACATATTATGGTAATGATAATGATACAAAATGTTGAATGTCCATGCAGTATAACACTCTTCACTCACTGTTAGTTCATTGGCGGCTTATATAATAATACTGTTAGCTCAACTAAACTGCATCCATTCGTCATCATATGCAGTATGCATTATTTGTTTGAATAAAATAGTCAGAGGGTTAGGTGATATCATTTTGCTGAAGGGTATACTATAACGAAATCTGATGTTCATTAGAGTCTATTTTTCAAATTATTATCATGTTTCAGGTCCCTTAGAAATTATAAAACACAAAGAAGTATAAATTCTTTAAGCTTTAAAAATCGGTAAAATTTCAAAAAATCAGATTTCAAAAATGAAGCTTATTTTAAAGTTGCCAGTTTTGGAGGTATCGCTTCAAAATTGTTTGAAATATTCACTTGTTTTTGTTTTATTTTATTTTGAAGTGAAAACTTCTTTACCCGCGTTGGGCAGTTTCTAATAGGGGAAAATCTTATAGGTTAACGTCACCGACATGCTCATGACAGGTGTATGTGTAGACACCGTGTGCTGTGTGCATCAGACGCTTATTGGATGGGTGAAATATCATGCGTTTGCGTCACCGAAATGCACATAGTAATATAACTGCAGCTAAACAACTGAAACTTCAGTATAATTGTATATTAATTGTTTTTTCAATCACATTGTATATATTTTTTGTCATCGTGTTCTATAGCCCATAATATATTTGAATAATAAAAATCCAGATAAACATGCATACAATTTTAGCTCGAAGTGTCAATAGATGTGAAAACCATATTGCTGTTGATAATTTTAACTTAAACATTTTGAAATTTAAAATTTTAATACTAAAAGTTTTAATACTAAATTTTCATTTCTGTCCGGCAGTCCCCATAATTGCGAATGTATTTGTTTAAAATTTATATTATTTTATTTAATTGAAGATTGAAACCATTCTGAAACGTATTTGGAATCAAAAATTATCTTGGCTAATTTCGTTACTCTAGAAAAAAAAATCAAAATAAGTAATATACTTCAAACTTTCTGTCTGAACTATTATGTATACATATGTATATGTATATTGACCAAACTAAATAATCAAGTTATTTAGAACATCATTTCCATCACTGATAGAGATAGATAGAACTAGAAATAGAAAGGTATGCTAATGCGAGCTTTGGGAACAGTCATATAAATACATGCTAGTAGAGAATATAGTTGATTACAAGGCAATAGTTAACCTATATAATATGTACTCTGTACAACTATTGTCGGAACACATCACACATTTGTCAATGGCGTTGGTTACGTTGTACTATTATATAGAATGTTTAATAAGTAAATACGTGTATGCTAATGGCATGTATGTTACTCTCTGCTTAGGCTTTTGAGCGCTTACTTACTTTATAAGATACATGAACAGAAATGTTAATACAACTGGAATAAAAGTGAAGAAGTGAAGATCTCGTAGATGTGAGGGCTGGTGAACCTTATAGAAATAAGTACAATCCCCCTTTCAATTTGGACCACGAAACACCACTTTCAATTTGGCACAGTGGAAATTTTTTTTAATCTAATACAGAACGTGATTTCTCGCAATCCTCTGCAAGGTGATATGTACATGGAGATCAGATTATTTAGGTATATTAAAAATTAAAAAACGAATTAATGTGCCCTATATACTGTCAATTTTTTAGTCAAATGTTTGTTTGACAAACGTGTTAATAAAATTTTTTGAAAATGTGCAATCTGGTTTGTATGTTTCTCAAACAATGTTAATGTTTGATGTGTTTGATGAAAATTTTGATTGACAAACAAATTTTGAATTTGGTTAGGTTTATAAACTTGTTTGATACTGTGCAACGGTGTTTGTAAAAAAAAAATTAGCTATATCGGTAAAACCATGGGAAATACAACTGCGATAAATAGGAACGTTTAAAAAAATTGACAAACACGTTTGCCAAATTAAATTTTGACAAATAATTTGACTGTGTACAAAGTTTTTTTGATCTATTATTTTTTCTCGCGCTTGAGTTTGATGACCGTGTACAAGGCACATCTGTCAAATTTTAAATATTATTGTTTTCATTTCACATTTAAATACTGCGTTATTTCCAGGTGTTTAATAAAGTATTTCCGTCAATTGAAAATGATGTATAAAAATCTTATAAAATTGTATAAGCTCAGTTCAGTACATTGTTAATAAATTAAACAAATTAGAAATATATATATATATATATATATATATATATATATATATATATATATATATATATATATATATATATATATATATATATATATATATATATATATATATAAGTGTGTATTATTAATTGAAAATGTGTTTTTATTCAAGCAGTTGTGAAATGTATAAATCATAAACTAATTATAATTTCAAATGTAATCTTCCTTTCATAAAATTGTTTACAAAATTTAATTATGTTCAAATTTCACCAAACCGTGTACTTATTGATAAAGGAACAATTCATTATCAATTAGTTTTGTGAAGAGGTTGTTGTAACTTTCTCAACATAAAGAAGCAAGTCAACTTTGCCTTACGGTGAATCCGAGTCATATACAGAAATAGTGGTTATACAGATGACGCTGTGAGAACCTGGGCCAGCTGCTAATGAGTCATTAAAAACCTATAATGATATGACCGCTATGATGATAAGTGAAGGTAACGTTCGAAAACTCAAACGGGAAGTAACATGTATGCGGGAAAAATTGGACAATTTTAGGGTCTTGAAGGATTTTTGCCAAACTGCGATCAACAATTCTCCATGTATCTGAGCTATTGGACTACTAATCGGTAGGGTCTCGAACCAAGTGTGTTTTGTATTATTAAAATTTTAAAAAAGCCAAGGTTGAATTCAATCCTCAAATTAATTATTTGTTAATTAGATGAATTACTGTGAAATAACTACTTAACTCCTGAAGATTTTCTGCAACTTAAGTCTCACAGCTCCATAACCAAGTAAGTATAGTAACTTGCTAAAAAGACTGATGCAGACTACCTACTAAATCCTTGTCTGAACTCAAAAAAACACTTAATAAAAGATCTGTGGTACTTGTACCAGTAATAAAAACCAATATTACACTAAATTCTAAATTAGAATAATAATGTCTGAAAACAAATCACCTGTATAAATGTATAAAAACCCTCCAGCATCATTACATTAACATCATCATAAAAGAGCCTCTGTTCTTGTTGTACCAATATATGTTGGGTTCCCAAACCATTCAACAAAATAATTTACAGTTTTGACTCTTCTCTACTCTTTAGGCGAAACATTAGTCAGAAACTAAATGCATGTGGCAAGTTCGTTCTATTTTGTGGATACAATTATCGCCTATTGTTAGTAGTTAATTCGTTATTGAAACAGTGGTGTCAATTTAATATTTTTACGGAGGTCATTAAAATGTGAATACATAATCGATTCGAGTATTATTATTAATTATATACATGGAACTTTTCAATTGCAAAAATGCTTTGTGGTCAAAAATTGTGAATTTAACTTTTTGTATAATGATTTTAATTATGTTGAAATTGTTAAAATATGGTTTTGTTAAACGTATGTTTGAAAGAGTATTTAGTACAGTCAAAAGAGCACCTAATTTTAGTTAACCTTATATGTATACCCAACACACCTATTTATGAATATATGAATAATTATTAGATAAAATTTAATGTTTAAAACGTTTCAAAAAAATGAAGATAATACAAAACTTTAGTACAGGTGTTCAAAGAATTAATTTATTAATCAATTTTGTCTGCCTGTGCGTCATTAAAAACGAATAGCGAGCTGAAATTTTAAAGATGTACGGATTTACTGTATTGGAATGTATTTAAAGTGTATTTTAAATATCTTCATAATTTTTTTAAATACTATAAAAATGTATTTTCAGGTGCATGTCAGAGATTTACAACATAAATACTGTTAACTGTTGTGATCATTTATTTGTTAAGATGAAAAACAAATTGAGGTATACGGATGTGTATGAAATGTTTATTTTGAACTGAAGTTGTAGAAGAGATGACCATATATGTCTATGGCCATCATGTGTGAGAAAGTTATGCCTATATATCAGTATAATGTAGAACACATCAAATCAAATGTAAGACTTTAATACGAATCTTAAAATCAATAAATCGAACAGTTGGTATTTTGGAGTACTTCAAATAACTATTTTTATCCATTTTATAAGCAAGATACCATAAAAATTATCAATGTTGATATATGATTTTATTGAAAAATTTTGATTATTTAGAAAAAATTATATCAGAAAAATATTGACGATATAATGAAAAAAGTTTCTATTTCTTATTGTAGCCGCAGATGCAAATCAGAATAAATAATAATATTCATATATATTTGTTTTAGAGCAGACCAAGTCATATAAGCCTTGGCCTGGTTTTTCACCCCTAAGGCGTATAATTTTGAAAAGATTGTCGTATAACATGACCGTTATTAGGTGCGATTTACCCGGTATTTGGCGTGGAAAACTTGTTACACCTGGACATCCATGAAATTTGTATATATACACCTGGAAATCTGTGAAATTTTTATATATACATCCGGTATTTGGTTTTGCAACTAATACCTGGGTCCCCTTGATCACCGTGGCGATCTTGAGCCTCGTTCCCATGTCAGAGAATTGTACATTTATCATACTTGGTTGTGACACCTGGTACTTCGTACTGTGGTATATTTACACTTGATGAAACGCATATGGGCCTCAAAAACTACGAATGATTTCGGAAAAACTTGAACGATGCGATATGTTCACTTTATATAGTTGAAATCGTTCGACATAACGCTAGTAAGTAGAAATAAATATTAAATAAATATTCTGAAATTCAAATTTAAATTTTGGATTCGATGGAAATGATGCTAATAGGATTTCTAACATACTTCAAGTGAGAACTTGAAAATTGTCCACAATTTTCACCCTTTTAAAGGCAGAAAAACTTCCATAAATATTTCAAGATCAAAATGAGCAAAATTAGCCTAGCCATTCTCGAGTTTTAGCGTAACAAACGAATAGAAATTCATTTTTATAAATTAAGAGAATTTATTACTGTTATAATAAATATCATGCATCTTGATTGTGGTATGAACAAATGAAATAATATACCAAATCATTATCATATATTGCTGATTGATGAAAAAAATTACAAAATGATTGTCGGTTTGTCTTCGATATGGGTGATGTTAAAAAGATTCATATCGTTTACTACGTCTTCATCACAATCGTTATGTTTACTTCTTTCTTTTTATATGTATACAGGAACATTCATTTAAATAAAAGCATTGCCATATAACATAGGAATAAGTCATGGATCCATGAAATCTATCACTGTTTAATAAAAATATAATTTGATACTAATTGACGATATTTATCTGATGACTTTTTCGTAAAATGTGTCTTATATTCTGATAGTAAGGAATAAGACAAATTTTGTACACTATATGACCCGAAACAATAAATAATATTTAAAATTGATTCATATTCATTTCGCTCGCTCAATCGCTCATACTTGTCTCCAACCACATTACGTATTATTAACTAATATATATTTTCACAAAATATAAATATTCTAAACTTTGAATAAATATACCTAATTAGTATCAAAATATTTAATAGTTTTAACTTCGATCTACAAAAATTGTTGGTGAGGAGCATGTTTACTAAAATGAATGAATAAATATTATATTTTAATTTTTTAATATTGAATATATTTATTTTCTGTAGTAAAAATTTTACACTGAATTAAAAATAAACGTCATTTTTCAAATTTGGATAAATTATCCTGTATCTAACTACACGCCCCTTGAACTTGTCTGATTAACGATTGAAAAAAAAAATGGTTTTGTACGTCATTCAACTTTTACTATGATTTCACCTTTTTTTATACTTCATTCAACATTTTCATATGGTTCATTTGTCTCTCTCATGCGTACTATGCAGAGATATACTATAGTAAACGTTAATATACAGTATTTTTGAATACATGCATACGTTTAAAATATATAACGATCTATCAAACTTAGTTTTTATGTTTAATGCTTAAGACTCTGGATCATAGACTAAGAGTCAAGTATTCATAAAATAGTCTAATTTTTATCTATCTGTACCCTCACTAATTAATATTTCTTTGGCACCGTATGAGAAGATTTCAAATATAAAAAAAAATTGTCTTGATATGAACGTATTTTTTGTATTTAAACAATTTCAATAATTATAAAAAATTGCAATGTGAATATTCAAATGAAGTATATTTACACAATTCGCTGCTCATTTTTATCTTTTGTAGTATCCTATTCTGTTGACCTAGACTAGAGTTGTTAAAATTACTAAAGCTATACATAATTGTATTTTTACCTGAAAACTTCAAATCTCTCTTACAAAAAAAAAAAAAAGTTCTTGAAACAGCCTAGTCAAAGTGGATTCATGATGACTAATTTTTTGCTCATAATTTCATATCTTTTTTACTTTGTATGAAAAAATTAAAATTTCAAATTATGTAAAATAGCAGTCAATAACCTTTTTCATTAAAATATCTTAAAAATTTCAACTGTATAATTATTTTTCAAATAATTCCTCATATTTATAATCACATTGTGGTGGTGGGTTATCGAAGTTTTATATTCTCATCGTCAGTTTTTATATTCTCCTATTCTCGTTAACAATCTACACAGATTCTTATTTTGCACGGCAGCTGATAAATATGATAAAAGAGAGAAATAAATAAATAAAACATTGAATATATAACGGAATAAGCGCGAGTGAGCTGTTATAACATAGGCACAAGCATATAAGTTAGTGACAAACGATGCTTTAATATAGTCTAGAAGTCACCGACGAAAAGTTAGGTTCAGGCATAATAAAGCTTTCTAGCAGACAATTGGCACATTTAAAAAATGAATATATATCATCAGTGGTAAAAATCCTTTGGAACTACTCCAATAGGTAGTTTACCGTGTTAAGAAGTGCAAGAACAGACATGGAAATTGAAATGAATTTGGCTAAGGACTATAAATGTTTTAATGATAACTTTAAGAGTGAATAAAAGTGTGAAAGACCCGCAGTGTTCCGATAATGTATTGAGGCTATATTTAAGCGGCAACTTGGCTTCTATAAGTCAAAGTGGGTGATTTTTGGAAAACCATTCAACTACGGACATGTTCAAAATTTAATAATCTATGCATAACGCAACAATAGCAAAGTCTTTGTACACCACTTGCCCAGATACAATGTAAATCTAATCATTAAATGAACTTATCTATGTAATACAAAGCTTAAACTAGAATATATCTAGCAACAATGGTAATTTTTCTGATCGATAGCAGTAGGAGAGTGGTAAAAAGTAAGTAAAATGTTGTCTACATAAACACTGAAGTTAAAACAATCCACTCGATAGGGTTACTAAATATTCTGAAACATGCAACGGAGATAAACGGTTCAAAATCGTTCATCGAGATAATAACGTTTCATGATACAGAGATTTTATTAGAAGAAAATTGGTAAACTCAACTTATCTTCTATATGTCATCAATGGTATGCTAGTGCTTTAATCGAGCATTCTGTTGGAAGATCGTTAGCAGTACGGCAAATACAGTGCTAAATAAGAAGTAAAATTCTACCTACATAAAAACAGGCATTTTTACTATACTCCTGATAAATATATCCCATCTTATCTATAAAGATGGGGTTGCTATTTATTCTAAAAAATGCAACGGTTCAAGATAAAGACTTAAAGGAGTTTTTTATAGAGGAAAATGGGTTTTCAAACATATGGATCAAACTAATAAGAGCACTTTCAACTTCTACAATAGAAAGTAGCAATTCAAACTTTGAATGATCTTACGTATGAATAATTTGTGCCAGTAGCCCATAGACTATCAAAACTGTCAGACTATGAATGAAGAAAATGAGGTAACGAACGAACGAATTTCACAGATAAATGATGCGTTCGATAAACGATTGAAGATTTCGTTTCACTTTACTTTGATATATTATATTCAATGTGTTTGATTAGTTCTATGAATATCATAGCTCGTTTCATATGTATCTATCTATCTATCTATCCTACCTTCTTTCTTTCTTCATCATCTTTTATCAATAAAAGTGTCATTTAAATAGATTTTGATTCAAATAAATGTAATAATATATGTATGTATATGCAAATATTATTGTCACAGGTGAAAAAGGTATACTAGTTTAATAAGGTAGGATGATTTGTCTCTCATCTGGGTTTGCATAAGAAACTTGATCAAATATATTTAATTCTATTTCATTTCGAGTTCAAATATATTTTTCATATTCAGCATTATAATAGAGTGGAGTGAAAGCCTGTTTTGTAAAATGGTCTTATAAGTTAATGAGTTAAAAAGGTCTTATAAGTGAACTTATTAAATTTTTTTGATTTTCTGTTGAAGCTGAAAATATATCTGAGGCTCGTCTTAAAGTTTTTTTTTGTCAAAGTTCATAAAAAATAAACTAATTTATTTGAAATCGTGGACGAAATATAACCTATAATTTAAACTTTTTATAATTGAACGAATTTAATTGACCGACGTCTATAGTATAACTAGATGATTTTCTTCGTTTGCCTGCACCTGTCTATATCTACTTGCTCTGCTGTAGCTTTCGAATATATATACCAAATTTAATTGGTATCATAATTTTAACTCATACTACAAAATTCATATAAATAGTCGGGGCTTAAGTGGCTTTAGACTTCACTCAATAAAATAATATAATGCATAATACTGCCAAGTCCTTAAATTTGAGATTAATAATTGAAAATTTGATTAAAACATTATAGTGTTTAGAGTTATAGTTTATTTAGTGGCAGAACTTTCTGGCATCAGTATTCTGAGATACTAATGGTATAATATTCATTGACAATCTTAACAAGAGAAAAACCGCTAGCTGTGACTATTACGTAGCGGTACTGGAGCGTTTAAAAGACGAAATTGTAAAAAAGCAGCCTCATTTAAAGAAGAAAAAAGTACTTTTTTCTCAAGACAATGCACCGCGTTTCAAATCAATGAAATCGATGGCGAAATTTGTCCGTTTTTAAGAAATAATTATTTTTTTCTTTGATTTTTCTTCTCTTTTCGGGTAAAAATAGGACACTGAATCCCTTTACACAATCGAACAGTCTTGAAGTTCAATTTTTAAGATATAGATAATAGTATAAAAATTAAAATAGGATATTTTTCTTCGTTTTTAGTTCTGCCTTCAATATTTTTGACAAACTTTAAACTAAGCTTTAAATATATTTCATTTTTCGTATACGAAGAGTATAGAAACAGAAATTAATTTGAGATCGTAATAAAACCACAACGATTTTTCCAATGAAGTAAGAAAAATTCAATAAGTCATAAACACACGAATATAAATCGAGATACAATACTCTTTTCATAAAAGTAAAAATATTAAATTTTCCAAATATTAAAAAGTGTGAAATTACAAAAATAAAGACAAAAAACTATAACATAATAACTATACGTTGTAATATGAGACGGAGTTTAAAGTTGAAGCATATAATATTGACTGGAAAAGCT
This sequence comes from Chrysopa pallens, assembly GCA_020423425.1. Classification (NCBI taxonomy): domain Eukaryota; kingdom Metazoa; phylum Arthropoda; class Insecta; order Neuroptera; family Chrysopidae; genus Chrysopa; species Chrysopa pallens. Next base: position 24,149,212 of record CM035592.1, on the reverse strand, counting down.
GTTGTTTGTGCTTGGTTGCTTACATGGCGCGCGAGCTGTTGTTATAACATTAGTCGGAAGTCGTTAAATATTGCTGGCAAATCCTTAACTGACATCAATTGATTGATGAACTTTGAATATTGCAATAATATTTTATTACGTTACGGTAATGCCACTGAATAATGATCTCGCTCGCGTTCATTGAACAAAAAACAAGTTAGCACAATATAATATGTCATTTCTCTCTATGTTCTATCTCTTTCTAACACACAGTTTTCAGTTTTTAAAATTCGTTATATTGAAGACTTGGTTTGATGCAATATATTTGACATGATAGTCTCCTAGATTATTATTTATTATCAGTGAATAATAATTTTAGCTCTGTTTATGTTTGTCAATTTATACTTCTTTTTTTATGTTGTTGTAGGTTTTTTTGATATTGACAATAAAATTTTTTTATCTACTGGATACATATTATATATAAATTATGTACCAAAGATTACATTATTTCTATATATTTATGATATAATTTGGTATACTTACTTGTGTATACAGTGTTTCCTGTCTTGATGAAAACTAACTTTTTGGAATAAAAACACCAATTTAAATAATGTATACTATTTGATCTTTGTGCTGCTTCGCAGTATTAATTGTTGATAATAATTTAATAGCTTCAAATTGAATCTTAAATTCTAACCAACTGTAATATTTTCCAAACAGATCAGGTAGTATTCATTCAAACCACATAAAAAGGTGATAAGTGTGTGTTGTGCGCTCAACAATCTCCAACTAATTCAATTTGAGTATTTCATTGCTTAAATCATAGGTATTGAATCACTGAGTGTTCTGAGGCTTAATTATATAATATGTATTTCTTATGAGGTTTTTTTTTTTTTTTCAAATGTTTTGATATTATTGTATCCAAATATATCCAGTTCTATTCATAGCGGGTTATCGATTTGATTTGAGAACATTCTGTGACGCAACACCTTCCATTTGAGCTATGAAACACTTAAATTTGATGAGATGGAGGAGAGTAAAGCGTGAACATTCAACTCTTTATGGACACTCTTTTACTCAAAGTTTGATATCTCCTGTTTTAATTAACATAGGAATTCGTTTTGGCCCAAGAACAGTCAGTGACTCAAAACTTTTCACTTGGCTTATTAAACTCTCAACTTGGATGAGATGTAGGAGAACAGCACGCGGGCAGTCAATTGTTCATCGATTTTTCTATTATATATATACTCAGAATGTACTTCTCAATAATGAAAAACTGGGCTCTAAATTAATGTCGTGCTGTTATCAAATTAACAGCTATTAAGTGATGACTGAAAATTTGTTTTTTCCATGCCTCAAATACCTTTACACGTCATTTCATTAAAATTCTTGTACAGGTTGCAAACAAATTTCTATTACTTTGAGTATAAAACCTAAAAATAAAATCATATCGTCATTTTCACGATAGTATTTAAAGTCAAATTATTTACTATCTCCTTAAGGACGAATGTAATTTGTATTAGGTCTTTAAGAGGGAAATACTTACGTTTAAAAAATGAACGACAAACTACAGAAGTGTTCATTTTTTTTAAATAATAATTTTAGAGTAGAAAAATAAACTCATATGGATTTCAATTTGTATATATAATATTTTATTTCATTTTGTTCCTTTACAGATTCGATAAAAACTCGTTGGAATACTTTAAAATAGTGCTATTCATGCTCAGCCAACACTAACAATGGAAAGCTATATAAGCACAGAAAGGGAGACTTGACGGTAATTTCTCAATATAGTGATGAATATTACAAAAATGGATTTTGGGTATTATTTTCTCTTCTTCGCCATAGTGGCATTTGATAAAACAGTAAGTGTACTAGCGAGCCCAAACTTTTAATACGCTATCATGTTACTAGTAAAACATATTATTAAGTTGATAATTTTCGGAGTATTTTGCAAGATGAAAACTTAAGCCTCTTCCTTTAAAAATGTGTGACTACTCTTAACCAATATTCAATGAATAATTTCTGTTAATATTGATTTCTCGATGAACATTGATAATGACAATAATGTTTCCAAAAATTTCTTGTCGATATATTTTATTCTTTGAATATTCACAGTTGAATTTAAGACCAGGATTTATGTTTTAATTTTTTGTAATCGGAATCAATCTAATCAGAATTTAAATTTTCACTTCCAAATGATATTTTAATTGTGTTATAAAAATGGGTTGTTTGACTTTTTAAACGGTTATTTTGAAACATTTTTTAAAATACTCAAAGTCTTATACAATCTGTTTCAAAAACTCTTCTTTATCAACGATGTAAATACCGTATTTTGAGAATCGATATGAAATTACATTAAATCAAATCCGTGACATAATTCTTGAAACATTTAAATTAAAAAAAAATTCAATGAATTTTTACATTTCTCATCATGCATGATGAATTATTATCAACAAGCACCAATTAAATAATTGGCGTTGTATGTATGTGGTCACTTACAGTCTCGTGAATTCATAATAAAAATTGATATTAACACAATTTGTGAACGTAACCAATTACCAAAATATATTTTCCAATCAGTTAAATAAATTGAACCGTGAGTTGAACAAAGAATAACGAAACACGTTTACATGGATAAAATTGAACATTTTCAATATTATATTAACATTACATACAAGGTTTTATCATACAGGTGATCCTTTTATGTACAATTTATTTCTAAGATCGCATCAAAGCTGTTGTTTAAATAAAAATTTTTTTTTTTTTTTGCAATTCGATAATTTATATTATGTACAAAATAAAAATTTAAGATTTCTAGAAACGATCATCCTGAAACAAAATAGTTTTTTACCCCACGGATAAATTGAGTAAACTAAGGTCACAGTAAAAATAAATTTAATATAAATTTAATTTAATTTTTAATAATTCCAAACTTATAAATAGAATTATAAAATTAAGAAGAAATTAAAATTTATGTATTAATACACTTAAATATTTCGAATTTGAGTAAAAAACCACATTATTATTTTATTATATTAAAACTAATTGATATTTTTAATCATATTACCACGTGACCTTGAATATGACCTACCATGGTGTCACGTCATGTTGGTATACACTATTAGTTGTCATCTATTAGTTCGACCTCAACAGTGATCTTTACTAGTAACAAAATATTTGAAAGTGTTAGGTTATGTTTTGTGGTTAATGTGTTTACCACTTTTCTGAATATTATATTACGTCACCAAAATGGCAGAGGTAGCGTTTTTACCTCGTATTAAAATAAAACTGTTATTGAGAATCGACATAGAGCTGGATAAGGTTACGGTTGCTTAGGGAAGCAGTTGATGAATTATATATCAGATTACATGCTGCGATTTCTTAATCAACCGAGAGGGATCGATATAAAAATGCATGACTACGAATTGATGATACTTTTGATGTTATAATGGTACACATCTTCAAAACCAATCGGGGTAAAACAAGAAAGTACCATTCAAATTTTACCACCGCAGAAACTAGGTGTGTGATATAATTTCAATATCACTTTACACGTGTTGCTAGAAGCTTACGTTAATAGTGGACTAAGCATAAAATATAAAACTTGGTTCCCATTGGTTCCAAAAATAATTGGAATGGTCATTTCCCCCGGACCCTCCTAAATTTTAAGAAATAAACTGTCATAAATACTTCATACTATTAATTTCAATTCTTGAGTAACCACCACCATGTATATTCTTTCATACGTTTGTAGTATAAACTATTTTTTTAAACATCTGACAGTTTTTAAATGATGATTGATTCCACATTCAAATTTTTTTTCTATAGATGTATTTACGTGGCTTTTTATTTAGTGTGTAAAATGGTGTAATTTTTTTTTTTCATATGAATGCAAATTTAACTTCAGGGTTTGTTTTTTTTTCACACTCATTCTTTTATCATACCGTAAAAAAAAGATGAATATTTGTTATGGATTTGTTATTGATGTGTGATGAAAAATACATTCATGACGTACCTGTTTTTTTGGTGATAATAATCTTTCGTATCTAGAGATATAATGACAGATTTTGATGATTTTATCACTTATAACTTCAAAAATACCGACTTAATGGTGTGTTATGAGGATACATTCAATTTGGTCTCAGGTTTGGAACTCTTGAAACTATAGAAGGATTTAATACAATATTTGTATATTACTCAATCACTTAATCATGAAACTTTCCAATATGAAACCACTTGGTTTATGTAAGATCATGTTTTGAATTATGTCAGAAATCTTCACAATTTTGTATACATATTATTTATATACTTTTTATTTTCACTGAGTGAACTCTACATTTCAGAAAAACTACTAGTAATTTACAAAACAATTCTATTTATGCAAATGTAACACGAATTTATAAAGAGTCTATATCGAAAATTATTTTCTTCAAGATTTTCTATGAGTATAAGAAACGAATGTTAACAAATTAATATTTTTGATTTTAACGTATTCTGATAATCAATTCAATAAAAATATTGATTTTGAATTCAATATCAATATTTTTTGTCGGTTGATAAATTAACTTGTTTTATTCTAAATCGTGTATAATTTGTAGAAAAATAAACAGATAAAAGCTAAAAAATTAATTGGACATTGATACTACTTATTTTTTAGTGGTAGATGTGATAATTATAACAAATAATATTCACGTTCACCATTAATATTGTAGGTACAAACCTTAGCACAAACTTCGTTCTATATAATAATAATAACCATACAAAATTATGGAATTACATACTTAGGACGCCGAGGCATTATATATTAGAGAATGAGGTATCTATACACAGGGAAATCAAGGAAAATAATAACAGTGATACTGGGCCATTTGACTTCTACAATATGTTTGTTCATAGTGATTTTCTAATTTTCTTATTTACAAATGTATTTTATTTTTTCTACATCTATGTCCTTTCCTATTGAAATGATGCTCAAATTATTCAGTTGACTTAAAGTCATGATATTTCTCGAGTATTTTTTGCATATTCAGTTTTAAGAAATGCCTTAAAATTATGGGAATTATTTAAAAACTACGAAGATACAAATCTTATTAAAAAATGAAGCTATAACATTATTTTATCAATTGATTTAAGACAAAATTTTTAATTCTTTCATAAACACATTAAAGAATTAGGATCCGGTTTTGTCAAGCTTGAGGCAGGTGACAGCATCATAGATAAACTCCGTGCTGCGCATTTTTTAATAATCAAAATATTACGCGTATTTATAATACAATATGAATTAAATAAAAAGGAGCTTTAATGATTTGTCGTTGATAGTAAACGCCACAAAAACTGAACTTATGTGTGTAATAACTTTTTATTTTAATATAACTTGTTTTCAAAAGTATTTAACATTACCTCGATAGCTTTGATGTTACACATGCAATCAATCTGAAACTTGAGATAACCACTACTGTACGTTTTAAGTATATAAATGATTCTCTTAAAGTATTTAAATAATTCTTTCTTTTCAGTTTTTGAACAAATTTTCTAATTTATATTTCCTATTTCCCACTATATCTTCCATATTATAATATGATACTAATTTTTTCTCTGGCCACATTATTTGCTTTTATTTTGGTTAAGATTTAGAATTGAAACCAGTTGTTCAAATTCCATTCACAATACGTATTGTACGAATTCATCACAACATCAAATACGATTTGGCAATGGTATTACTGAGCATGTTGTAACCACATAATTGTTTGGTTCCTGGGTTCAAAAATTACAAGCTACTTACAAGGATACGACTGTTTACCACTTGTAATGAATGCCCTTTTCTGTAAATTTTTGTAATGGTAAAAAAATTAGATAAAAATAGTTGTAAAAGCAATCTAACAAAATGGCACGCAGTTACTGACTAATATGTATAATTCGTCAAAGCAATTTACCAAAAATTTGCTGTGAGTGGTGGGGAAATTCTCTATGATTCACGTTCAAATTTTTTTCCTTTTTAAGATTGGTTTATTAGTCAATATCTTGGTTTTGGACTATTATAGTATGTATTTTACTCAAAATTGATTGAATGTTCTTTGCAATCTTTAAAAGATATAAATTTACTTATCCAAATATATTTTAGTTGATTTGATTGTGTTTCACAAATTCCTACATTTTCCTACATTATAGTTGATTTTATGTATAGCCTAGGTAGGTAGCTGGCTATACAACTGCTTTTAATGTTATAATATGCATAACATGATGAACATGGCCCTCATTATATATGAGGAGGCATCAACTGAATATTCATACGGGGTAGATAGATATAGCTCTGCTTTCTGCGGTTCGCTAGTCAAGGAGATACAAATATTAAGAGGTAGTAGACACACACCAGCAAGTAAAATCATGTCAACTATAATGACCCATGTACACTATTAATAATACAATGTGGCTTAGACTTGACGTATAACTTGGTTTAAATCTGTTGAAGGGAAAATGAATAGCGTAACTACAAGCCTCATATTTTTACTCTTGTATGCACGGTAAACCCAATTGTTTTTTATTTTTCGTTGTTATGGTTTTGAATATTAGTTTATCAGTCAAATGATTAATAAAGGCTTGTTCTCATGGATCAAATACTTGAGTTAACTTGCAAGTAGTATAGTGATAAACAGTAAACACTTTTCAAAAAATTTTAACACTTTTAATTTGATAATTAAGTCAAGTCACAAGTTATTTATTAAAACAGTGTGCACATTCACAGCCATGTCAATAATTTCATATCACAAAATTTGTTTATAATTTATCACTGTGATTGCAGCTACAATTAAATGTTAATCAGATTCCTTCATTATGTTTATTATTTTTTGTTTATGATACTAGAGGGGCGAGTGTACTACTTGCATACAAAAAAAATTCCAAAGAATTTCAAATCTTGGTTTTGGTCTTTCTCAAATACTTTGAGACTTGGTGTACCTTGGTAACCTTTTATTAATTTTCCGATGCATTCTAAGTATGAAAACTATTAAATGTATAAATTATCGCAATTACTTAACTGTTTATTTCTTTTTTGTACTTGAAACTTAAAATTTGAAATACAAAAATGGTTTGTACCACGGAAAGAATATATTGAAATTGCTACATATATTTTGACTGCAATTATCTGAAGTTTTGCTTAGTATTGCCTTGATTTTTTGCTTAGTATTACCTGTTTAGTCTTGGTCTTAAATACTTGGTATTGATTTTGGTGTTCCTCTTGCTATTTTGGTCTTGATGATGGTGTTGCTGGTGTATAGACAATATTGGTCTGTTTTCATTTGAAATGCCAAGACCAATTATGACACATCACTACTGACCAGTCGTAAAAATAGGTTATGCCAAGGGAAAATAGTTTAATTTTGTTTGAAAATCTCTCAATGAATAATTTCAATTAAAGCTTCAGCATAAATAAAATTTGTACATAAGTCATTTTAATTTTTTGAAAACCACTTGGTATTATAACAATTTCGATGTCACTATCATCTAGTTAGTGACAGGTAACAATCGTATAATTAACTAGATATTAAAGCTATCCTTGTAGTATCTACTGTACTCGTTATAAGCCTGTATCGTGATTCCTGTATACTTATTTTAAACCTATACGGTGAGACTACACGAATATATTAACATATATTTAATATTCAACCAGTGCTTTCATTTTAAGTGTTTATATTATTGATATTTTTAGTTTGGTTGGTATAGTACAAACTTATTTTCAAATTTTCATAATTTTAGTGTAGGTTTATAATATTAAGGTTTGTACGTACGTTCCTACATACTAACTTTTAAAATTAAGAGTGAAGTCACTTACTTTATATTGTATCCCTTATCACTTGATATGTAAAGCTTAAATAAAGGGTTATTGTTGCGGTAAGCATATGGTAATTAAAATACATATCTTTTTTTTCAAATGGAGATCTGTTAAAATTCAAATGCGTTTTAAGTGGTTCCTTTTAAAATCGGTTCAATGACACCAAAATATTTTACGTTTTATATTTTAATATCTGAATTATAACGGATTCTCCAAATGCATACGTAAATTATATAAGGGAATATTGTATGATATAAAACACAATATACAAGTACAAGTATTGTTAGAATAACTTTTATACTGCAAAATGAAACATATTAATATGACTTCAAACAGGCGGTCGGTTAAAGTTATGAAAAACAGTTATTTAACGATTTTTTCTAATTATCTGCGAAACTAAGCTTTAGAGAGATTTAAAAAGCCTATAAAATAACTCCAATAATGCTCTAATTTTGATGAAATAAACGAATTCACATCAGTTACTTTTAAGTTTGCGTAAAAATATAACTCTTTAAGTAAAATACATTTTTCAATATCACTTGGGGAATTAAAATACTAGTTTTCTTGAGTGGCTCTTTAAATAAACATGTGAATTTCACAGAAAATGATTATTTCTCAGAAATCTTAAAACTCATTGAGCTAAAAAAGCATCAAAAATCATCTTCTCAAACATCAAATTCAAAAAGCATTTTCTCTGAAATTTTTAAGATAATCAATATATTCTTGCACAAGCTAGTGCAAAATAAAAAATCGCCATTTTTTGGTGTTTTCTTTACTGAAAGGACAAAACTCATAAACCGATTTTAATTTTGTGCACTTATTTTTGTAAATTTTTTAAAGTTTTATACAATGCTTTTTTCTCTTTTTTAGCTTATTTTTGCAGATAATCTTAAAAGATTGTTAATAAACTTTTTTTCAAAACGTAAACCGGTCATCGTTCTGTTATTTCCGAAAATCAAGCCGGAATTTATTTATTATTTCATTGGCTGTACATAACCAAATTTTAGTGTCCGTTTGTAGTTATTAGTTAAGGCATGAAAAATTTGGTTTTATAGTCTCAAACCAAATTCAGTAAAAATAGATAATTAACACTTAATAATTAATAGTAAATTTAAAAATATTTTTCTTTAAAATTACATTATATATATATTAGGAAGTATTTTTAAGACAGCCTTATTCAAATATATAAGATTATAGACAGCTTAATAATTATGTATTACATGTAGGAAATAAAAAATCAATCGTCTGCTTCCTAGTAGCTACCTGAAGAAAGAAATGTAATTTGTAATCACATTTATCTTATGTTTGAGGCATTCATTTGTATTCACGTTTCATTATGTAAAAATTATACTAAAAGTATAAATTCATTAGTTAAGAAGTAATTTATAGATTAGATTCCATGATATTTGTATACGACACAACTTGTATAATAATCTAACAAATAAAAAAGATACATAAATGTAATCATAATCATATACACCAGAGGAATCGTTTATAAGTTTAATTATAGAATGATAAATAATCGAAAGTAATTATAATAATAGATATTATACATAAGTTTTATCAAGTAATGTGGAAGCTTTACAATAAAATACTATACTTCACAATAAAATACTATACTACCAAGTTCTTAAAAAATGCAAAAATTGATTTTTGTCATTTAAATACTTAGTATTTATTATTTACATATTGTTTATTGTTTACCTTTTGGTGGTGCCCTTTTGAAAATGGAATAAATAAATATCATTAAAGATAAACAAAATTTAGTTAATCTGACGGTTTAAAAATATTTTCAGGGGAAGTTGTTTGCTAGTAAATTTATGAGCCTCCCACCCCCTTATACCACGCTTATAATTGACATTCTATATTTTTCCGTGATCTTTAAATTATTTCCTTTAAAATAACAATTCGAACGCGCTCGAGAATATCCGAGCCATCTTTACTTTTACTCTTTTTTCTTTTTCTAGCCCTCTTACGCTACACATAAATATTTTCCCGTAATCCTTGTTTTCTTTCCCGCAGAATAAGAAATATTCCATTCAAACTCGGTAATGTCCCTGATGCCAAATTTTTCCAAGTTTATAATCCGGAAATTATAAGGGGCTATACTTGCGTCATAATAGAATCGATAAATAATATGCTTTTGAGTTTTCTTTTATTATTTTCTTCAGAATAAAAGGAAATTCAACCGAATTCGAAAATATCCAGGTGTTGTGTTTTTATTATAATTTTGTAACCCACATACACTCCTTTTACGTTTGCGACCCTGAATGAGATTCTCTTGCATCACGCTCAAAATGTGAGATGGATTAAATAAACGGTTTTCAACACCCATCATATCTTAATCTAAAGGGCTCGATGAAATCTAACTATCGATTTTTTTAAATATTATTTTCTCTATACGTACGGCATAATATAGATGGCTGAGAATCGCTAGAGGTACTCAACAGGATGTAAGGTATCTATCATATTATAATGAATACAATTTTTGTCGGAAGTTATATGGTTGGTTGTTAAGAGCATTCCAATCGCGGCTTGCTAATCTGTTGTTGCTAATCTGCGGCTTGTAAATCAGGGCCAGTTTGTATGATTAAAATAAAATTTGTATGAAATATATTATGTATACAACCTCGATTTGTGGGCTGCTCTGTAGCATTTGTTGATAATAATTCAATAGTTTAAATTTGATTATTAAATTCTAAACAACTGTGGCATTCCAAACAGACCATATACTATAAATCATTTAAATCACACAAAGAAGGTGGAGAGTGTCTGTTGTGCTCTCAACAATGTCCATTTTTTATTTAATAGCTCAAATTATAAGTATTGAGTCAGTGACTGTGGTTACGCCAAATTTTATAATTTGCATTTCTTTTGCAGCGTTTCTTTCTTGAAGTATAGTGGTAGTTTTGATTTGAGCGATTAGACACTCAAATGAAGTAAGATGAAGGAGAGCAAGGCATATGGACATTCATACTCTCTTCAATTTGTGAAATATATTATTCAATTTGTGAAATATATAAACCAGATTAAATTGTGCAACAAATTTGCTTGCTTTTTGAACTATGTGTCTTAAATACAAAGTACAAGGCAATGAATATCCTTCATCCCGTAAGGTGTTCACCTGATTAGTTATACTATTTGTTACGTTGATACCCAAAATACGTTTAGTTTGATAGTAAGAGCAAGTAAATAGATATGATAGTAGAGTATGGTGTATATTATTATACCAGTCAGTGATAAATACAACGACATGGTAAAGCAGTTTGAGGCGAAAAGGGTGGTATAAAACAGCACACAATTCTACGCTACAATAAGCACATTTACCAATTGTATAAAATTAATGAGACTAAATTCAAACAATTCTCATTATACATAACACAACACTATATATTTATATGTACTACCTATGTGTGGGAAAGGTGGTAAAAGAGGAAATAGGTGGAATATATAGAAGGGGAGAGTTATATTATTGGGAAATATGGAACAGTCTGCGTAACCGGCGTTGGCAGCGATTATTTTAATTAATTTTCTAATGAAATAAACGGTCATTTTATAAATAGCCAGGCAGTAAATTTTTGGAATTTTGTAATGGTACTTATGTAAGAATATATATATATATATATAATATATATATATATATATATATCTATGCGGTCACCCATTCAAGTACTTACTGTGTATAATGTTGCTTAACATTATTGATCGGTTGTGATCAGTAATTACGTTACCCCCAGGGGGGGGGGTATATAATATAGCTTATTTTGAGTATATTATTTGAAATAGATATAGTATTTGAATATTAAAATATATACACAAGTGTTTTATGTATAGTTATTTAACCTTTATAATTTGAATAGTTTTTGATATAATATTTGATGATTCAAACTCAACTGAAAATATGAATCAGTTTGATCATTAAAATTTACTCTGGAAATTTAAAATTGGTGATAATTTTTGCAGCAAATTAAAATTTTATAGAAAAATTGAAAATTTAAAAGAAAATACTTTCAAAGAATATTGGATAATAAGAAATAGGAAATCAGAAACTCAAAAAAAGTCATCTTTTGACAGTTAATAACCTAAATAAAAATTTAAATTAGTATTACATTTATTTGGATAAGAAATATATTAAGTTAAACTGATTTTTATTTCATCTAATCACATGTAATTAAAATCATCTAAATTTTAATTTGGTATACAAATTTTGACAGCATTTTTTATAGATTTTTCAAAAGTATCATATTGTAGTAAACAGAGACATTAAATATCTGTATTTATGGCACAGAATACTAAAATTAATCATTGGGATAAAACGTTATATTTCAAGGTAATTTAGAGTGAAAAAATTTAAAACAATAAAACTTATGTCAGTGTATTAGAAAACTTGTAGCTTAATTATATTATGGATTTTATACAAAATTAATGCAGTCATCCAAAACTCATTGAAAGTATTTTTGTTGTAAACTACTAGTTTTTCTTTTAATTCTTCAAAGTGTTAAGTTTTTGTCCAATTTTAAACGTAGCAGATTGATAATTTTTATAAGTAGGTAACGTTGGTAATATCAAATGTATAGGGATTAAAAATAACACCCATAGTAGGTATATCATATGATTATTTTCGAATATTAATTTTGCCAACGCCGGCATTATTAGTTAAAATTTTTTTGCCGGTGGCGGTCATGGAGACAGGTTCTTATAATATTACATCATTCTAATATCTACAACAGCATTCACATATAGATTGTATAATGTCGTGCCTACTTTCCTCTATTTTCTCAAAAACATGTTTCCTCGCTACTTCTGCAATAATGGTACTTGTTATTTGTTCCACTGATGTTCCCGATTTATATAAATATATTAATAATATATCAACATAGCATTGAGTATAAGTGTTACAAATTTAATTTTGATATTATTACCGAAGCACAAATAATTCAAAACAAGTGTTATGATTAAGCTTATAATCCTTGAGAACTGTAGCTATAGGCTATGTTTCCGTTCTGTGATAGCAATATAATATGTTTAACACGTGGTTTTCATGACAGAATAAGTTTGTTGGCTACATGAAAATTTTTTTTTGTGGCAAATTTTGTTTGAAATACCAAAACATTTTTTTTTCAATTATTAATGAGAACTCGTTTTCGAATCAATTTTGTTTTTTTGTCCTAATTTCCTAGATCAAATTATTATTATTATATGCAACTGCCACCAAATTAACAACGAGTAACATCTCTTCATAGAATCATTACAACTAGCTTATTCATACTGATGATGTAATATGTATTTATAAAAATACAAAATAATTTGAACTAGAAAATTGACGCAAAAAATCGAAATTTATTATTATTAATATTTTAATTTTTGACCAAAAAGTTTATGAATTCAAATTTTGGCAGTGACAATTATAATAATGATTGTAATAATAAGTGTATCCGTAAGCTTCGAAAAATTGTATGTTATTTCTTAAAAAAATAAAAAGTTTACTCTTTATGCTTAGCGTAAGTGGAAAAAACAGGTTACCTCGCTCTGATTTATGTTTTTATAAGTCTGAGAAATAAACTCTTATGTTATATAATATTAAGGTACATTTGGAAACTATCAACTAAACTGATATTGTGACTTTTTAAATATTATTATTGAAATCCTCAACATTCATCTCACATGAAGCTATGATCTTAGAAAGAATTACTTAATAAATAAAAGCAAGAAAAATATATACATTTTCTACGTATAATAGTTAATTTGTGTATCCAAATATCTCGTAAATTTGTGGATTTTTAATTATTGATTAAAAAGGTTAAACAGTTTTTTTTTTTTTTTTTTTAATGTAAAAGTGAACGATTCGCGTTAGCCAAATTACTCGTTCTAAAATTGGTATAGTTCACGAAAGTGGGTAAAAGATCCTGATATATCGGAGAAAAACGAAGTCTTGCAGATTTCTTGATTTTAGGTTTTATACGTTGTACAACTTATTTCAGCGAGTGGAGTCCAATTTCTTATATAAGTTTCTAAAATGCCATTCCGAATCGAACTTCATTTCAGTAATAAATTTCGGTGTATGCGAGCTTTAATTTTGTTAAATTGTGATGGTTAACTACTCGACGAGTGTAACAAGTATAACTTCGAATTTTTGGCCGACCGAGGTTTTCACGTTAAAGTATGACTTTTATAATTTGCCAGTATTTTCCAATTTCGTTGTATTTGAAAAATTTTATAAGGCCCCTTTTGAATGCCAGGTTGATATATATCTTAATATATATATTTCTTGTGTGCGTGTGTATGTGACTGAACTCCTCCTAAACGACTGGACCGATTTTGATGAAATTTTTTGTGTGTGTTCGTGGAGATTCGAGAATGGTTTAGATTTACAATTTGGTCGTATAAATCAATTGCTGTTCGTTAGTCTCGCTAAAACTCGAAAAAGGCTGGATCGATTTTGCTAATTTTGATGTTGAAATATTTGTGGAAGTTCAGGGAAGGTTTAAACGGTCAGAAATATAAATAATAAGTAGCGGAAAATACAATAAACGACAATTTAATTTTCGAATACAAAATGTTCCTAGCCGAGAAACAATTTTTGTCTTTTTTTTCTCACATGTTACAAATCTTATTAGCATCATTTCCATAGAAACCAAAATCTACATTTGAAATTAAAAATAAACTTCTTTTTCTCTTCTCACTAGCAATATGTTGAACTGTCAACTGTATAAAGTGTGCATTTCGTATTGTTCAAGTATTACCGGAATCATTCGTGGTTCAGGAGTTCCATATATCTTTCATCAAGTATATAAGTATCACAGCACAAATTATCGGATGAACGCGGTACCGGGTGTACCCCACGAAATATCGGGTACCCCACCAAATATCGGGTAAATATCGGATGCATATAATGATTCGGGTGCACACTACATACCGGGATTTCGATAAGAAAGGATTTTCTGAAATTATACCACTAAGGGTAGAATTGCATCCGCATGTAATCGATGTAATATCATTTAATAAAATGGGAAAAGTAACACAGCAACCAATGAACCGGGCGGGTCTGCTTTAAAATATAAATTTATATTAATATTTATTCTGATTTGCCTCAGGTTTTCATTATTTAGAAATAGAGTGTTGAGAATACGTTGTTATACTTAGAAAATGTTGATGTTGGTTAGAAATATATGGCAAAACGACGTTTGTCGGGCCAGCTAGTTTTATTATAAAATATATGTGTTTCCGACAATCTTAGAAACTTTCGATAAACCATTTTGTTTAGCCACCTGTAAAATTTATTTCGGTGTTGCACAGAAAATTAATAACTTAAAATTTAAAGTTAAGAAAATAATTCATCCAGTATTATTCGCCATTAGTTTTTTCCACGGTAGGAAACTTCTAAATTGTACATTTATCAATTGACGCATTAGTTTTTCAAGTGTCAAGCAGTCACGAGGAATTTAACGTAAAAATTGATTAAGTGTATGTTAAGTGTGTAGTTATTGCAAATGCGACGAATATTTAAAAAGAATTAATAGTAATATTAAAGTAAGTAAATAAAATTACATTCTATTTAAACGATAATAAAATGTTAATAAATTTTCAAAGAATGCCTTTTTGTGAAAAAGTTATTTTTAATGAAATATATAATTCATTCATTCTCGAAAGTATGTTTTTATGTTGTTGATTTGAACTTGCCACTTCATCATTGCTGCTTAAATTCACTACATAAAATGCTTTAAGCTCACTATTGTTCAAAACGAGTTTTAGATGATAGGTGTAAATATTTTCGTTGTTTAATTTTGAGAACGTTTTTACATTCTATTAATATTGTGACACAGTACCTATGATACAGAAAAAACTGTTGAAAGGCATTGTGTTTATACTTGACATATATCTGTTCAAAGCCCCGAAAGTATCAACTTAATTGAACTTGTTCAATAAGTATCTTTCAAAACCATATACATTTACATCATCAACTAAAGCTGAACTGAATCTCTTCAACGGTAATGTTCTCCTAAAAGTACGAAACAATAAAATATTATGATCCATAATTTGATAATGTAATGCTCAGAGGATTGCGTTGGACGCATTCCGATAGTGAATTTTCTAATAATCAATTCATATTAGATATGCAATGTGGCAAGCGGCTATGGCAATCCTCTGGACATCACATTATAAAATTTTAGATACTACTTTTTTCTTGTTTTGTACTTTTAAGAGCACATTATCGAAGCAGGATTTTAAATGTTTAAAATTTATTTTTCTTAAAACTTATTTAATTAAATTTTTAATGGGAAAACATAGGATATCGGACTGAGGATATTAAACAAAATGATACATCCATACGTAGATGTCTGGATGGATGGAATACAGGTTAAATAAGCAGATATAGGGTTTAAGTAGGTGATGTTGCTCTTTGCTCTTAATGATCACATAAAACCTTCTTAAAGTACTGATATTAAAATTTTCAACAGTGAAAATTCATAAGATATATGATAATGTTTAATGACATTGTAAAATGTCTTTTACAATGTCTAACTAACATAGAAAATGTTTCATATAGCGCATACAAAACCTTAAATAATTAAATGAATTTTAAGGATACTTAGAATTGTATACGACGAGGTGTGATACTTTAACCTTATTTACTTGTTTTACTCATTTTGGCAAATTCAACACATTTGTATTGGTACACAGATGTTAAAATAGGAAATGATATACGAAAATCAAAATTAAATAAATATTTATTCACTTATTTTATTAATTTCAGTGAATTAAAAATGCCATTTATTTATTCCTCAATTGGAAATATACAGTTTCTATTTATTGTTATGTTTTGTTCACATTTATCAAGTAATTTCGTCAAGTAGCAAGTAACTAGTAACCAAAGCAAGTAACCAAACACTTAACACTTGATCAGGAATCATACAAGCATAAGTCTTGTTCGCATTGATCAATTAATATAGTCAAGTAATAAATAATTAAGTGCTATTACCACTTGATCAAAAATCGTTAACACTTATAATTTGTTTATTTAGTCAAGAAACAAGTAATTAATTATAACTATGTAAACAGTCGACTAACTCAGTAGCCAAGTGAGAAAAGACAATAATACCTGCACCCATTTTACTACTTAGACTCGAAGTGGCGATTTTGAATCCAGTTAGCGACAGTTTGATCAAGTAGAATAAAAAAAACCAAAATCAGTTACAGGCATATATAATATAATTTTATATCGCAAAACTTTTCATCTTCATATTATATGTAAATGGAAACAACGATTAAATGTCAAACAGATTCCTTCATTTAAGTATTCTGATGAGTGGTGGTGGTATCTGCACATACAAAATAAAATTGTGCTAAGCTCCAAACTTGACTTCACAACTTTACCAAGCACTTGACTAAAATTTTACTGTTCGTACACGCTAAGTAACTAAACTGCTTGCTACTTGACTAAATTACTCTAGATAGCTATTTCCGTTTGAAACAAGATAATGAACTTGTTGATCTAAAACTATTATTGTTTCAAGCAATAATGCCTCATCGTTTGTAGCAAGCTTCTGAATTAATATTTTGCTCTCTATAAATGAAAATTTGATACAATTCATATTTTCGTACATGAAAATTACTAGTGTTTGACCAAAGAGTCGAATTAAATAATAAATTTTATAGAAAATATCAAAAATTTTTATCATTTTCATCAATTATAACAAACTAATATAATAATGTTACCAAATCCTATATTTTTTTTTAGACAATTCGTCTATGAGCTTCTTAGCTTCTTGAAACCTTCGCATTATAGCTAAACGAATACGACAAAAACAGTTAATTTGTTTTTTAAATTATACTTGTTTAGTAAGGTATAACCTAAAATTGGAGAAACGAAAATTTTTAATAGCTGTATAATAATTATTAAAATATAAAGAGAAATATAATTAACTTTTGAAGAATTCAAGCATAATCAATAAAAATGCGTAATACGTTATAATAGTTATAATATTTCAATAAGATATATAATTAAAAGAACTGTATTTTTATATTCATCAAAGTTTATTAATATGTTAGTAATTCTGATATAATGACAATTAATGAGTTCGATGAACATATTTCTAAATAAAGTTCATTAATCAAGATATTATTTCTTAAATATAACACATATAGTATTTTATTTTATATATACGAGTACATAATATATAAAAGGTTAATCAATCTATTAAAGAAAATTGGGTAGACATATTATTAGCCACATCTTTATTTTCTGTGCAAATGTTACTGTTTAGAAGATTTCTTGTGATAGAATAATAGCTGTCGTAAAGAAATGATGTGTTATATTACAGTATGAGTAAAAAATTCCAATACAATTTTAATTATTGGAATAGTAATACTTTCAGTCTTTTAGAGTATATGCAATTTATCGAAGTATATTCAATTTATTTATTATCCTACTGATCAAAGAATCCAAGTTCCAAAACATAAATAATAATAGTAAACCTTGTTAAATATTTTTCAAAATAGAAATAAGTTTAACTTAATAATAAAATAAGGTCTCGATTGAATTCCTTTCTGAATTATTTTTCCAAGTGAGTAGGTTCGCAAAACGCAGACAAAATATTTTATGAAATCAAAAAATGAAAAAGCTATAATATTTTATGTATTCAATGAGTTTAATTTTATTAATTTTTCGTCGTTTAGCCGAATATTTGAGGATCTTAAACAATTAAACATAAATAATATTATTTCCTTATGAATTATTTTGTTTTATCTGTTTAGGCGTAAGACTAATGTTTTTAATAAAATTTTCGCATCGTATTACTTAATTCGGGGAAGTATAAAACCACTTAAGTCCCAATGTTTAAATTTTTTTCCTGAATTTTGTACTTTTAAAATGTTAAGTAAAATTAGGCTAACCAAGGGAATTTTTAGAATTTTGATTAAATAATGAATACATATATTATTCAGTTTTTCTTTATCCTGATAAGTTTGCTAAAGGAGCAGGTTATCGTCTGGTCGTCGAACTGTCGATTTGTGTTGAGTAAGTTGGGTAAGAGTTAGGAACTTAAAAGAAAGTCATGTAAAAAGGTCAGGTAATCTTTAATAACTTACACAATAAAGATTCTGCATGTGACATTCTGTATACACATAGAATATAATAATATTGTATCTATGTAATGTGTGAGAAAATGGATTAATATTATGGAGTGAGAATTCGTCAGGGTCAACAGGCATTTGCAATCGGTTCGGTTCGTTGAACGTCATGCTATATACCGTTTTAACATTGACAATCTGGTAATTGGGAGGAATTACTAGAGTCAGTGTGTATGTAAGCATAATGGTCGGTTGCGTCTCATCATCAATAGTATATATATATATATATATATATATATATATATATATATATATATATATATATACGTATGTATGTATGTATAAACGTATACATTTGTACTGCAGACTATACTAACTGTACTCTCAACTACTTGATTATACAGAGCTGTAACAATATGAAATTAGTTAAATGTAATAAAATATAAATTATCATTTTCAAGATGTTCTCATTACTTTGTTTTTGTTCAATGTTTGATGTTACCACTGTCTGGCGAGTAAATAAATAGTGTGAATAGATCAATCTCCTCCTTTCTTTGTGAGACAGAAGGTAACTATATAATCAAAACAACGTGGGCATGACAGACTATTATTTAAGAAAAAAAAAACTATTTTTGACTAATTATTTTGGAATTTTAATTATTAGTATGAGCTGAAAACACGCAGTGAATCCAATTAATAGACGATGCGTCGGAGGGTGGAAAACTCGAGCTATTTTTAAAATCAGAATTTTCGATACTTTGAACAACAATAATAAACACACAACATGTTTTTTGGAAAAGTTATCAATAAATATCGACTATATAATCTATCGTATATTTTAATCTGGTTTAATTTTAAATAAAGTATTATTACAAAAAAATCTATAAATGAAGAAAGCTTTTAAAAAAACGAAAAACATGATAAAAAAAGACTTTTTACTGATTTAATATTTGTTAAAGGTATCGAAAAACGGCACGAGTCTTGGTTATAGATATAAGGAAAATTCGACGAAGGAAATCTAAAACCAGTGCACACGACACATCGTGTTTAATAGAAATTTATATAAAAAATTACATTTAACATTCATAATTATAAATAAATATACCTATGAATAAATTGGTACATATTAGACCATCAACAATTAGGAAAAACGTTATGATTTATTATTATTAAATTTACAATTATTATTATTTACAAAGTGATGCTTTATCATTTCCACATTCAAATTAATGCATCAAACATCTTAATCAGACAGACATACACTTTCTACCTATCTTGATTTGATAAATAATTTTGTATGTATGCCTTTAAATATTATACAATAAATATTTTGTATTACTAATTTTATTTGTTACAAAACAATGGTTAACAATATACAATTTACATATTAAATTTGAACCCAATGAATATAATAATCATAATCATAATAATGAAGACGGTATTTAAGAAAGATATACACGGAGAATTTTTTGCAGCTATTATATTCTAGTATATATAAAAATAAATACTTGATTTGCATCAACAGTTTGTTTTAAATGATTATAATAACACCTGTTAGTAGGTAAAACAACTCAATATTTCCATGTAGCTTAAATAGGCTTTGATTATTTCTTGCTTGTCTTAAAACCTTAATTGTACTGTTAAAATAATAGTCAGCAAACGATACCATTTATTAACATTTGGTTACTAAAAACATTTACGAAATATATTAGAATCGTTTAATAAATATCGTATAATTGAAAATTAATCGAATAAGAAATCGTAATAATGAAGTCTGTTTCTGTCGGTTACACTCAAGCAGTAAAAAACTAAAAAAAAGTAGGAGATTCATTTCATAATAAGAAGAAATTACAATAATTCTTCCTAATTTCTGATCTTTAGTAACATTTGTTTAAATAAATGTAAATTGCATAAATTGCATGCACGTGTAAACAAATAAATGAAAAATAATTTAATAAATATGGAGGGAGCGCAAATAAATTCACAGTCTGTTCCCGTAGTTGGTATACTATATCAATTAATTGCACTTCCACCATTTAAGTGCTACTGAAACTTCTTACAATCACTATATGAACAAATATTAATAAATTTCAATGGGGTTTCGTTTAACCAAACTTAGCCAATTGGAGCAGCAGAATAACTGGTACTATTTACCACACATTTTCAATTCGAAAATTTTTATAAAACATTTATCATTTATCAACAATTCTTGCTTGAATTGTTTATGAATAAAAATAAAAACATTAATGTTTTTAAATTAAAAATTAATATTACTAATATTAGAGGATTATGAATATACTTTGCATATGTAACATCAAAGCTATTGACTTTATGTTAAACCATTTTGAAAATAAGTTAATTATTAAAACAAAAAAGTGACTACCCACATAAGTTGAGTTATTTTTTTTTTTTTTGTTTTGTTTTTTGTTTTTTTTTTGTTTTTTTTTTTTTTGTTTATTATTAAAGACAAATCATTTATGTACTTATTTATTTGATTAATATTGTATTATAAATAAGCCTCATATTTTGATTTTTAAATAATTGCAGGGCACGGAGTCCATCTATGATGTCGCCTGCATCGAGCTTTGAAAAAACGGATACCCATTGTAAAATCACATTATTGAATAAATTCCACAACTAAGTTTGTTCACGAACAGATTTTCAGCGCTTTTATAAAACTTGATTCAGATTTACGTAATTCTGGTCCAGAGCTTGAATCTGTTTATACAGTAAGTGGCAAATATAATATTTGAAAAATGTTTCATTTTAAATAGTGGCTATCTGTCTTTTAGTTTACAAGTAATATGATCTCTGTGCAATTGAATTTTATCTCATAAACTAAAACACACTTTTTCTCTGAAAATATGTCTACATTTTTTTTTTATACATTAGAGAAAATAATATTTTGCCCAAGCATGTGATCTTGAATAGAAATAAGATGTTTGAATAAATTCTCCGTGTCTATTTAGAACAAAGATAAATATAATGAATAAATAAGGGATACAAAATATAGATATGGAATAATATTTGTATCACATAGTTAAACATTTACATAGACAACACATTCAAATTAATATCTATGTCTTTTATTGTCAAATTGTCATAAATTTGTGAAGATGAATTCAAGTGATAAGTTTGTCTTATCATCCATGCAATATGGAAAGTCTACATACAGGCCCGCTTTTAACGTTTAGAACATCCATATAAAAACGATTTCAAATTTTCCATATCTATTAGGTTAAGAAATCTCCGTTCTAGAAGTGAGTACCTATGTTTAAAAATGTAATAGGAGACAGAAAGAGCAACTAAATTCTTATTTAGACAGCTGTGCCTAGTTTTGATTTCATATAATAAGAAAAAAACCATTCGTCAGTCAATATAACGTTAGTTTTTTTACAAATAGTTTTACTTTATTTTTAAATCTTTACTTTTACTTCTACATCAATTTCATACTAAATTGAAATATACAAATAAGCAGGCTTATTAAACTATACCCAAACTTTGTCATTGTCCTTTAGACCTCTGCATTTAGACGCATGCATTAAAATTGGCATTTGCTAGTTACCAACAGAAATTTTTTTGTATTTCAGTTTATGAAATTCCGATAGAAAAATATGACGTGTCAAAAAGTAATCTATACTATTAGACCGTCATTCTACCAATAAATTAAGATTAAATTGGATACAATTATATAGCTTTAAATTTCTGTTTTATATAAATAAGTCTGTTTTGGAAAATAACTAAATCAAATAATCTACAAATTCAACCCTGTCTATTGTATTTACCAAGTAACACAAACCAAACCAACATACAAGGAGTAAGTTGACTTGGTCGCTGATTAACGAAGGGGTGGTTTATGGACAGTTGAGATGTGTGACAGGTATCTGACGTGGTGTTTTGTTGGTAAAAGATGTTTGTATTTGTGTATTTCGTAGCGCAGAATATTCCTTATTTTAAACATGAATGCATACTAAACAAATATTTGGAAATTTAAGGATTATTAGTAAAAAATGCATGCTTTAAAAGTGCAAAATAATGGAAAAGACATTAGCCTTTGGGCGCAATCGTGATTGAACCTAAAGGCACACCTATTAATTTTATAAATATTCCCTTGAGAGTGTCAATACTTACGTAATTTTAATATTGAGAGATCTGATAAATTTTGTTAAAAGTCCGCACTATTTCACTGGTGTTAACGCATCATCTAAACATAGGTAATAAAATGACCTGAACATCTAAATTAATTATATAAATAAAATTTATAGTTAATCAATTTTCTTCATGATGTTTTAAAATATTATTAACAAGATATCGCTCGGCTTTCGTCTACCGAAGAAGATATAATTGCTGCAATTATAAGGCAATAACGATTCTAAAATAATTATGCACATACTAAATAATTCTGATATCAATTCACACGTTTTGAATGGACGCGATGAAAATAAGTTCATTTTTCCTGAAGAATTAAGAAGAGTTGTATAAAGAAGCATACCTTAAGAATTATTATTTATGATTTGGACGTCAAAAATACCTTCAAAAAATCTCTTCTTCTTTTTTTCTAGTTACTAAAATAAATTCGTAGCAAGACTACGAAAATCATTAAAATGTATTTTTAAATAAATTAAAAAATTTCTTTTGGACACACCTATGCTTGAACACTGATACTTGAGAGTCCGTTTTTCTATTCATTAAACTAAAATGGCATTATATTTTTATTCTAAAATATTAGATATTTTATTTACAAGAATTGACTAATAATAATTTTTTTGTTTTTTTTTTTTTGAATGATCAGATAAAGTTGGAACTTAAATGGAATCTAAGAATAAATTTAGTTAGTATATTGCCTTTATTTTTGATTTTGGTTTATGATAATCATCCAAATTAACTTTTATTAAAAAAGAAAAACCATGAAACTAAAATAATTGGTTCTTACTCGAAAGGGACCTCATATTTCTTACTTCTTATACAACTAAATAAAAATGATTCTTAAAGTGCTCCTATTTCCGTTTTCTATCAAAACTCAGGAAACAGACTTCTTCAGGGCTCATAATTCGGACTTCCGTCGAATACTAGAAAAAGACTCTTAAAGAATTAATAATTCTGACATCTTGTGAGATCAGAAAAAGCTACGTAAAGAGTTCTTAATTATGAGTTCTAAAAAACGATGTAATCAATTTTGAGATATCTTAATGAAGTCATAATAAATTCATTTTGGAATCTTTCTGATTTAGAATTTTGCTGGATGTATATGAAAAACTGTTAATGGTATGTGATTTTTGACGTTTGTTGTTTTGCCTACTGTCAATTGTCAAGTTTGAAATTATGTTGAAAAGAAAATATTCTTGAATTCCAAAACATTTTTTTTTTGAATAAGCAAGTAAACCAAATTTTATCGCAATCGAATAAACAGTGGTGTGCATGAAATACGAACAAAGCAACAAACAAATATTGATGGTTGTAAATAACATAATTTCCTACAAATATGAAAATAGACTTAAGCAGTTTAGTTTTGTAGTCATTTCTTGGTTTCAGTTTTACAATACCACAAAAAAAAAAAATTAAACATCCAACTAAACATTGGAAAAAAAAAAAAACATATTAAACTACACAACGGTAATTCGAATGGGATATTCTAAACATGATGATGTCATTTTGGTAACAAAAAGTGTAATGAAATATATAACAGCATACATATACTTACTTACTGTTTAAGGCTACCTTGTGTTGTACCCATGACGTATTCATTCAACTAAATAAAAACGGGATTAGGATAAGGATGTATTATTCTCCATACATACAGAAATATACACATGTCCATTAAGCTGACAATCACATTTAATTGAACTTTTACATTTAACTGCCACTTATTCAAGATAAATATTATTCATTTTCATCATATACGAACATCACGATTTATTGATTGATCTATATATATTACATTGCAGTTTTTAATAAAATTGTAATACTCACTACAGAATTCATACAATTTTCTAAGAAATATTGTTTTCCTGAACGTCTGCAGTATCCCAACCACTATTGTAAGTTGAAATGATCATATTTTTAAGTTGCATCCTGAATATATAATTGTATTTTATAAAAACACTTACAAAAAGTTAGTTATACATTGCATAATTATGCTAAATCTACCAAATTATTCATTTCTATAACAAAATTCAGAAATTGAAAATTCTGAATTCTGGACTAGAAAAATTTCAAACTAATGAACTGTTTGTTGTTTTACCTATAAGATATTTTAATAAAAAAAGCTCGTTTTGTTCATTTCCAAAAAAAACCTAGTGCACATTTTACGATAGTTTAAAAATTGCAAAGTATTCGTTTTCACAAGACCAGCCAATTCAATTACCTTTAAGGCTGAAAATTATAGTAAGTTATATCTTTTCTACTAATATTATTTCAATTAAAAGCATGGTAAATTAAATTATTTTAAATTATAAACAACTGTGGTATTTTCTAAACAGACCTGATACTATTAATCATTCAAATCACACGAAAAAGGTCTTGATTTTATAGCTGAAATGAAAGGTCTTGAAATATCTTACTTTTAGTGAAGAACATCTCATAAAGAGTTGTTCAAGAGTTTTATTTGAGTTTTTATGAAATGTCTCTAGCCACTGAGTGTTCCTGAAACAAAACGAAACATATAACTTCATGAGCACTAGAGATGTTGGGATACAAAACTATCAAAACATCGCATTTGAGTATAAGTTGTGAAAGGCACGTGCAATACGTGCAATAAGAGAACATGACTCGTCAATGAAAGATTCAAACTTTCAGAATGACCACTCATGCTATCACGAGCGCCCGAATTATGTTTGAAGTAGAGAGGTAATAATTACATACGTAAAATTTAGTACTTATTCCATATTTTTATAAAAACAGGTATACCTCTGTTTTTTTGAACCATCTTTTGATATAACTAAATATAAAAAAGAACAGGCATAAATTCATTTAAACATATATTAAAACTTGCAAAAAACCAAATTTATTAAATTTTTTATAAAATAAAATTGATGGGCTTTTAACAGCGTATTTCATCGTTTGGTATCGTCAGCTTAACAGACAAAATATATACACATGAACATATAAAATAGTCATCAAACTTTGGTACATACACGAACGACATTCTATTACCATTAACGTTAAGCAACAACAAAAAACGAAAAAAATAAAAATAAATAAACGATGGAGCAGCATGCAGAGAAAATTATTTTAATTTATTTCTTATTATATTTGTTGATTGAGGTTGAAATCATTTTTTTGAATTAAATGTTTCTAATTATTTAATTGTATTCGAAATCATTTTTTTTTTTTTATACACCCAATTAAAAATTTTTGTGGTTGTGTTTTATTATTGCAAAAAAAAAGAAGAAGTAAATTCTTTTACATATTTTTTTTGTTTTGTTTTTGATACGCATCGACGATTAAAGTATTCTTTAGAAGTATTTTCGGTTCGGTGATTACTGGTATTTTGTGTTATACACAAGAATTATATAAATAGGCTATAAATTTGAAAATTAGTTGTTATAGCTGTTTTCATCATTATACTTTTCTTTTTGTTAATGGTATTAGTTTTATGTTAATTATTAAAGTGAACATTTTTAATTTAATAAAGGCATAATACAAATATAGACTGATGTGATGGCATTTCTTAATAATTAACAGCAGGGGAATACTTTTAATATTTAAATAAGTATTATTTTTTAACTAATTATAAACTTACCATATTAAGAATTAATTTAATTCCAATATTTACTTCTTAAAACATTAATTTTACTGCAAAAAACTATTCAAACCTATTTTACAAAAGGTCGACGATTATGACGAATCAATTAGCGTCGTTTTCTCGGAAAGCTTTTTAAAAATATTGATTAGATGGCACCACCTTGAGCATACAAGAGTATTAAATTACCACTTAACAGGCAATTTTAAATGTACGTATAAAGCAATTAAATTAAGGTGTATTGAAAATATCTTTTTAAATGAACAATCGAATTACTCAGAAACTATATTTTCTCAGAATTCACATTTATGCAATTTATTAAGCTTATTTAGTAGAATATTTTCTGAAATGATTAAGAGTTTCAATCAAT
The DNA here is from genome assembly GCA_020423425.1 of Chrysopa pallens. Taxonomy (NCBI): domain Eukaryota; kingdom Metazoa; phylum Arthropoda; class Insecta; order Neuroptera; family Chrysopidae; genus Chrysopa; species Chrysopa pallens. Next base: position 24,122,221 of record CM035592.1, on the reverse strand, counting down.
GATTGCCAAAGTTATACATTATACAATATAAAAAATTTTCATATATGAATAGTGTATTATTATTACGGAGCTTATGAACCGTACTTATGATCAGATGTTTATTTTGAATATCTCATTCTGTAGGCCTATTCAACACCTACGACTTTGTTTGAAGCTTTCTGGACCAAAACCGAAGCTTCCTAGTTTTTCCAAAAATTCAAAAAATGAAAAGTGTTCTGGAAAACTGAGCGTTTTATCGAAAAAAGTTTTATACAAAAATTTAAGGTGTTAAAAACCCTATAGAATAAATATCGGTTCAGAAGTTTTTTCCTTAAAAACCTGTGTAAATAAAACAATTTTTTAAGTTTTAGTATTCATTAAAACTTATTTTTGTTAACACAAAAAAAAACACCAAGGTGTGGTATTTCATTAATACCATATGATGTATGTCTATCAAATAAAGAACTAATTAAAATAAATATAAATTAATTGCCTCGTTTAAATATACCTCCCCTTCATTTGACTACTTACAGCAGGAATAAATATTTAGCCAGCTTTACAATAAACACATGCATTGCTTGTTTTTATTAGGGGTGTAAGACTTTAACACTAAGTACCTTAAAGATTATACAATTGAAACTTGATCCTATGTAAATTGATAGTAGTTGGCCATTATAATGTACAGGGTTATTTTAATTTAATAGGATCATCAAATGCTTTACGATATACATGATGAATGAAACATTGTGTATTTTCATATCCGACACATATGAGATATAATAAGGTTTTTTAAATTTTGTCTGAACTTTGTAACGCTCGAAAATATTGCCTGTTCCGTTTAATATTTTCAACAGTTACTGAAATATTGTCATTTAAAGTTAATATTTTTTTTTTCAGTATTTTAACAATTTTCTTGAATGAAATACACTCATATGAATATGTAAGTCGCGAACGAACATACTCTATCCATGCGGTCCAATGGATTCATGAATTTTTATCCATAAAGATACCTAAGTAAAAATTAAAGAACAAAAAATATTAATTTTTCTAAACCACTTTTGTTTGAAGTAAACTTTCGTAAATTCTTTATATTTGCAATAATTTCAGCTACATTTAAACAAAATACATAATATATACTTATAATACATGTTAATAATTATATATTCATTTATATCTATCTATATAGACTACATATTTAAAGTATTTTATGAATGCTAATGATTAAAAATATTTCACACATTGATACTAAACCAATATCAAGTATCTAATTATAATGTCATTACAGCCCCTTTAAATGTGCAATCCTGAATTGTTTCTTCAAAATCCCTACTTTAAACAAATTTTTTTCTATAAACTGTATAGATTCGTCATAATTCAGGCTCCACTTAGGATAATTACAACACACATAATTTTAATACATAATATTTTATATAATTAGCATTTTGTAAAAGTATCGACAATTTATTTAGTATATTTTATTAATGCAAATCATTATAAGTATTTTAAAAGCGAAACTCGAAAGTCGTATGTTGGATGTCACTCAGATATATTAATAATTAACACTATGAAATGTTCACCTATTTACGTTATATTTTGTAGGTTTTATCAAGCAGTGATTTCAGCTTATACTCCGTCAATTTTTCGATATGTAAGGACATATTTTTTTAAATATTTTCAATAATTAATGTATAAATATTAATTTTCAAGCATATATATATAGAGAGAGTGTGTAAGAACTTTTCATACTGTATTTAATGCATCCAGTACACCTTTGGTGTACATTAACACATGCATAGAACAATGAATGCATATTTTTAAACAATGAAAGGAATAATAGTATTAGATATAATGAACATATTGTCGTCTCTTTTTATTAGAAAGTTTATCAATATTTATTCAGACAGAATTTTTGAATAAATGCACATAGCTTACTTATTCAGAAAAAACATGTTTTGTTTTTGTTTTAAGATTATGTAGCTTGTGTTTAAAATGAATACGATTTGGTTTAGGGAAAAGTTGTATAAATAAACTTTATATTTAAAAAAAATAATTTTTCGATATTAAAGTTACTGTTTTATTTATCACTTTATTGGTTTGTTAAGGTATTATATCTTGCTTATCTTAAGGGCTGTGTAATAGACATCGCCTCACTAACGAATTGTCGATGTTAGTTAAGTTATATTCAAATTTCTTGCAGTACATTTAAAAAATGAAATTATACGATAGCGTTTACCGGATCCAAGAAAAAATTTTCAATATTTTTTTTCTCTACTCTCTAAGTTAGATTTACGCGCCTCTATTTGCACATCTGGTGTATTTGTTCATGTCTACAGAATTCTTTAAATGGATATTGATGCGCAAAATGTTTCAGTTGGACATCATGGTGTGTTTAGTGTTAACACACCATTTTAAAAACATACAAACAATGCTAATCTTGGACGGTAAAATAAAATTGAATTCTCTTATTAAAGTTAATTGCGTGATGGTACACCTAATAAGGTAAGGTAGGATTTACTTATACTGATATGAATCAGATCTCTATGTTCATAAAATGTCGATACTCGATGATTAGAAGAAATGACGATGTAATATCTGGAAATTTGCAATAGTCGAAGAAATTCTCGTTTAAATGTTCATATAATTCGTTACTTTTATGTATAAAAAACCGATGAATAAATCCTTTTTGAGTTTTCTCCTTTTGGGTGGTGACTCAGTATTTTGTGACTGATGAAATAGATGAATCGTTATCCATATGAATAAATGTTTATGTCGAATAGACGAATATGAGTTGAAAATAGGCATACTATAAAATATAATGTAACATGGTACCTACAAAAATGTATCAATATAAAAATTATATATAGAGTGAACTACTAAGTCGTTAATTAAAAATTAAATTTGTTTGAAATTATTTTACTTTTACAGTACAAACCTTACGAAATGACAATTTATTTACACAATGAAATATTCTACCAATTTTATACTTTGTTTAAGAGTAAAGACAAAAGTCATTCCTCAAATGATTTTTTAGGGAATGTATTTTAATTAAAGACTACTTTGTTTTTTTAATAAATTCAATAACAGGCAAGATACAATTTAAAAAAATTTTCAATTTTAGTAATCAAAATGTGAAACTAGGCTTTATACCAAACAAAATTCGAAAATTATTTTAAAATTCACAATTAACTAATTTTTGTATACTAACATTAGTTATCATCAATTTTAAAGGAAAGTGTATGAACATCGATATTTTACCGTAGAATGATCCTACATGTATAATCAATATGGAGATGAACATATGTGACGTCATTTAGGCAAATCTCTTTCTTTATTTAATTAATAATTTTGAACATCCATAGTATTGTCATTTTTAAAAATTAAGAAAAAAAAAAAACTTCAAATTCGTGTTTGTGAAGTAAAGACGTTTCTATTGATAAAATATTAATTTGTTGATAATTGAAAACAATAGAAACAGATGAGTACAATTAACGAAACCACCTGGTAGGATTTGAGCAACTAGTGCATGTGCAGAACAGAAATAAAATTTTATTTTGTTGCTAATCTTTATTATTCAATAATGTATTTTTCCAAATTTAAAAAACTTTGTTCACTTGAATGATTCAAAAATAATTAAAAAGTGGTACAATTAATTCTAATTCACCCTATTTACTAAAGAATCTTTTTTTAAACAAAAATCCAAGTTTTCATATATATTCTTATTATAAATTTCTTGTACCTTCCTATATCAATTTTAATATGCATTTACATCAAATTCAATTCATTGTTGGTATAAATTTTATTAGGCGTCATTTAATATTTTCCAAATGAACATAAAAAAATACATGAGAGCATGTTTTTAAATGATTAATTGTTTACATTGACTGACTGTATGATGCTCACGGCAACAATATATTGTATGTTTTAAAAACTTTCATGCGCCTATAAAAATTGATAAAAAAAAATTGTATATTTTATCTTCAATAACAAACGCTATGGTGTTGCTAAGGGTGGCCTCGATCTGCAAAATACACAAGAATAAATAAATCAATAAAATTATTTAATAATTTATTTTATTTGCAATTTTGATGCAATTGAACGAAAGATCTTAAATATCATCGAACAAGAATTTTGACTGGTATTTATGGTCTTATTAATAACTTAATTAGTTTAAAATGAAAGTTTAGATACTTTGTTCAGGTAAGTGCGGTTTTTTTGACCGGGACTATAGGGTCATTTTTTAGATTGTATTCCAAATGATTTACACACTTTTCCATTCCAACATTAATAAATAAAAGTGAAGCTAGAATCATGATTCAAATTTCACACTGTACACATCGAATGGACACATTGTGCAAAATTTATAAACTACATATTAAATATTTATAATTCATATTACAGAAAATTTGAAACTGTCAAATGAACATTTTGGAAAAATATTAGAATATATTTTTCTATTCAATGAGAATTCAAATAAATAATAAGTTATTTCTTTAATTAACCGTTATGATAAAATTTTATATGTAAAATCATATAGTATAGTACATACTGTGTCAAAATCTGTAAATCTAGAAAATTGTTATTGAAGATAAAATCGTAGATCAGAACGAATAAACGAAAATAAGGTAAATATAGAAACAATATTTTTGGTGTGTAACATCTTTCAACTCGATATAGCATATCGAGCGATATGCGACAGTAATTTAAAGAAAAAGGACGGTTTTAAATTTACTACAGTTTTAAGTTACGTATCAATAGGGCACGCTATTTAAAGAATTGCGAATGTTATGTAAAATTATTGTTTTTGCTGTGTACATTCATGGTTATATACATAAGTACCTACATAAATATACTTACGTTCATAGAAATATATAAAAACTAATAAACAACAAACTATATTTAAATATATTAAGAAACAAAAAAAATTAAAAATTAAAATAAAATTAAAAAAAAAAAAGAAAAAGAAAATAAAATAAAATGAATAAATAAATAAATAAAATAATAACAAAAATAATTATTAAAATGTTTCAACAAACATAATTCTTCTTTGTTACGAAAAATCATTTCAAATAATACTGGTAATTTTTTTAAGGATAAAATATTACTTTTTATTTTTCAGGAGTTGAGATGACATGATACACATTATTTGAAAGTACTGTAAGGTTCTATTGTTATTTGGTTTTTCTGATATTCAAATTCGATCTAGCCGTTTCAAAGATACACCAATTCAAATAAATATACGCTCATATCCAAATAACAAAGCATATTTCGTTGAAAACGTACCGGACTAGACTAATAATTAGCATTATTGGCAGTGTATCTTGTAATATATGTACTAAAACCACCTTGAATTTTTTTGTTTCATTTTTTTTTTCTATTTAATTTTAGTGAGCCTTCCAGTATACGTATATAAGTGTTTAGTTATAACATGACTGTTCGTATCACACTACTTCAAATTCGATGAGAACTGGACCATTTGGTTGTAGAGATATATATGGGTGTTAGGTATATAACACTCTCTCATGCTACAACAAAACATTACTTCTCTATTATAGCACTTTGTCTGCCATTACATAATTTATGAGATTCTGCCACGGCTCTTTTCCAATCTGATGTTAAAGACAAAAACATCACCTGCTAAATGAAAACACAATACATACAACGAATGAACGAACGAACGAGCTCTGAATCTACTAGAAAATGTTACAGATTATAAAGGAACTTACTTTTTATTTCACTTACAAAATTATAGAGATAGAAATTGTGAATTCGTTTACGTCTATCATTATCATCAGATCAGAGAAATGTGGTTTTTTCTCTCAATGCATATGCATTTCAATGAATATGTATACTATTCAGGACAAGTCTGTTTTTCCTTAAAATTAAAATATAAATGGCATTACAAAATTATAGATTAAATTGTATTCATCATGACATACAATGAATATTTGCTTCCTGAAACTCTCTTAACTGTCTTAGCTCATTCTGTAACATCTCCTCAAAGTAGCGATCCATCGACTAGTTTCGAAGTTCAGCACCGCCGTGCGCTTGGTATATAAGTGTTTAAATACTCTTAAGTTATTATCAAAAGCGTAAAACAACTAGATTTACTTGCGAAAATATGTGCAACATTCGCATGCTACACAACTTTGACGCGTAACAGCAACCTTTGTGCCGACTTAAACACTGTTGTGTAACAAAAGTTGACACGTGACGATGTAGCATCACGTTCCACAAATTGTCGGAAAATTTGAATGACATCAAATGCTATTGCTTGGCGGAGTTACGAATAGTGTGTACTCAATAACGCAACATTTGCATAGAAAAGACGTAACCATTGTTATTTTAATTGTATGTAAATATTTCGATATGAGATCGAATGTATATAGATCGATGATATATAGATCGAAAAAAACACAATATAATTTAAAGAAGTTTATCAACATAAACCACTTAAAGTTAAGGTTCTTGGTAACCAGCTGAAACGCGATGCAACACTTAGGAACACCGTAACTTCGCAACACCCACAAGCCATTGGTCTCGTAACACGTAAAAATACAGATTTACGATACGGCTTTTTTTACGAATGAAAGTTCCACGTGTAGACGCTATTTTTCGGAAAACCAGGAAAATGATCGAGAGCGCTGGAATGTTGTTAGTTTCTTGAGATAAGAAAACTGTTTGCCAATTAAAGGCTGTTTATATAATATAATTAACTGGGTGGCTTTACAGTATTTTCTTTCCACCTCTATCTCATTGTTCATCTCATCTTGTTTCGATCATCTGCATAACCTCTATTTAATCATGCATAACCTCTATTTTAAATCGAAAGTCGTAAAATTGGAGTTGTTCCTAGAAATTTTTTAATACATTGAGATCCATCATAATTTCAGGTGGGATCCTCATTTATAAACGTATTTAAGAGATTTGAATACGCCCAATATTTTTCAATAATTCAATCATTGAAACTCAATCATACGTGGAATATTTAATCACTTAATTCAATTCTTTTTTTATAATTGTTTAACGTATAATTGTATAAATGTGTTATCGAATTGCAAATTCATTTTATTTTGCATTTATGAACGGTATTTTAATCAATGTATTATCATAATATAGTATTTTGTTTTATATGCAGTTTTCGTGATAATATCAAAGCTATAAATATAAAATAAAGGACACAAAAAACTTAAAATTATCAGATACAACGAACTTTATATCTTTTTGCATTTGTAATTCATATTTTCATACAAGTCAAGTCACATACTAATCTTATATATGGGGAAAATAAGTAAAAAACGACCGTATCAAGATTAATACATACAGTTATATAGAATAATGTAGTTCCAGGGCCAGTAAACGACTGTTTTGATAAATACAATTTTACAAGTTTTCATACCTAACTTCCGAGATTATTGTATTTGATTTTGAACTCGCATCGACTAGGAAAAATGACGATTAGAAACTTTTAAAAATCATTTTGTAAGAATCTGGCAAGAAGACGTCTGGAAGAATGCTCTCTTGAGATCTGAAATCAAGGCAATGTTGCATTACATATGAAATTATCATAAAATAGTTATAAAGTATTATAATACTATCTAAAAATTCTAAATCACAAACATAAAGATAACTATAATTTATTTTTGCTTTCATTTGGATATTTTCAAAGACAACTTTACGTATTCGTAGAAGAGAGGTTTAATTTATTGTATTCCATAATAAAAAATATGATATAAAACGAATAAATAATTTTTTATGTTTGTAATTTTTTCCACTTTAATTTTTGATTAGTTAAGTGATTAACCAAAAGTTAAAGTTTGAATTTCCTCCTAGTTTAAAAATTAAAGGGAACTGTTTCCATTGGATGATAATGATTTGACAAATTCTTAACAAATATGGCATGGCCGTTTCTTTAAGTGAGATTTCAGAACTATACTTCAAAACTAAAACCATCAGAAAAATAAGTGAAGTAATCCAAATAGCGAATTACAACTTAATAGCTGAAATGTTAAACTGTGAAGTTATCGTGAAGTTTACTAAGTCTAAGGCCTCCATTATTTTGAACACGTTTAGAGAATGAATAAGAAAAATTCCTAATATCTGCGTTTCCAAGAAATGAAAAAACTACAGCTACCATAGATCAAATTTTGTTGGCGTTAGGACAATACGGATGAACAGTTGGGGAAACAAAGCAAAAACTGGTATTGTTTATTCGCGAATTTGGAGGAACCCTAGGCCCCCACAGAGTTGTAAATTGATGACTAACTTATCTAATCTAGTCAACTGTATATTTAGAAATAGTTATTTTCGGTTTATTTATTTTTTGTCAAAGTTCTTAAATTCTGTATAAATAATTAAAATAAAATATTCAAAACAAAAGTAAATAATCAAAATATTCATTCGTATAGAATTTTATTTATTTGTTAGTTATTTTGTTTGAATTTATAATAATCATTGTTATACTTATATTATGCAAAATAATTTAGATAATAATAAATTTAATAAGAAAACATGCAAAGACCATAAACATGTGGTACTCATTTCCGGTAATGACTTGAACAATTAAGTGTATGCCCATATATACTATTACAAAATACTAACCAAATACTACTTACTATCTAGTCTAGTATTGTACATAGTTTGTTTTGTGAGTGGGCACTTGTACTATTATTTGTTATTACTAAAACTGTCCGGTAAACCATCAAATAATCAAGTGTTTTAGTTGCAAAACGATATCGTAAACTTTCAAAATGTTGTACATTATAATATAAACTAAAAACATAATAACAAATAACTATAATAGCCTAGTATAATAGGTAAATGCATCATAGAATTTTTGGCCAAAAGAAACGCGGATTCTGAAGGTAGGGGTGAGGCGGCAAGTACCTCATATGTCGATGTTACATTTTTATTTTAAAAATAATATTCAGTTAATATTTTGCATGATTCCATGTAATTAGGACCACGTGATTAACTAGAAAATTGTAAAAGTACACAATGTCATATTTCTCTATCTTGCCCCTCCCTCGAGTAAGTTGAGGTGCTCTAAGGGGTAATTTGGGCTTGTAAAAATCAATGTACTTGTAGTGAGCCCATTAGCTGAATTCAACACATGCAATCCAGCATTATGAAAAATGGTGTCTAAATAATAATTTTCAATATAATCCATTTGGTCCATTTTGCCACCTCGCAAACAGTTCATTCCGGATATTGGGTTTTTAATAAGTATCCCTTCAAACTGAAGGTTAAGGGCTGTCCACTTTATTATCGTTTAACAGGTAAGTTCAATGATAAATATTGGAATGTGATATCATTTAAAGCCTTAACATAGCTTTGCGATGTTTTTAAAATCGTACAATCCTAAAAAATATTTTTATTTCTGTGATTTTCATAAATAGGGGAAATGGTTTTTAAAATTTATTATTATTATTATTTTTAATTGAATGCATAATATCTCAAGAAAATTGTCGGTGTTATGAGTGTTTGTACATCCTTCCGCTGTTCAGCTCTCGTATAAGCCGAGCAGGAAGCCGAAAAACAAGCTAGACAAGATTCGTCGAAAAGATAATATAGACATCATGAATGATAGCAACATTCTTTATGGACTTGACACCAATGATTCAGTGTGAGGTAGCTAGATGAACGTTCCCGTTTATTCCAAATTTTTTCTAAAGTTCAAACGGTTTTTCCCACAACTTACGTTTTAAAAAAGAGTGCAAAATTTGCAAAATTTGCAAAACTGCTACAGCAATCCTTTTGAAATTTTGAAAACTGTTTACTAACTTACACAGTTAAACCGAAGAGTTTTATTATTTTTAAATTTATTAATATTATTTATTTTACAATAGCAAATTAACCAGTTATCAAACTTTGATTTTTGATGATCCGAAGCAATGAGGGAAAATTTTACACCATAATCTTCGAATGTTATTCTTAAAACGAATAAATCCTTCGTTTTAATAAATAGATTTGCCGCCTCGACAAAAAACATTCACTTCACATTCTTAAACCCACGCTCGGATAGTCACAGCAATTCAATTCAACATTTCTATTCATTTTAGTTTTTAGCATACTTGTCTCATTGATAAGAAGATGTAAAGTAGATTAAAAACAGGTGCATATAAACTAATAAAAACAAATAAGATATTGTAATTGTAAACCAAAAGAACCGCGAGACCGCGAGTGTGAAATAGTTATATGCAACTTGTGCTACAATTATAGGCAAACATTGCACTTTGTAAACAATGTTTGTTGTAGTTTTTGAAACCGTTATTTTAAACCTGTGCACTATATATTATTATGGTTATAAGTATCAAGTAGGTAGGTATGAATGGTACTACCATTATAACACTGCAGATATGAAGACAGAGCAAATGTTGCAGTACTTAATAAGTAGAAGTTGTACCGAAATAAAATATATTCCATTGTAAATGAAGAAACACTAAATATATAGTCTATGTCGTTCGTACATACACAGTGATTCAATGAAAAGTGCTTTTATAATGAGAAAAACAAATCATTAAATATTAACTTTTCAATGAGGCTATCCTCAAAATTGTTTTTTTTTATTTTAAATCGATATAAATAAATAAAAATGATTTTTGAGACGGTTGGTTTCTAAAATTATAACTCCAAATACAATTATTTTATATGCCGTCTCAGGTTCATAAGAAATTGAAAGTTATTTTAACAGAAAATTTATGTTGGTCCAAAATTATACTATTTATAATAATGTATATATGATTCATTCTAAGTTAAGAGGTAAAATCGCTGCCCATGATACATAACCTATATGTATAACATATTTACATTTAACATATTTACAATTGACCTTAGATACACTTTGTTTAAAAATTGCAATTAAATTACACTAGTATCTCCTAATATATTGCATTTAATCTATGGGCAGTCAATTTCAATTAATTAAATAACTTAATGTTTCTTCCTTAGATACAAAATATGGGGCAGAGATACAAATTCTTATTTTAATGAACTATTTTGAATTGTTCAAATTTATTACATTTTCATTTGATCAGATGACCTGTAAATTTTTCTTTTTCGGTTTCCTAGTTTTCAGAATCATGGAGAAAAATTGGATTTTATCAAATGGGCACTAATTTTTAATGGAAAAAAACAAAAATTTTTACTAAGAACAATAAAATTCATCTTTACAATTTGAATGATTAAATAATGAAAAATTGACTGGTTACCTTGCAACATTCAAAAATTAGTTTTTTTAATAAAACTGTTAAGAAATATTTTTCTGGCTTAAGCTACTTCAACCATAAAGCCATTAACCAAAGGGAATTATTATTTTTATACTACAACAGTACTCAAATACCGACTGTGACTGATGCCGCTTAACTTAATTGATTGGCCGAGTTCTGTAATTACGTAACGTCAGTCCGGGGTCCTATGTTAAGAAATTAGACTAAAATTCTAACATGTTTTGTGTGCCGCGTTTTATCAGTTAAGCTAATTCTTAACTAAGTATATCCCATTTATTACGTACACACTAAAAAGGGTCTTTCTTGGTGCCAAATTCGTGCTTGAACTGAGTTTGATCGAAAAAACAGTTTTTATGTCTTTTTTTTAACTGGACATGTTTGTGCATTGCTCTGGAAAACATTAATTATCGTCATATATTGAATTAAGAATTTATCGTTTTTTTTTTCTAGGTCTATAAACTTAGGGCTATAAACCAATACGATTCAATAGTTTTCAAAATATCGCTAAAAATTTGTCTGAAATAACGAATAACGGATCTGATTGCATGTGATAATCATAAGTTACGCATCTAAAATGATTTTTTGTTTTTACGAAAAAATCGAGAATATCAACAATGTATTCGGTTTTGATAAAACTGTGGTAATATGGGTAGCTTGGCATGTAAATTTCGAAAATAACATACATTTAATGACTTGATGAATAGTGTTTGAGATATCACTTTGAATATCAGACGAAGAAAACCTGAAATTCGATACATATTTAAGCTTCTTTGGTGCCGAACCGACATTTGTAATGAATTTTGTCCAAGAAAATAAAAAAACACGGTTTTAAGCCTGGAACATTAACCTTCGAATGACATTTAAAGCAAAATCTCAAACACTATTCATCCAGTCATTTATAATATATTCATATATATGTATATGAAGGATTTTAAATTTTAAAATATATTCATTATCATAAATTATATGTTTACGGATCAAGTATATTTACTAAATGTTTAGTCTTTTAGGCTATAATCATCCTGAAGCTTCGTTGTTTATAGCGTGGCCTAGCTGGTCTATCCCAAAACTAGTGTATCATTTCCTTCAATCAAACGCATATCACAAAATTTTCTCATACTGTCCTTAAAACATTGCGAAAACCTGAAAGCTCAATTTTCTAGTAGAGCTTAGTTCAATAGAAACGCTGAACTACATATAAGTATTGTGATGTTAAAGATATGTAATGGGAGAAGTCTGCATATGGTAGAGAATAACGGACGTACATTTTAACTAAATAACATTAATAACATCAATCCATATTCGACTACCTTTGAAATTTTTGCACAATTTTTAGAATTAAAACTGATCTCGTATACCTCCATGCTATTCTAAAGATATGGTTGTTTATGTTTGTATAACTTTATAATCTATAAAAGCCTAGTTTATTTACCCAATCTATCCATATGGACGATTATTATTTCACATAATTTTTGTTATTAGGCATACGTGCATATAAAAAAGGACACAAAACATTATCATGAAAATCCTACTAATAAAATAAACAACATATGTATATGTGTTAGTGCCCCCATAAATATTCACTTCGATATTGAACTTTATGATAATACGACGATAGCAAAAACTGTAACAATAGTTTTATGCTGAATAACTATCTCTTTATTCACTTTATGTATGGGAATGTTGTATGAAAGGTACTTGCACAGCTTTATGATTGAACAAACGGTAATCGATTTATGTGTGAAATATTTTTGAGGAAAGTATTTAATTATTTTAATTTCATAATTTAAAGGTTGTAAATCTGTATGATTATATTACCTTTTTTTCGGCTTGGAAAAATGAAATATATGTATCCTTAAGGGGTTATATACAGTTAGAAGGTCAAGAAAGCGAATTTTCCAGAATTTTTTCTGAGAAAAGTTTTAAATTTATTGATCTAAAAATTCGTACACATACATTCTTTTAACTGTATTTTAAGACTTAGTATTAGTAAAAATATTTATTTGGCAAGGAGCTACAGCTGATATCCGGGAGCTCCTATCAAAAAATACGGGTTGCGGAGACCGCTATATCTCTGAGCTGGATACTCTGAAATTAACTCTGAATTTTTGAATGAATAAGCAAAATAAATTTTTTATTTTGGATATTCCTAGTACACTATTCTAATTGTTTGGTTCCTTTTAAAATAGGCATTTACAGCAGATCGATGAAGTTTCATGAGCATCTTACTGTACATTTTCATTGTTCAGTAAAATATCAATTTTAAAATTTTTGCTGTTTTGTTTAATACGAACAGAGATAGTCCAACGAGAGAGATAGCCAGTCTAATTATTTTCGAAACTTATAGCTAGATGGCAATATTCTATGCTTCGTTCACTTCTATTGACGAAGGATACTAGCAGTACTTGGTATGCTGGAAGATGTAAAGTAAACTTAGAGTATAGCCATCCAGCTAGGGGTTCCAAATATAAATGGACTGGTTCCAAACATAAACATACATACCCTATATAAATTAATTTTTAACAATTGTATTTCAAAATTCTTCTAGTTCATTTTCAAAAATTTTAATCAACAAAGAAAAAAACTCCCGCCAATTTAATACTTATATTTTGCACACTTAAACGATTTGATATGAATTTATTTGTGACTTATTTAAAATATACCTTTTAAAAATACGCTTCAGTGGTTGAAAGATTAATATCATTTATATTTCTAACCCACCGATTAAGAGATAACATCCCGATAATCGTTAGATTTTGAATCAGCAGGACCAGGGCAGCAAGGTAACCTGTTTTAAAATGAATCGATAAAATGATAACGCATTTTAACATTTCAAAATTATGATTTTGTTAATATTACCAAAAAATCATGACGAGTTTCGGAATCATGACGGAATATCGTAATCGTAAATATGTACTGTTTCGTGCTACGAGTCTAATTGTTTGTAGCCGTTCTAATCTTACGATAATGCTATGTGTTTCATGGCATTTCGTCTGTTTGTCAAGTAGAGTAGCTTCACTAAGTATTTCTTTGTGTTGATAATTTTCAATAAATTGTATTGTCTTTTGTTCGTTTCACTCCATATCGAAATATTTAAATACAATTAAAATAAAAAAGAATAATGCTTACGTCTTGTCTTTGTAAATGTTTCCTTATTCACTGTACACTATTCGTAACTCGGTTAGCAACATCTTTTGATGCAATAGTTAAGGACATTTTAAAAAATAATCGCCTGTACACAAATGATTGAAAGAAACTGATTTTAGTAATTTTATATATCTCTGACAAATTAACGCTTTTTTGTTTTAAATGACATTCGCATATATTTTCAGACAACAAATTTTAAATTCGAATTCATGATTTTTTGCCGTCACCCTTTATGTATTTATTCACTTCGTATAGTAAAATATACATAGAGAGTAGTTTGTTTTTATACTAACAATACTGTGTAATAGAAAAATTGGTTTTCAGAATTTATATGAATGTATTTTAAATCGACTAGATTCTAAATATGCATTGAACATGATATTCCCAGTATATTTGTGATTCAATAAATATTTTTTGTTTTGAATATAAATATATATTAGTAGACATTTAAATAATCTAATTTTTCCTGACCAATTACGTTAAAATTTGAATAAAATGTTTAAAATTTACTTTAATGTTTGATATCAACTATCAAATATGTTAAAAAAAAAAACATCTGAAATTACCATCTTATGTCTTCGATTTTTTTCTTATCTAATGATATGTCGCTACTTTCGCTTCTCGTCTTTATTTAATGACGAAAATCTACATTGATAGGTTCTATATTGGCCTAACTGAAAATACTCCAAATTTCTGTATATTCTTTTGTTAAAATATCTTTAAAATGATAAGAAAGCGCTATAATAGTTTTGTTACTGAAGAGGGTTTAAGTATCGAAAAATCTTGTATGTGAATTTTTATAGATGTGATTTATTCAATGAAATTTAAAAACCAAAACATTTGTTGAAGCAACTCGTCAAATTTTTTTTTCCTCCATCACGTCCATTCCCGTTGGTCCATCGCTCTTTTGTAAAGAAAACTCAAAAATTAAGAAGTGAATTGGAATTTTATTTGTGTGTTTTAGACATATTAAAGTAAGATTAGGCTCGTGAATGAGAAAAAAAAGTCTATGGGGTCCTATAAAGGAATCATTTTATACAGAAAATATTTCGAAGTAAATTTTATACAAGAAGAGATTACCTGCACCAGAATTGGTAATTTTCAAGAATAGGTAGTTTATTTTATGCATTTATTCCAGAAAGAAAAAGTAAAGGCCTGATTCTTAAGCTACGCTGGAGAGTTTTTATAAAGCAAATGACTTTTTTGTATTAAATGGAAGAACAAAAGTAGACAAAGGAGGTAACTGGACGTACGTTTCGCAAAATGGTATTGAAAAATACAGAAGGGGCCAAACGGGTAAGAATTTTTAAGTTGAGGACTGATAATCGAATTCAAATATTAAGCTATGGGAGTGCCGATAATATAAAAACGATCTATTTTTATTTGAATTATATCCTAAAAAATCGAAAGGATAAAATTTGTCCGGGTACAGAATGATTTTGTATTTTTACATTTTAGTATTTTTTTTCTTCATTTAATTTTTATTTTAAATCAGAGAATAACGTTTAATTTTATGTGTACAAATCAGAATTTTTTTTAATAATTATATTACCAATTATTTTATCAAATTTGAATTGCCTCAAGGCATATTTATAAACATAATAAACACATCTTGCATAATTATAATACTACATATTACTTATTATATGAAAAACTATTATATTAATTTGGACTGAACATTTAATGTATTTTGTGAATGTTAATAATTTTAAATAGTTCACATTGTTTTTATATTGGCTTTTAAGTTGTCTTTGAGAAGAATGATAAATTCAATAATATACCTAAAATTTTACATTACCAATATATCTTAAACTTTTTAAGTTTTTAAGATATTCGAAATATTTATTCGCATTCAATATTTTTTTATCCGAAGGTATATGCGTTTCACTTTTTTACTATGTATGTGAAATATATTGCAAATATTAGTGCTATTTCATGAAAAATTGTATAAACGTACTTTAAATAAAAGTAAAACAATCTGCTTATTTTTTTAAAAATTTAAACCTAATATTTATCGTCATTTATGCTCATAATGTTAAGGAAGTACGAGCACCAAGGCAACTTTTGATAAAAGGCTTGATTTTTTTTTAATACAAAGTTTAAATATGTTTAAACAAATTCCAAAAATTTGAAGGAGATTGCCCGATCATTTAAATAAATAATTAACTTTAAAGTTGAGCAATTTAACATTGGTCTTATGGGGTAACCTTCAAACATTGATACATTTCTGTATTTTTCTCGTAAAACTGTCGGTGAATATTTTTAAAAAACTTATGGATGAAAGTAAATATATTAGTGATAAATTTAATTCAAAAACATTTACAGTTGCCCGACTAATTAAAGTGTATTAATTAAAAGAAAAATAAATGCCGCCACTAGCCAATGTTAAATGTATATCTATATATTGAAAAAAATCATATGGTTACTGCGTTCCCCTTACCGCGCTAGAGTCGATACCTATCCCCACACCGCCTGGCGCTCGTACTTCCTTAAAATAAAATCCAAATAATATCTATATTTTTATGTTATTTACTTAGTAAATTATTTATTTGGGTAAATTTGAAATAACATTTAAAAATATTTAATTGTAAAATTTGATTTAAAACCATTAAGACCTATTTGATGGAACTGTACCTATTGAGTTTCTAAAAAATAACCTCTTTATTGTGAAGTAAAATATGAAGATACAAGATAAACGTTAAAACTAATAACTCCCCTTTTATAGACATTAGATCATCGTGCTCCAGATTACATCTGAGTAGAATCGTTTAAAATTTTAAAAAACAACATTCGTAAATGTAGAGTTCACTTTAAAAAATAGTATCACCATTTTCCATTGGTATTATATTTTAAAAACGATACTTAACAAAGTTTAGTCAAAAACAAAATAAAAACCATATAAATACATTTATATACAGTGTGTTTACTTTATGTGTAAACATATTTCAATATTGTAGTAATAGAAACGGTTCAATTATTCTTGTTTAGCTAGAAGTGTCCTATGAGATGTAAACATATAAGTTTTTTGCAAATTCTATTAGAATTATGTTCATCGAATCCAAAATCTGAATTCGAAATTCAAAATATAATTTATTTACCTCTTCTGACTAGCAATACGTCGAACTATTCACTATATTAGGTGTGCTTATCGCATCTTTTTAGTAGCACCGGAACCATTCGTGCTTCTAGGTTGAAATACTTTTTATCATGAATATGAGTATCAAAGCACGGAGTAACGCATATCACAAGCAAGAATGTCGAAAGTAGAGTCATAGGAGTCGTGGTATCTCTGTTTAAATACCAGGGATGTGATTCGTAATAGAATTCAGCACATTGACCATAACTTATAACTCCATGAATCGACGCACTTCTAGTGAATCGTTTCGAATTTGCGTATAAATGTGTTTGTCTCGTCTGTACAATTTGACACCGATTCTATTTCAGAACATGAACCATTTAGAATTTTTGATATTTTTACTACTTAATTTAATATACCCTTTTATACTTCATATCCTACAAAGTGAAAAAATTTATTTTTTATGGTTTTTGAATACCATTTTGGGTAGACTTGAATCGGTACACGTTGTATATACGTAAAGTATTAAACATTTTTACTACATTATATACACTGTTCGAGTGAACTATGAAAGCTGGAAGCTTTAACGAAGGTTTTATTCTCTTCATAAATTATTTAGCACAGATGTGAATAAATTTTAGTGCAGAGATAGAAAGTTCTATAGTTAGATGTTCGTCATTTTATTTCGCTGAATATCCGTTGTGCATTGGATATATAAAAAAAAAAGTCCTAAACTCTTAATGACGTGAGAACAAACATTGATTAAGCCCGTAAATTTTGGTATTAAAAAGAGTATATATAATATTATTATTTAATCCTTATGGCTAAAGGACTCAAACCATGACTGAGGATAATATCTGAACTCTTTATAATTATTAACGTTTAGTAATGTTGATATCGTAGTCATAATAATTTGCTGAATTTGAGCTTCCATAGTGATAAATCTAAACAGTTATGAAAAAGTTTCAAATAAAAGTCGTTTAATTTTAGAGGAAATACGTTTATTATTTTTGAACATTTCTTCAATTTCAAAATAAACCGATTTTGATTATTCTAGAACTTCAACTCTATTTTAAGCTCGATATGTTTTTCTATTTTGAAAATTCTTGAAGATAGATGGACATGCTTACGGAAATAAAGTGATTCTTCTAAAAATCAACATCAATATTTGTGAGTTCCTTCAATATTTTCAAGCGTTACAAAAAACCGGATGGTCATGTTGCGACCTTGTTGTTATCGTGTGAGAGCTGACTTCCACACAATCAATAGACATTTCATAGTTTTTGCAACGTGTATCATCTATTGTATTTCTATGGATGATACAAATTCTACTTACAATATAAAAATGTACTAGACAAATGTGATATATGCTAAGTAATAGGCAATGTTATGCAGGGTGCTTAGAAACTTTATGTAATACAATAAATATTTCATACGTCTAAGGAAAATTTTTAATTTAAATAGCTTAAAACAAAATTTGAAACTAAGAAGTTTTCTTCCAGCTGATACCGGTGACTTCTTTCAAATTCCATGTTAGTATATAAAATTAGACTGTATTTTGGAATAAGATTCAAGATTATGTTATAACTGAAGAATGAACCATAAAACAAACTTTACAATCATTTATATACCACAATGTTCGAGGTTTTCTAGTCAGTATTTTTAGCAATTAGCATAAAATTTTGAGACTGAAATTTGTATAAAATTATGCAAAATGGAAGTTTATAAAGTAAGAATGCAGAAGCATTTACTCTCTGGTCTACAATTTATCTTTAAAGTTATAGATATTTAATTTATACTTTGAATTAGACATATTTAAACATATTTGATATCTTCTTCTAGCTAGCAAAGCAAAGTATTCATTAAATTTAAATTTAGAAAAAAATTTGTAAAATTAAAGTAGGCGCTAAAATTTGTAATTAAGAAAATTGAGTCATTTAGATTTTTACATATTGCACTGCTGCCGTGATATCACGTTGGCAGAGCAATATATAAAAATAACTTTTATAATATAAGTGTCAGAATAAGTTGCTTTTAGGTGCATTCAAAAATTAAATTTTATCAAAATTACCAAGGGTAAAAAGTCAAGGTAGTAGTGACCTGTTTTTTAAACGGATAACAATATTTAAATATGCTGAACATTAGGTGCCTGTGTTAGGTGCTTCAAAATTAAATTATGCGCTCAAATTTTTAATAAAAATAGTTGAGTCATTAAGACACATTAATGCCATGGTAGCACGCTAGCAGGGTAATTCTGAAATAATAGTAAAATGTAAGTACTATAATTTGGAGCTTTTGAAGTGCTTTTATAGCTTTTCTTAATCTATTTAATCAATATTACAGCATTGAATTATGTTTCAAGGGTTTTATTTTCGTTATTTTGGTTTAATTTGATTTTTGAGACAATGCGTTAAAGAGGCTAAATTTAGTACACAAATAATACCCTTCAATAGAAATCTGTAATTTCTCTGGTTCTAAAATACTCTGATGGAAAATACCGTCAAGTTGTACTTTTATTGACTTTACTTTTAAACTTATTTAGTTTTCTATGTGATTATTTGTAGATTGTAATTATTGCGTTAATCGTTTAAACAGACCGGTCTGCTTAACATCAAATATAAGAGAATATAGTTTTTTTGCTATCAATGATATTTTTGAATATTTAAATTCAAATTCTAGTATCTTAGCGTGGTTAAATTTAAGTAGTACATTATAAAGAGAATAAAAAAATTAATCTTGGTAGCTTTGGTTATTTTCCATATAATTTTTTGTTTTTTTCGTGAAGAAAGTGTTTTAATTTCACTAATAAAATATTTCATTCTTAGAAAATGAGATTCTAATAAATGGTCTTAACATCATTTAAAAGGCTAATAAAGTAAAACTGTTTTCTCACAACGAAGTGATTGTATATTTAACTGCGTGTGTTATTGAAACTTTACAAAATAAAATTCTTCCAGTATGTAAGTATATGCAAGTATAAATAAATATACATTTCACTATACGTATTTTTTTACGATGTATACATATGTTTCATTCAAACTATCTAGTTTATAGAAGTAGGGAATTTTCACACATTTTTACAATTTGAGCTCGTAAATCTGGTGTAAAACGATTACAACGACCATTATTTAACTGCAAAACTTAGCATATATTCTGGGTTTATATAGGAAACTATATAATATACTTAAAACAATAAAATACGAGGAAAAAAATAAGTAAAATTTATACTTTTTACTTTTTTTGCCTCTCTTTTTTTGAAAATGTATTTGAGTTGACAAATTAACTTTAATTATATTATCGATATTTGTAAAATTAATCACTGGACATCTTTAAAATTAATATATTAAAAGACTGTTATGAAATATACTTTTGTTACTCGACGTATGAAAAGTGTCAAGGTATATTATTTTTAGCCTACAGTTTGTTACGCTACTAATTATTGATCGCACAAACAAAATTCTGAAACAGGTGTTCATAGAATCATCTAATAAGTCCATTTCTAACCTTAGTATGCCATCAAGATAACTCAAAAACGAAAAGAGATAACTAGCGAAAATTTTGGTGGTGCATGTAAAACCTAAACAGTTAGATCAATCATGTTTGAGTAAAATCCATCGATTGGATCTAAAAGATCCTTGACCCAACTTCTTAACAAAAATAGAAAGATTGTACTACAAATAAAGTTTGTTTTTTTAAAACAAACAGCTTTTTTCAACCGAGGCAGAGTATTGGACTACATCAAATGGTCGTTACAATACATTTTGTAGCGACGCGATGTGGAGCATCAAATCATTGAATATAAAATGGATAAATTTTTGGATTTATAAAGAACTTGTAAAAGCTTACGGTGGCTTTACACCTATAACATAGAAAATAGCAAACGCAAACCTTGGTTTAATGTGAACAAAGTCAGTTTACAAATTATGAATGAGAATTATATAAACAGATAGTTTGTCAAAGTATGGTTTCGACCATAATTCTTCAACCATTCATGAACATGTATTAAATAATATATAGTCAGCAATTATATGAAATTACGATGTGGTTTTTCTTCTCATTGTACCCCGCTTATATAACAACATCTACAGCAAAACAGACTATTTATTGCGTTAATACAGATGCCAAATATATACACACATGAAAATGATATAGGATTTCGAGTCCACAGAAATAATAATATAAGTATAAATATTCTTGCTTTTTATTCCATTCGACTCAACTAAAGTCTCTATTAATTTCTTGAACAAATGAAAGCTTTTAAATACCAAATGCAAAATCTAGATTCTATCGATATATAGAAAAATTAACCAAGCTTTCATATCCTCCTTTATTCCCATCCTTTGTTTGTTACCTTGTGTCCTTTTTTGAACAAATGACTTTTGAGTCCGACAATAATTTGTATTTGAATTTATAGACAATAAAATTGCTTTATTCAAAAACTGTATGTTTTTTAATACAATCGAGATAATTTACAAAGTAGAGTTTCATTTAAAAAACTACTGCAGGTAACGAAATTTTCATTAAACATCAGAATGGATATTATATGGATATATGCAGTACTTTTTTTTTGAAATAAAGGACCTTTCAACCTTGCAGAAAATCATTGTCTATATTGCTTTGTCAAAATAGGATATGCGAGATACCTTACCTCTTGTTGAGTACGTCCACCTAATCTTAGCTATTTATATGGTGTATAATACGCACGTATAGGGTAGCCAATCTGAATTTTAAACCGAAAAAATCGATAGTAGAATTTAATCTAGTGACGCCAGAAAATGGTTCACAAATTTGTAAAAAACACACGACACTTTCATCACGCTCAAATCAGAAGATTAGTAAAATGTACACTTTTCAGCATGTAACCAACCTACTATATCATAATCTGACTCGCTCGATTAAATCCAACTTCTGGTTTTAATATTCTGAATGGCTTCCTCAACGCGGAGTACCATATAGAGAGCAAAAATTTACTGAAGGTAGTCAAAAATGGGGTTATGTATCTGTCATATCTGAATCGGTTGTGCTCGAGCTAATCCAAAAATCTCTACGTGGGCTGCCTTGTTATATGGTACCAGATATACGAAAAGAAACTTATCAATTTTAATTCTAACTCTATCAGAAATAGATGTATATGAAACAAGGACAAGAAATCGATATAATATTCAATTGAAGAGAGTAAGGTAACAGAGATATTGTCTGTAACATATAGAGGCTGTGAGTGTCTGCCAAAGTTTTTTTATTTAGAATGTAGAATGTTTTTTATGTAAATATTAATTACAAGTCTTGAAAATTTTTTACTGGGAAATAAATAATGGCTGCTATGATGGCGTGATAAATAAGATCATATTTGTTTAAATAGGCATTAATTTTCCTAGTACCTATGACTGTGGTGGCAAATTTTCAAGACACATCTGATTATAAATTGTCTTAAGACTTCAGTATAAAAATTACATTAAATGTAAATACTAAAAAAAATTCTCTATCTGCACTGGTAAAGTGCGTTTTATAATTGAATTGACCCTGTTGGGGACATTGTCATATAAATTGTCAGGTTTGCAAAATGTCAAGTGTATTGTTATACGTATTTTGTATTATATGTAGGTATATATTGACAATATTTTCCAGTTTATCTAAAACTTTTAAAAAACATATAATATATTTAAATGTCATTCTTAATAGATAAAGATACAAATTTTATTATAAACAATAATGGTGGGGCTTAAATTTATTTTAATCAAATAGGCTTATAATACTTCCGAAATCGATTAATATAAATTGGAAGTTTTTTTTTAATAAAATGAGATATCAAAATATTTATAATGTGATTTATACAAGTTTATCTAACTAAATATGGAAAAATGTTCGATTGCATAATTTTCCTTCGTAAAAGCATCAAATCTCTTTTTAATTGAAATCTGAATATCACAGAATCTCATAAAGATTCCTGTTTTATTTGAAATTTGTATTTGGATCAAAGTATGGCATGGGGGGTGGGCTTGAAAGATCCAGGCTTATTTAAAGCTCGAGTGTCGAGGCCTTAAGGTCCATGTACGTCTAAATGAAAATATAGAGTTGTAAGTTAACTCAAAACATCGGCCATTAACTGGTCAAAAAATAGGCCCAAAATTGGTCGTAAATTGTTAGGTTTTGAAATTGGTTGGCGTTTTTTTCTGGAAAATATATAGTTAAAATTTTTGACGCCAAGAAAATAGATGTTGGTCCACGTTCAAAATTTATCCAATTATAGAAATGATATTATTTCAAAGTTAATTTCAAATAAATCCTTAAAATGCATAAAAATTTGGATTCTAATAATTTTATAAATATTTTAATACAAAACTTTGTGATAATAACATTTAAAAATATCGGCTAAGATTTTTATAATAATTATTTAAAATCTTAAATTATCTCAATAATATCTGTATTGTTGGCAAAATAAAATAATATTCCACACAGCTTATTTAAACGATATCATAATGTATTAACACGATCAAATGCTAGTAACTATAGGTCTCAGCTGAGAGTGTGGGTATACTTTCTTATGCACTAATTAATATTTCTATTAAAAACGATCAGCCACTTTAAAATTTTTTTCCCAAAAACTCAATTTAATAAATTTATTAAATTCCTGGTAGTTTTTTTCAGTTCATTAAAACTAATTTAATCAGTTTGTCTAAGGAATGTCCATAATATTACATGTAAAATTACAGATATTCACAATTGCAATAACTTTTTAACAGATTAGTGAATCGATTTGTAATTTATATCGAGTTCTTTAGAATGAAATGATGAACGTTCTACTAAATTTTCATTCGCCTCGAAGTATTTTTATATACCTCTCAAACATCCTTAAATTTAGACGGGATTGTACAATTTCAAAGAGAAGAATAAAGGTTATAACAAATATCAAATTTCAATTGCATTACCATACTTAAGTCACCCAATAATTGAACCTTTATTTAGCTAGCTAAATAAAATATAATATCCAAGTGATACATGTCAAACACTTTTAACAGCACTGTTAAAGAACTATAGCCTACATCATACATGTATGTATAAAGTTGTCGCTTTTCACATGTTCGACGATGCGGCTATTATAATTGTAATTTATTTTGTTGGCTAGAATAATGATTTTGCTGCCAAGTGGATTAAGGCACACTGAAATTGACTATTAAAATCATAAAACGAGAATATTATTATTGCTTATATAATAACACAGACTCGAGTTAGATGATAATACAGTCATATATACTTTGTTGGTATCTAAACATTATATTCTATTTAGTTTCAAATACACAAGCTTTAAAAAATTAAAAAATAAATAAAATATTTGGTTCGTAGATTCTTTTATAGAAATTTTGAAATGCCTATGTTTAAATTCGTACACGCAAAAGCACATATACTTGTCATTAAATCTTCAATTTACATTATTAATAAGGTATTTGGTGGATTAAAAGACTTTTTAACAAAAAAATTAAACCGGCGAAAAATCTGAAAGGCAAAAAAAATTAAACCTTTCTTATATAACATTAGTTACTAAGTTCTTAATAATTAAATGTAAGTAAATCTAAGTAATTATTTTTAATTAACCTTAATTACTAAATTCTTAAAATTATGTAGGTGTATTTAAGTAATTTTGATCCGGCACCAAAAAAGTATTGCAATAATTAATTACATAAAGCGTGATCTGCGGCGCCGACTCATAATTACTTGGGTATACAATAGTATAAGAAATTAGGTATTAAGGTTAAATATTGTTAAAAAGGTTAAATATTGCTTTCTTGATATTTAAATTATGTCAAATATTCCACTATCATCTAATTTTGAACAAAGAGTAAACTGTACATTTAACGACTTTTAACGATTTTAAAACGTCAGTTGTTTGGAAGTATATTAGTTCAATATAATTTGATATATAAAAATGGATGATGTTTCTTAATTATTATTAGTTATATATCATTCTAGCTTTTCATTTCAAAAGCCATGAAATCTACTTGAAACAAAATTTTGAAATAGATTGTAAATTAGACATTGTAAAATTTGTAATTTATACTTTATATTCATTGTAATACAATTTGTGAAACTCTTTGCTGAAATGTTTGTCTACAATAAACTCATAGAAAAAAGTCTGTTAATCTGAATTTCATAGATCAATTAAATTGTAATCTAGAAACGAATAATTATTTAGAATAATTTTTAATTTATAAACATTAAAATTCTTTAATGAAGTATATAAAATTAGCATTATAGCATTTTTCTAATTGTCCTTCTCTTTTAGTCTGGGGATCTTAAGATGCTTTAATCTAGTGCAGAAACTGCAATCATATATCAAAAAATCAATTTCTTTAAACAAATTTATCAAAAACTCGATCAGTTGTGTGTGTCACCTACTGCAATGTACACTGCTTTATGAAATTACGGATTCGATGACCGATGTTTCCACGAAAATGAATTGTTGCGATGGGCTGTAGGTAAAAAAGATAAGTAAAAAAGCTTAAAACTGCTAACTCGACAGACAAATGCCTCCCAACTATTATTACAAAACTTTGTGTTCTAATTATCTTATGGATTTCCTTTCTATTGGGTTTTCCAAATTTTGATCATTATCCTATCAAAGTACATGTCAATTCCAAATTATCAGAAATCAATGCATAATAAAATTGTGGTTGCTAGGTGGAGGCAAAAAAAAGACAAAGTGCGAGTCCTACCTAAGCACGAAGGGCTCTGTACCATTATCTATACCCCCTTACATATTTGTTTTCTGTTTTTTAGTATTTGTTGCTTTAGCGGCAACAGAATAAATCATCTATGTAATTTTTAACTGTAAATAATAGACGGACAGACAGGCAGACAGACAGCGGAGTCTTAGTAATAGGGTCCTGTTTTACCGATTTGGTATGGAATCAAAAAGTATTGATTCTTTCTTCTGTTGATGCATATCTTTCGGAGACTTACAACCACATAACACAATAAATAAAATAAGCAAAAATATAAAAATATAAATTATACAATAAATAACGTGCATGATTACATTTACCAAAGATTTGTAACCCCTTTTTCAAATAAGTTAATAAGTTTTTCCAATTTAATAATGAATTAGAATCTATTTATATAACAATAAGTTTATTTGTCAATCAATCAAGTTTAGCCAATATACTCCTACTGATCTAATTCACTTGTCTAACATAAATAGACGTTTGTTACATATACATAGAGACGATATATAACCGCGTGGTGACTATTTGAATAGATTCCTTAGTGACCTCTATAACAACGCCTGCTATGGTTATTCACCTAAATATATTCTCTATGACTTTACCTACGAATAAATAGATATACAATAAAATGAACTGAAACTGCATTAAGCAATAAGTCATTGCTGCAGCTTCAATAATGAAACTGGCCGTCTGTTAGTTTTTCATTTTCTGAAAGAAAGTTAATGTTTTTACTTTAAAAATCGAAAAAAAATATATAATTTCGTATATTTAGGAATTAAAATAGTTTTATATCCGACGCGAAGTAATTGCTGTGTATAGTTGAATATTCGCAATAACTAAATATTTGCAATAAATTACGCCATAATTTAGTAATAAAATACGAAAATCCTAATATTTTTACTTGAAATTTCATATTTATTAATAAATAAAAAACAAAAATCACGTAGACAAAATGGTCTTTGCGGTTACATTGATAGAGTTTTGGTGAATTTTTCATAATAAATATAGAAATATTTGTTATCATAATAATAATATCTGCGGCTTGAGGAAGCAAAATTTAAAAGGAGAGCTTAAATTTGAAAATTTAATACAAGATTTAACAACTTAGGTCACTTTATTCTTTTATATTTGAAATCTATCTCGATTTAAAGATCAAATAGAAAAGTCCCAAGAGACATTTGTAGTTCCTTCTAATTGTATGTTTTTTTTCGTTATGTCAGAGGCTACTTTCTCTACGCTTAAGTGGATCTATTTAATATATCTTGTCCCAATAACCTTCGAAAATAAGTTTTATCGAAATCATTAAAAAAGCTGTTTTTTGGGAACTTGAATGAGGAAAAAATCGAGAAAATAACCGTTTTTCTTCCAAAATAGGATAAACGTTGGTACAAATTTCAGAAAAAAGACTTTTTACAAACCTCATAATTCTGATTTCCTTCGAAAATTAGAAAACAGATTTCTAAAACAATTCATAATTCTGACTTCTTGTTAAGTGAGAAAAAAGACTACTAAAAGAGTTCTTAATTATGACTTCTTAATAAAGAAGTTTGGACGACGTCATCATTGAGACATTTTAAAAAATATAACTTTTTGAAGTCTTTCTGATTAGGATATGCTTGCTGGGTATAAATTGAATGTCATACACAATGGACAATGTATATATAATGATCCATTTATGAACATTTAATGTGATATCAATTTTTTGACCATTCAGTCAGACATTTTTATGCTTATTAGCGATAATAAATCACCGATGAAGCAACAATTATTATAAAAATGGAATTCTAAATTTTGAGGTAATAAAAATCAAACACGAATCCCATTCACATGACCATCAACGAATTGATCTGATATCTAATGCTAACATTCACTATGGATTTAACGGGTTTTAGTAAACCTCATTCCTTTAACGTATACACCTATCTAACAATTGTAAAGAGAGATGGCACAGTGCCACCTAGCTCATCAAATAGACACCATCAACCACCCAATTCAATTATACAAGCCAAATCCAATAAATGCTACTCACTTCGATTTCACAATATAAATACTACTGCACACATTTAAATGACTATAGGTCGTTTATATATTGAATTGCTAGAACCAGTAGAAATTACGTAAATTGAAAAATTTTACCTGCAAATGTGAAATGGTGATTATACAATGAATTTGATAACGTTGCTCTCTAATATAATTAAACTATTTAATGTTTAGTGTCAAATTTAGGATAACCTTATTAAATATCTACATCGTGACGCACAGAAGTAATATCAAATTTGATCGTTATGTAAGTATCATATTAAAATTTCAAATGAACCTTAATGTTCAGGTGTGCTTTTATTACATTTATAGTTAACGTGATGTTACTTTAATGTGCTTTTCATATTTGTAAATTTGAAAAAAAAAAAAAAATTGGTTTTTGGGAGAAAAACAAAACAGACATCAAACAGAATAATAAATAATAAGTTTTAGTAATAATTTAGTTTTATTTATTTATCATGGAATTACACAAATGAACTCTCAAAAAAATTAATAAACATAATATTATTTAGAGCAATTTTTTGTACCACGGCTGCTTACAGAATTAGAAACTTCTTCGATGAAAATTTTATTTAAATCTAAAATTGGAAAGTTTGTATGCTTATCTTGCATTGTTTTTGGGCGGATTTTATCTTATTTTGTCATCTAATTTTTTAAAAACCCATCTTCTCATTTTCGGTACATCCCTTCCTTTTATATCTTAGGCAACCATTAAATTCATTGTAAATTTCACAAAACATTCCCAGAAGTAACATGAGTGCTCAAATATATATATATATATATATATATATATATATATATATATATATATATATATATATATATATATATATATATATATATATATATATATATATTTATATATATATATGAGAATCGTCTATGAGTTTTCATTCAAAAAATTTAAAAATTTTTTTCCCATTATTTCCATCTTCTAGAGTGTGCCCAAATCATCCTTTAATATACGCTACTTTTTTCATGCATTTTTAAGAAGTATTATAGAAGTATTATATGCACAATACTCAGCAGGATTTTCAAACTGTTTAATGCAAGGAAATAGGAAATATTGTAAGTACCACAAACTGCCACTTTCGGTTGAACACTTTCGATAGAGTAAGAAAAATCTAGATTGCGTTAATTATATGTTGTTTCAATCAGCACAATAAATATATATTCTATTTGTCCCCTCTTCCTGCTATACTAATACTTCTTAAAAATGCATGAAAAAAAGTATCGTATATTAAAGGAAGCTTGGACACACTCTAGAAGATGGAAATAATAGGAAAAATTTTTTTTAATTTTTGAATGAAAACTTAACAAGTTCCAAATCCTTATATAAAAATAACAAAATTTGATAGGCTTTCGTCATTCATAGTATTACATGGATTTTTACATAATTTTAAAATTATTTGGTTAATAGCTGTTTAAACAAAAGACAGATGGCTACTACCAAAAAAGCTCATATTATGTAATACTAAAGCATTTAAAAAACACATTACACAATGTATGTGTGAACCAACATGGCCGTTTATAATTTTACAAATATCAACGACTATCCATATATTTATTTGGGAATCCCTTGAATTATACACAATACTTATGCCTTTATTTCGAATACGATTGCTTATTTTACACAAACAACAAACTCTATATAATATGTTGTATATATACATATATACTATCCTAATGCACCAAAATCAATGCTAATGTTATTGCTTTAAAGCT
This sequence comes from Chrysopa pallens, assembly GCA_020423425.1. NCBI lineage: Eukaryota > Metazoa > Arthropoda > Insecta > Neuroptera > Chrysopidae > Chrysopa > Chrysopa pallens. The sequence goes on along the minus strand of CM035592.1, from coordinate 24,092,312 downwards.
CGATCCATTTTCTACACATATAAATGCTATATACTATTTATTCTTGAAAATCATATGCATACAATCCGTATATATGACTGTGCCAAATACGTATATTGTTTTCGAAAAGTATAATTTTCTTTGCAAATATACCAAAAGACTTATTTATGTATTACATGTGATTGCACTTCAATTTTGTTTTATACAAAGATAAATCTATTCAAATAACTTTAATAAATATGGGTGAATTGGACTTTGATAATACGGAAAAATATGTAAAAACTATCCGTTGTAAGAACAATTGTAGACCTTCTATTTTTCTCATTTTATGCACATGATTTTCATGTTGAAGTCCTTTTTGTACTAATTTGCTTCAGAAATATAATCAAGGTTCGTAAAAGTTAATGAATATGCAAGTAAACAAAGATTAAGAATGATGTGAAATTTTTTCCTGCTCAGGTAAATTTTTTAATTTTCAAAACCGCAACATTTTTAGAACATTTGAGGAGATTTTGTTTACCTAGAGGCGGGTGGAACTGCTGTGTTTGAGTTTTCAAAATTTGTTATTTATTATTTATATATCACTGCCTATAAAAATAATTAAATAATATATAACAAATTTTGAATCCTCGAACAAAGTCGTTCTATTCGAATGAATAAAGTTTCCGCCAATGTGGTAAGCATTTTGAGAACTTTATTCTATGTACAGTGGAAAATAAAAAATTATTGACTTACTTATTTTCGTATCACAAGCATATTTTCGTCGCCATAGAAGTCTAAATAATAAAGACTAAAAGTATATATTACACTCTAGCGTTCTGGCCGCGATTTTACATTTACATTTAGCAATTTTACCAACTGTGTTTATTTGTCACTGTACAAATAAACAAACCTGAAACACCTCTTAAAAAAGCATGACATTTTTCGCATTTTATGTCTTGAATATGCTCTTTGGATGAAAAATTATAAATATCGAAGTTGAAGAATAGAAAAGTCTTGTTGTTAAATAGAAAAACTCGCCACGATACTTAATTAAAAATAAGAAATGCAGAACAATCGAGTTTTAATGCCCTTTTGTGTAAAAATGACGCAAAATTAGAAAATTTAATAGAGATAAAAATTGATATTGAAAATTTTTTTTCTACAAAAAGTTTGCCATGACAAAATTTGGAAAATGCACCAAATTCTTGGAAAATTTAAAAAATAAAATTAGGCTGATATTGGCCAAAACCTAACCATATTACCACCAAAAACACCTGTTTTTATTTTTGCTTATAATGTGACTTAATTAGGAATCATATAAACTAAAGTATAAACTTTTTTCAATTGATCGTTTGGCTTTAGTTAAAATTTTCCCAAAACGTAGATGTAACTCTTATTTCTTGTGGAATAATATATTAAAGTCAAGTTGATCCTTGACTACAAAGCATATCAGGAACCATATATATATAAATAAATTACTTAGAGTTACATGTGAATATGACCTATTATTTTTGTGCTTTAATATTGTAATTATTATATTTATATATATATATATATATATATATATATATATATATATATATATATATATATATATATATATATATATATATATATATATATATATATATATTAATTAGAAAAATCAAGTTGAAATAGTTATTTGAAATAAAATATGAGATCCTCTCCCGAATTATAAAAATCATATCTTAATAAATTTTAATTGGCATCGACTAAGTTGACTTGAAACAACAAAGTGACAACTCTTCACACGTTAAAAATAGACAATATTTTCAAAGTACACGTCAAAACTATGTAGATTTTTAGCTCATGGTTAATTTTCTTCCACGCTTTTTAATGTTTGTTGTTCATAAAAAAATTACCACGCGTGATGTGTAACAAAGCCTGACACTTGCATAGACATCTAGTAGAGCATAGAGCATACTCATTTATAGAAACGGAATTGGATGAAGGTATTATTCAACATAACAAGAGCTTTGATTGCTTGCTTCTTTCATTTGAGATTAATACTTCTAGGTTTAGAAATAATATTCCCAATATTGTAGTTTTTTCAACGTGATTTTTTATATCGTATAAAAATAAATGCATTTAAATTCAATACAATTTGCATTACATTGATACAATAATAAATAATCTTTAATCTTCCAATTCATTCAGTTCATTGGAATGTTAAGCTCCTGTGGGATATATGCAGGATGTATATGTAGATTTTTCAACAAATATCCTTTTCAAGGTAAATAAGCTATTGTGTGTGCAACCAATTTTTATAGGAATCGATATTCAACGTTTTATTTTTATTCCAAAGGATATTTCCTTTTTTCAATAACTAAGCTCGAAAACCATAAGCAATTAAATTTCAAACTATAAATTATATTGACATATTTGTATTTTTTTTGTTACCATTTATAAGTTAAACGTTCGTTAATTATAAGAATTAATTTTAAAATTTCCAAAACAAAATTTTTATTCTAAAATAATTTTGTACAAAAACTCCATTGCTTACGCAGTACCTTAATGGCAAATTGTTTTTTTTATTTTATTTCACTTTTTTTTTTTATTCTATTGGTGATACTGTTTTTTTGTTGTAATATAAATAAATATATTGTAAATTTTAATAATAATTGAAACAGAAATGTTATATTCAATATAAATTCAAGTTGATTGTCCACTCTTCTCTTTGATAAATAAAATTGCAAATAATTAAATTTGGCAAAATAATATTTATTCATGAAATATTTGTGATATAAATTTGAAATGTGAAATACACAAAATGATAATATTTTTAAGTACAAAGTTATTCGGAAATCTGAATATTATATATAATTCTACATATAAATGATCTGCGAATAAAGTAAGGTATAAATTATATTTACATTAATATTCTGATTTTTCTTCGGACCAACTTTTCTTCTTTAGTAATTGTAATCGAAAGAGATGAGACAATTCTGTAAGTATATTCCTAATTAAATATTACTATAATAAAATATTATTATAATTTTTAATTTAAATTTTGTTTTTATAATTATTAATGAGAACTCTAGGATTTTTCGAATAAATTTCGATTGTTTTCCCCAATTAATAAATTTTGTTGTAACATTGAGCATTGTATTTTCACAGTTGTTCGTTCAAATTAATAGTTTTACTATCATTAAATACAAATCAGTGTGTTCATAAGAATAAACATATTATAGCTACCGGAAAATTTGACGAAATAATAAATTTAAAGGGAATGGCAATTTATATTTAGGTTAATTAGTAATTGTACAATGGCCAGGTCAACATAAATTACTTTAGTTACAATTTTAAATAAACTGTTAAATTCAAATTGATAGTTTTTGTATTATTGTTATCCGTACTTCAGACTCCAAAAAGCATTAGTTGATTGAAAGTTCATGTAAGTCTATGTACTTATCTTAAATAAGTCCCAGTATTCCAAAACTAAACGCGAAATGACAAGCGAAATGATAGTTGTTATATGTTAAAAAAAACGCTCGACCGATTTTGGTCGCAAGATATTCAGGTTTATGTTACATAATTACGCGTAGAATGAAAGTTGTTGTACACCAATATCAATATTTGCTTTAGAGATATTCGACACGAAAAATTCCGAATGCAAATACATATATACACATGCATCTTTCTAAAAATATAAGATTTCGGTTATTGTTAATGATGTGCAAAATTGGTCTTGGTCTTTCAGTCTTGATCTTGGTCTTGTAAGACCATACCATCAACAGTGAACAAGCAAGACCAAGGCCAGAACCAAGACCACAACTAAGCTAAAAATAACAGCTTCCGATAATTGTATGACTCAAAAAATATGTAGCTACTTCTAGATGTTCTTTTCGTGGAAGAAAACCGGTTTTAAGATCTAAAATTTTTAGATTCAAATTCAAAAAAGGAGTAAAGAGTAAATTTTTTAATTATTTATTATGATTTTTAATAATTTATACATTTAATAGTCTTTGTAATGATAATGCATAGGAAAATTAATAAAAAAGTATTAAATCAGATAAGCTGGATTAAGCAAGAACTTGACCAAGGCTATATTCCAAAGACTAAGGTCGAGGCTCGACTCGAAGAATTTGTGTAATAACAAGATCAAAACCAAGACTCAAAGTATTTGAGCAAGACCAAGGCCTAGACTGAATATGCGATACCCAGATCAAAACCAAGTCTTGCTTTGACAATTACTAGTTTTGATGATCTTGACACGTAAAGATATATCAAAATTCAGGATTTAAAAATTGCACTCATAACAAGATTTTCCCACTGGGAAGTAACAAATTTTATTTTATTGACCACATTTTTTTCCCATTCCATGATTGACATTTCATGATTCCATAATTTTGATCTAAAATGTTTATAAAAACTGGGTAGTTGGTTCATATAATACATCCACATAAAAACATTATTATAGCTTGAATAATATAGCAGTTGAATGATGAAATGGTCAAAACATTTGCATCGCAAATTAATTAATTAATCTAGCCAATTTAATTAGAATTCATAGAAGCGCATTGGTATAACACAAACTAGGTATAGATAGGTATATATGTTACTGGTATTGTATATAATGTTCTTATATACAATACCATATCTATAGAATCCCTGGGCAGTCTACGTAATAACAACTGGAATATAATTCCTATTTAAGCAATTTGTACGTATTCCAAAGCATATCCTTTATAGATCGAGTGTAGTAAAAAATATCAGAGAAACAAAATATTCCCGTTGCACAAGCATGTGAAATCATTGATAAAAAGATATAATTCCTAAAATTTGTGCCTTATTGCCTTAGTTTACGCCTTAGTGAAATAAGTTTTTACTCAACGTAAATTCCAAATTCTGAAAGGTGAACCGTTTTCGTTTTTGGAGATCGTGAAATTACTTGCAATCTCAACATCTTGGATTTGACGAATATCTGTGTTCAAAAGCTCTTCGGGAGAAGAACCACAAAATTCATAAAACATTCATTTACAACAAAAAATAAAATACAAAAAAGGTTGGCATATAGGAGCATTGTGAGTTACTTGTTAAATCTATTGAAAATAAAATTCTTATTTCTATATATTTCAAAATAAAGTATATTATATCTAACTAATAACTAAATGATTCAGATTCGTCACATTAATGTTGCTTTAGGAAAATTTTCTTCCTCTACCATTTCAATAAATTTATAAAACGCTACTGTCTCTATTTCTATACGACATCTGATTACTTTGATTGACAGTAACAAAGAATTGAAACTACATAGATTTGTTGTATGAGCATTTATGTTTGTTATGGGGGGGGGGGTGGATAACTAGATTGTTTGTTGCTGAATTCAAACCGATTTTCGCCCGACAAGCAAAGAGCCGTATTTTTATTAATCCTTTTCTCTTTTAGAAAATATTGCCATCTTATAGAAGTGTGATTATTTTATTATATTTTTTTCGATTGAATTGGTCTGAATCAGTTGTAGACAATTTTATTAATTTTCCGAAATTTATCGAAAGTAGCATCATTTTGTCAATTAAATTCTGATAGATATCTATTAAAATGTTAATCGTGTTCATTCTAATTTTGAATGTATATGCGAAGTAGAGGCTTACAAAAGTCATTTAAAATTGTGTTCGAAATAAAAATTTGAATCGGTAAAATGTAAAAAATAAAATCAATTTACTGTCAAAGAAAAGTTCTTCGATCTGGCCTCCAAATGTGAACTCAATTATTCGGTTCCCGGGATACCTATTCAAGTGAATATATTGAATTGAAAAAATTGACCTCCGATATATTGTGAACTATTCATTTGATTTGGATGAAATTTTGTATCTACACGCAAAAATTAGTTTTTATCAGTGATTTGATATCAAAAAATAAAGTTATATTCTAGTTATAAAAAATAAAATATCCTAGTTATCTTACTGCTATTAAAAATTATATATAATTGAAATGTAGAAAATGCATTTCTGATTCATATCCAAATTAAAACGCAATTCAATGAAGATGTTTCAGATATTTGGCTACGTGAATAAACATATTCATATATTACAAGGAAATTTTGTATCCATTTTTTTTTTTATTATAATAAATTATCTTTTGCAAAAGAAATAATCTTCAAATTCTTATAAATGAATCTTTTTGTTTTTTTTTTTTTGCATTATCAACTTGAGTGAAATTTCTACAATAATTAATTAGCGTAAGCTAATTTTGATAACCTATACTAACAATGATATTATTTGGTATTATGTGTTTATAGTTGATTCATTTAGTGATTAATCTCGAATATGAACTAATTAAGATTAGATGCATACAACAAGGTGTTAAATTACAAACAACACGCGTCATATTAGCAATACCATATACAAAAGCTAACGTAAAGCAGTAAAATATTATATGCTTATACTTTATAACAATTATTATATAATATTACTAAACAGCCTGTGTTAAATGCCTTGCTCAATACAATTCAATATCGACTATTATCTCTTATAATACCCTGTTCGTTATATAATGCTACATGAGGGAGATTTTATCAAAGGTTCAAACAAGTAGAACACGTAAAGGCGTTTTGAGGAAAGAATATTTAATTTTGAATTCATATTATCTGGACTGCATTACACAGGCTGTATACATTTCATTCAACCTTTAATAAACGTAACAATGCCTACTAGGTGAGTATAGGTACTAAAATCTAGTGAAAAATAATCTATACTTCTATTATAAAAAGGAGATATCTGTATCTTCTAATATCTGAAATATCTAATTTTTCAAATCTAAACCGATTTGAAAAATATTTTTACCGTTGTGAAGGTATATTATCTCCGGGTAACATAGGCTAATCTTCGGGCGTAATTGGCTGTTTTCTCACGGGAACGGAAACTACGTAGGTGAAAACGCATGATGCCCGCTACTAAATTATAAATTCGAAATATTAAGTTTATTTTAAAGTTTTCATCCTTATATTTTTCGTAAAGTTTAATAATATTTATGATCAATCATGTTTAAAATTTTACTATTAAAGAACGCTAGAAAAAGGATTAAAACAAAAAATCAGTTAGTTTACTTCTGAAAAATGTCAGTACTATTATAAAGTAAGTAAGTAAATAAAGCTTAAGTTTGATATACAAACTTTCAATATATCTTACTGTATTGAATATCTCAAATTTGATGTAAAAGCTAAGCACCATTTTTTAATTCAAAATGAAGTGTAGCTGAGGAAATCGAATACAAGTGGAAGTTTAGGGTGCCAATGCAACTGAGAAAAACTATCGAAATTCTAGCAAAACAATGGTAACCGTCTTAAAAGCGTTGGATATAAGAAGAAAATGATCAGATAATTTTCTAACTGCACTCACCGTATACTTCAGACAAGTAAAGAACGGCACTTCAAGACTAAGCTGTTCATTAATTTTAATCTGAAATAAATATATTACTATCCGTAAATTTGGAAGTTGAAACTGGTTGATTGGAAGCCCAAACCGGTTGAATGAATTGGTTGAATAACGAATTTGTTGAAAATGAAAATCACGATTGATTCAAGATTTTTGGATGATTCCTTTTTTTTTTAAATTTTGTATTTACATAAATTTTAGAAGTTGTCGTCCATAATTAAAGCAATAAGTTGATGAAAAATTTGCATAGTTTATATAGTTATTGCGATGCCATAATTTACTAAATGACTACATATAAAATATTTACTTTGACATTCGGTACATAATTCAGTTAATATAATAATATATTATGTAACTAGCAAAGCAACATATTACATAATATTAGGGACTATTATTATTTGTTAGTCAAGTAAATAATATACCCGTCTGCCTATAAGTCTAGTTTTAGGAAGATAAAAGAAAGTAATCTAGGTTCTCTCACATGTTGGGTCACCTGACAGTAGCTTTTAAATTTTTTTATAAACTATAAAAGTATTATCGAGCATAGAAGGAGCTTATCAGAAGTTGTTATTAACTTAAGAAAGATCACGTTTGAGGAGTTTAAAAATTACTTTGTGAAATTTCTTGATTATTAATAATATAATTGAAATTTTTTCAATTTTTATATGTCCCGTTTATAGTACGTGGAAGGGACTTCTGTATCAATTGATGTGACACAATGACTAAAATTTGCAATACAACATTCATACTCTAAAAATTATAATAATTTGTTCAATTGTTTGTATGTCAATTGTATAGCAAATATCAAACAAAAATTATTGAATAATTACAAGAAATGACATTTAACTGTAGTTTTTGGTTTGAAAATTGAAAGAATAATCGAATATATTTCATAAGTAATTATTTTTAATTGCAAATATAGATAATTTCATTTGTTTGTTCCTAAATTTTGAGAAATTTCCTATATTAAATCATATTTCATTCAATGTCATTTGATTGGTGGTTTTTCGCAACCATAGAAACGAATGAAAACATTTGGAAGGCTGAGGATTTTATTTAAATTAATCATTTTTTTGTCTAATATTTGGAAATTTTCCATAGGTAAAAGTTTTGTTTCTTTTTATGTCAACTTTATAACTCGGTTTATTTTAATTTTTTAATTTGAAATTTATTAATCTTTTTAATATGTTATTCATTTTGATCCCAAAAACATGTGATATCTTACCAAAGAGTGAACAATACAACAATCCCTCCTCTAGTCGTCAGTTATTAAGCCCGAATTTTTCATGGAATAAAAATTATAAGGATAAAATTGAAGAATAAATGGCCAACCTTGATGACGTTCCCATGCATACACATACACACTTAGAGTAAATACGTACATATACAAATATGACTGACTGTTACTATATAATTACTAAACCAATACTATAGAGCGCTTCACAACTAGACCGTGCGAGACTAGACTGTATAATACTATAATCATTATGATGATGATGATTATTATGATTATTATTATCAATGATTACAATGTTTGTTTGAGAATGTATTTCTGTATGTATAAATGTTACAGATAAAATATAAATACGACTCTCATATGATAGTCCATTGTTTGTAAACAAATCATTTACCTATTTGTATTCTACAATTTGATTGGTTGTTTTGAAGGTATTTATAATGCGAACTACGGCACAATGGGAATAACAGGATAAAAAGAAGTTGGTGGTACTCGGGGATAGTGGTGGTTCCCAAAGATGAAAGAACTTTAAATCGGTTAAGTAGTTTTTAAGTTTGTTCGTTACATGTAAAAATACAAAAATATGTATCTAGTTTCTTCTTTATACTGTTAGTATAGATATGTATCAACAAAAAAAGGAATCGATAAAACAAAGACTCAAAGTGTACTTGAACTGAATGCTAGATCACCGGAAACAGCAAAACATTTCGACTGTAAGTTTAAGTGTACATTCGCTAGTTAATAATTGCTTTTAAGTTGATGTTTATATCAATTATCAATTTGCTTATATATTATTTATTCATGTATATGCATGTACAATTTGCATATTTATTATTATTATATTTAAAATTTTTTATTACATAATAAGACTGACGCTTGAAATAATATTTATTATGTATTATGTAGTGTTTGAATTCACATTATTCGTATAAAAGTCATATGAGCATTTACAGGGTAAACCACAGGACATAACGAGTTTTCGAATCGAGTCTACGGAGCAACTTATCGTTCAATTACTTATGAGTGGATTCTAAAATTTATTCCAAAAATTTATGAGGCTTACTACAATAAATATCACAGTCAATAAATGCACTAAACTATCTAAGAGAAAACGCATTAATATTATAATTTTTATTAATAATTATGTTTAAATAGTCCTTTTTATTCTACTAAAAAAAATTTATTTCTTCATATATTTAAAAGAATGATGGGAATAAGATAATTAAGCAATTTCCATTTACCTACGATTTAATAAAGATTATTTAAAAAATTTAGAAGAATGTATAATTTTAACTTAGTATTTTAACGCTATGGTATACAAAATTTGGCAAAATTGATATCGATATTCAACGAAGTTAATGGAAACAAACGTATACCATTTTAATTTTCTGAATACCTTTCGCAGAGTTATTATTAATGATTTAATATATTGACTAATTTTAAACTTTAACTGTACCATATAATTATGGGTACCTATGTAAATATTATAGTTAGACCACGTGTGCTATTGTAAACTGTAATCGCATATAACTGTAATAATAACAAATAGATATAACAGATAAATTGTTCTTCTGGTTCGACAATAATGTCAAATTAATAAATGTTATAAATATTCATTTCAAAATTAGTATTTACTGAATATGTGTTATAAAATTTACCTCACCTAAAAAACCCAAAAAAATGTGAAATTGAAAATAACAAGGATAATTGTTTACATACTTTAGTTTTACTTGGACATAAACATTTGAGTTATAACAGGAAAATATTTAAATATAAAAGAACCTCTAAATCGAATACCAGATAGTACCCGGTTCTTTGTGGCCACAGAAGAGGTAAGTGCGATTCAGATGATCTGCGGTGTCAGAGATCGCAAGAGAGGTAATAAACATTTTTTCTTTGTTTTGGTATCCGTCCTTCCGCTCAATGTTTGCATCGTACACAAAGAAAATAAAGAAGGGTGTTAGCCTTGTTTTCGACCTACAGGTAAAATGCTTCAATTAGTAAGGAAGGTAGTTGTACTTTTATAAGCTCTGAAAGATTGTTTTCCCTCTAAATCTTACAAAAAGTTTTATGGGTATGATTCTACGATTAGTTGTCATTTTCTATGAAAAAATCGCACGGCAAAATTTTTACTTACTTACATTATTAATCTTAAATTTTGAAGGAAAGTGCGATGAACATACGATAGGACCTCTTATAGTAGAATGATTCGTATGTAAAATTACTTTGAAGATGAACATGGGTGACGTCATCCATGTTAATCCATACGTCCATATTTTGGATACTCTTTAAGATTTGAAAAAAAAATTCGCTATTTTTATTTATTAGTAATCTTCGTAGGTGAACTGGTAGTCAAAAATAGATTATTTTAGAGACTCTATCAGCATCTATACCTAATATTTACCTTCAATATTTTCTAGGGTTTTAGGGTTACAAACTTTAGATAAAATTAAATATAAATTTAAATCTTTTTTTACATTTTGGGAGTAAATAATTCATTTTGTTACTATACCGTATTATTGATAGTCATTCAGTTACAGTTTCTTTTTGTATTTTGTCTAGTCAATCCTTGAACAATAGACACACAAAAAAAAAAAAAAAAAAAAATTGGTTGATAAAATACAATTACTTTTTTTGGTGAACTAGCCACCATAGTAATACTATTAGTGGGGTGAGTTGATTAGAACAGTTGAAAACATAGTTACATGTTATGATAGCCGTTATCGCAAGAAGATACTTGTTATCCTGCTGTGCTATTGATAAGAAAATATAGTGAATCCATCCAGTCGAATGAGGATGCTAACAGATTGTTGTTATAATGATTGGTATGAGTATAATGATAGTTATAGTGTGCGAGTAATACTCGTTAATATTACGGAGGGTGAGTTTTTATTTAGAGGTAGTATACAATGAATGATGAATAAAAACACCTCTTTATATATACACCCTATCACGCCTGTCTCACGCTGTCTCATATTATGGTGATGCATGTATAGCTGGAAGGCCTCTGTATGTGCGGTTTTGTTATATAAGTTTATAATTATTATTTTAAATACTATGTATATATTTAAATTATTATTTTGTAAGTAATTTTTGATTCATTATTTCAATTTGAAATTGTGCTGTGTAGTTAGTTTGTTAGTTTTACATTTTAATCTGTCTTTTAAAATCACTTTTATGAGATGACTTTTCATTTTATACAAAATAGTCGGAGAGCCTAGTAGCCGAGTACTTGTTTACGTACAGCAACAAATTTGGAAATATTTTAGAAATTCAATCAACATGAAACAAATCTAAAAAATTGACTTTTTCGAACTTTTTTATAGAACAATTGGGCTTTTGAAGAAAAAAAACCCTTTTTATGGATTTTCAAACCTTTAATTGACTGAGTGTACGAAATTTTTTTTAAAATTATTAATGACCTTAAAAGTGATATAATTAAAAAAACATTAAGAAAATTATGTTAAAATAACATTCACTGTTTTCATATTTACTTATAAATATTAGTACATACTATGTTTCGAAAGTATAACATCATGAATGGGCATTCACGTATATGGTCATCAAATTATGCTAATATACAACAATATTGGCGACATTATATGTGATTGCCATTTATGATTTAAAACTTTCCAAACACTGTCATTCACAACATTTCACGTTAAAATGTTAAATTTTGGTCAGGACACTACTGAATATTTTACATTTTTTATTTTGATGCCACTTTGTAATTATAATTAAAATAAAAAATTGTTTTGTTATAAAATTTAAACATGATATTTCCAATTATAACAAAAATTCGCAATACCATAGCATTGCCTAATGTATCCATAAGATCAATACCGTACCTAAACTTATGTTTAATCGATAAACTATTTCTTGAGCTTAGCGATTTTATATATACAAGCAAGCATTATCAATATCGGCAGATCCCGAAATATCAGTTGGCAATGTTTGAAGTTTACTGAAATTTCGTGTTCGATTACCACTTTTGTGACAAAATTAGTTGTTGCGATTGCTTTGTCGCTCCAGACTCTTCCTTTGATGGGATAGGATGAAACCTGTACGCTGCCTGCCGAAATAATGGATTATTATAGAGATTGATAAAAAGAGCTTTGGCATACCTCAGTGCTAGACAAAGGCATAATAAAATAAAGCCAAAGAAATTAATATAATTAGAAATCTCTATTAAATAAAAATATAGTGTTAGAGTAAAATATGATTATTTGATACATTTATAAATAAAGTTTTGTGCTACATGATTTTCAAGCTATTATAAACTTTGTTTAACTATTCAATATTTTAAATAAGTTTAAAAAAACAGAGATTTCGATCCGGCTCTTGTGCTACATTCAAATTGTTATTAGTGGTATTGTTACATATATGCTGATTTGTTAATATGCCACTTCTATAATTAGTTGAATATAGGGTTATATTTAATCTGACTGAATCAGATCGTATATGTCACACGCGGAAAATTTTAGAATACAAATTCTTTTAAAGTCTCTGCTTTCGAAATAAGTTCCTTTGTTTAGGAAAGTAGGGGAACCATGTTTTTTTTTTTGCAAAGGGAATGCAAATTGGCTATATCGTGGAGTATATAAAATTTCTATATTGGTAAATCATTGTGTGAGATTCTGTATACATTTCCGTCCAATTAATTCACTTTAGTTTCTATTTTTCTATTTTGTTGTCTTTGACGAGTAACATAATTAATGACAAAAACATTTATATGGAAAAATAGAAATAATATATTTGTTTTACGAATGAAATTTTCATTTTTCCATTCAATATTATAAGAATGTTATTGTTATTATGTAAGACTATTATAGATGTTTAACCAATTTTATAGTCGTTCGGGTAAAGGTGCTTCATAGATTTTATTCTGGCAAATATTTCTGTTGGAATGTCAATTTTTTAGACCATACATGATTTTGAAAAAGAAATCGTAGCTTATTTATTTATTATTTTCACCAGAAACAAGCTAGTGCTGGAAATATTTTAAGAATTTATTTAAAAATTCTATGTCATATTTCTATTATAAGTCTTAAGTTCTCGAGAGACACAAATATTAACATATTATAATATTTGTTAACATACACAAATTTTAAAATTTTAGTTATTCAAAGTATTTATTGAGAATTATTTATCGTGAATCTATACTAATATTATAAAGAGGAAACATTTGTATGTTTGCATTTTTTCATGTAACGAATTAGCTTGAAAACTACTGAACCGAAATAAAAATTATTTTGCCGTTGAGAACCTACACTATCTTCAGGTGACATGGGCTATTTTTAATGCCTGTATTCTCACAGGAACAGGAACTACGCGGGAAAACTGCATGATCTTCAGTTGTATATAAATTTATACATACATAAACATTTGTAAAAATACAGGGAACATATTTTTTAAAATGCATCTGATTTAATATCACTATGCGTGTATATATTTACAAATGTCTTTATTCAAACAACTGTCAAACTGAAATCCTCAAGGGAAACTTTCAATTCCTAGCAAATTAGTAATTATTTTTAAATAAAATGATTATTTATTCAAATAAATCTAATACTAAATGTAAAAATAGGGATTGTTATTTTTTACAAAAGTATTATTTGTGTGATAAAACATACACTGCTTGAAATATTTTATAATAGCAAATAAATTCATTGCAGCCTCTTTAAAACGTTCGAAAATACAGTTTTGAGTTCTAGTGTATTAAGTCTGGAATAAACTTAAAATGGTTAGTGGTACACCCGACTTCTCATTAAAATATGAAGCTAGTTTTTAGTTTGTAACGATAAAAAGTAATGAAGGTATGAAGAAGGTACTTAAAAAATCCTTTTTTTCTGTGCTTCTGTTATCAAGATAACTTAATAAGAAAAAAGAAAAAGGAAAACTGAAATTTAGATGGTAAATTTTACACGGTGGTCCTTGATCCATTTTAAAAACCTTAAATCATCTTGGTTAGAAACATTTTTTTTATAAACTGTTTAAATTCACCACAAGTCTAGAATTCAATTTAATAACACATAAATGGTAAGGAACTCTTCGGAACTGCATGGGTTACGTGTTTTATTTATTTCTTATTTTATTTATGTTTAAAAAAAAATAGTATTTAAAAGTATTTAAAAAAAAGTAAAAATCGGTGTCGGTAATATGCTAGATATTAAGGGAATTACAGTGTTACTTATTGTTTTCACTAGTTAAGTGCAATTGACATAAAAATGATACCTCTACAATAAAGACAATCTCTTATAAACTATAATGCAGGTTTACATTGTATTTTATTCAATTTTCTTGCAAAATTAAATAAAAAAATAATTATCCAAATCAAATTTCGATGATTATTTTTTTTTAGTTTTATATGCGAGAAAATTAAAACGCATAACACATTACAGACCTGTCTCAATTTCTATACTGATTCCTCTCAAATTTACTTTTTTTTTTCTTCAAAAATAATATTATTTCCATGTTGGTATACACTATGTGATTATGACTCAACTTTCATAAATATAACATAAAAAAATTAAAATTTATAGCAAAGTCAATGTTTATGTGTTCAAACTTTTAATTTAAGAATGAAACAAGCTGTAATTTTCAGATAAATCAAATTTAGTTTTACTTTCACTGTAGAAAGTTTTCATTTTCATTTTTATAATAAATAAATTCTGTATTGAAAGCTATTATAATCCTTTTATAACAACGACAACAAAAAAGATGATGCTTTTTTTTGAAAATATTGAACGTAACGATAATATTGTAATTTACCTGTTTCAATTCCGTGTTCGTTACAGTATGTTTCAGAAGATATTAACTTACAGAAGATATTAACAACCAGATTACGAAATATTGCAATACAATATTGAAATATTGAAAAACATACCGTAGATTTTGGGTCGGGTAAGTTAAATGTTAAAAAAGTTTTCAAACTTTGAATATAGGTAACTTACTGCGTTACCAACACACATAAAATTTTAAGACTATTAACCGTATATAACATGACATATTTGCAATTAAACCTCGCATTTTTTTTACACATACCATGCGAGAGACGTGAGAAAAAGACATATTTGTTTATCTTTGTTCTATAGAGATTGTTACCGTTTTGATGAAAAATTTGTATTTGTCAGAAGATTAAGCTCTAAATAAAATAGGATTAATTGATCACTTTATCTACTTTATCCCACTTTATAAAAATTTTAATCGGGAACTACTGTACTATGTAATAATGCTCATTTTATTAATTTTAAGATACAATCATTAATGTATTTTTGTAACCATGATAACAATTTATTGAATGCCACACGTATAAAGTTATATTATATACGAATTGATTTGCGATTTTCTCCTTAGTATCCGGAATAGTCAATTCTCAAAAAAATTCCAATCATTTCATCAAAAATTTCATCAAATTGAATGAATGTTTCACGATATATCATTTATTTGAAAATACCCATTATCGAATATATTTACTTAAATGGCTATATCTCGGTACCGGCTTGACCGATTGAGTTTAAATTTGAATATGATCTAAAAAAATAGTTTTTCCATATTTATATACTATTAAATCTGTAAAACTTATGTTTTATACGTTAATTGTTGCGATTGTCGATTTTACTTTAAAAACGAAGTCATTGAATAATCGATTGTGGCACAATTTAAACTACTATGGTAAATTTATATCAAGCATGTACATAAAATTTCATCAAAATGGTATATAGTGTTCACAAAATATCAGTATTTATGAGTAAAAAAGGATGGGAGTTTCGAAAGCTATATACCGAAAACGGTAATAGATAATTAAAAAATGGGACCATCTCAAACACGTGCACTATTGTTTACCAAAAATTTATAAATATTGGTCAAGTTTTTTTGGAATTATTGGTTAAGTACATTTACATATCATATAAATGAGTTTCGCAGTCCAGCAGACCGATGGACACGATACGAAAGTTGTTCAGAAAGTTCAAAATGTCTTCATACACAAAAATTTTTGAAATCGGTTCAAAAACTAATTTCTTTTTAAATCATGGAAGTAAAAATACTAGGTGCGGACGTTACTCCGCCAAGACCACTCTTTTTATTTTTTCGTTATTTTGAAACTAATTTTGAAAAAAAACGATTTGAAGTATACCTATCCCTTCACAGCTAAGGATTTAATTGTTTTTAAACTTTAAACTGTTTTTTCCTTCAAATAAAATTTTAAAATCTTTACTGAAACATCAAGGGGGAATAATATTTGTCTTGTCGCATATCTTCATAATGCGAAAACGTCCTTTGTTTCGGGTTTCACAGCATATGAGGTTGATGTTTTCATACACAAGTATTGTTAGCCGTGAACATATAGATAACGGTTTCACTATTTGTGTGGTCGGATATAATGAACAAAAATCATAAGATTTGCTAGTACATCTTGTAAATCCTATGAAATAGGAATAACGGATCACAATATATTAATACAACAGCATTGTAGACAGTTTCTATAATGGTTTACAATAACAACAATCTATCTACCAACTTCTATCATATGATAGAAGAAAGTAATAGCAAATAGTATTACTACCTACTATAGTAGTGATGGTGTGCGGTTGGTTAAAGTTACGAGTATCAGAGAGTAGAAGCTTTACTCTATACACTATATGCGTGCTAGTGACAGATAACGTGCTATCAAGACTTCTCTATCCTGAGCCCATTATCGCCGTCTTTGACAATGGCGACACATCGTTAAGGGAGCTACTCTATACCATTGAAACATACTATAGAGACAGACCCCCCATGGACTATACCAATTCTATTACATTGTGATTTGTGTTTGTATTGTGTTTGTTACCAAAATTTACGCAATGAGAGTATACATGCATACAAATAAATACACGTATATACACGTAACATACATAGTAGTTTCTTGTTGATAACTTGATGAGGTGGGATACGAATATTAAAAAAATTCTGTCAAATCCAGAATATATGCTTGCTATATAGAGTAAATATTTTGTATATAATGCTTTACGGTTAAATGTAACATCTTAATCACAAAAAATAAAAGTTACATTCAGAAAAAAAACAAGGTTTCAATAAAAATTAAATTTTACGAACCAAATACAAACTTTTATTAACGAAATATTTTTCAATTCAAACAATCAATAATGGGGTCCAACCTCTATGGAAAGCCTTCACACAGCACAACTGGTCACTTCGGTTTTATCCTTCCATTCACTGTCAATTAGCGTCGCTGTTAATTATATTTGACAAACTTAAGAACACATGTAATACTTTTAAAATTTGTTGAAGTAATACTTTTAAAACGTCGTATCTGATTTCTTTTTAGGAGTCTGCCCATTTCTTATTCTATAAGAGTAATATTTAAGCAATAAATAGGAAAAATAGTTATTATGCGCTTTTATGTGGAAAAGAAACCGTTTTCTACTGCAGTTAGAGATTATGAGAAATGATTACATATGCAAGCAATCGCACTATCCACATCCGTTTTCAGCAGACTATAATTGTTTCTAGTATGTGTTTTTTTCTTCTGATCTAATAGATTTGAACTGTCGAAATATTTCAAAAACACTAGTTAGTTTTTGGTATGCTTTCATGCGTTAATCGAAAGCAGATAGTTAATAATGACTACAAACACCTCAGATTCCAACTATTTACCAGATGTTTATTTTATCGAGTCGACTGAAATTCTACACGCTTATACTAGCAAATTTTGTAGAATTTGTGCGTTTACCGTATGAAAATTTGCGTACGCCATGTAAATAATCGGTTACTGATTGTCTGCCGTGGATTGTTTTAGTAGAAAGAGTTGTGTTGTTTCACGTTTTTTTGACATTAAATAAATTCAATATTTCACACTTAATTATTTTCACTCAAAAAATTACACACACACACAGAAATTAGTTACTCTTCCTACGCGGTTAATCCGGCACTGGTTTCTAAATAACATAAATTTTTCGAAATCTTTTACATTATCACAATACAATTTTTGAAGAATTTATCCAGATATATAATGTATGTAAACTATGAAGGCACTTTTTGACTTGTCTTTAAAAGTATACATACTAAAAATTGTAACTTATAACCTCATTTTCCCCACCCTCATTAGATAAAAAGTATTAAAAAAATATAGGGCAAATATTATGTACACATAGAGCATTTAATTCCGTATTCAAATTGAGTCAAAAAGGATAAAAAAAATAAAAATAAAAAATAGTAAGAAGAAAACAAAAAGAATAAAATGTTCTTGTCACATATATAAAAACTTTTTTGATTTATGTTTATATTATTTTGTCATGGATTGTTGACTTTATAAACTACTCATGTTTACTTTGTCAATTTGAATTGGAAATTTAACAAGTTATTTACAATAAATCATACAACTATGGAAAGAAAAATTAAACATTATAATGTTTATAATATTATGTTGTGAATTTTACATTTCAATGGACAATTTTTGTTTTTATGTATTTTATTTTTATGTGTAGGTATATTGTTTTATAAAATACTATTTTCATTTTTCAAAACGTTTTACATCCATCGTTTGCGATAAACTGCATCTAGGAGCAAATATACTAAAACGGGAAATATTTTGAACTTCTCCAATATGAAAGACGATTAATGAACCATTTTCACATTTTATCAAACCATTTCACATCGAATCGAACTTCCTTGCCTTTATGACAATTTCAAATAAAATTATTGTAGGAATTAATTTCTCGTTTTATCGTATATCTCATCGATTGAAAACTAATACCACCATTTTCCACTTGCCCTAAAATTTTTAGGTATTTTTGCCGCTTTACTCTATAAGAAAACGAGTAATGAACTACATATAAATTTCTCATTTCCTTAATTATTTAATCAGACCATTCATTTGATTAGTCCTCCCACCCCGTAACGTTAAGGCAATGAAAAATTGAGACATTGATAAGCATCGGTTCGTAATATAATGAAAATCGTTAGTCTTGATTTTAAAGAAGAATATATTGTATAATTTGGAAGGATTAAAGTATATCTCGAGATATGGAGCAGTATTGAAAAAAACCCACTCCTTGCTAAGAAAAAATTTGAAAAAAACCGTTTTGTCACCATGTTAATTTTTGAAAAGAACTTGTTTGTGAAATTTCATGTCCCTGCTACAAGTAGTCTCCGCTTTACGGTATTACTACAATTTCAGTATGCGCATTTTAAAAAACTGAAATAGAATTTCTTAAATCCAATAAAAAAATTATTCTAATCACATCGGTGGAAAAACTACCATAGTTTGAAATCATATAATATAAACGTGAAAAATTGGTATTAATATTTGATTTAAAATCTTTGAAAAAATTCTTTTACAATAAGCTCTTTTATAGAAGATTTGTTGAATAAAAGGTAGGGAAAATAAAAACTTTCAACACACAACAACCTTGAATGAAGAAGGAATATCCCACAATTTTTTTACCGTGTTATAACATAGTGATAGGTGAAATCATATTCCACAGAGGAAATAAATTTTCTTATTTTTTTTTATCGAGTGGAATTTTTATGCATTTTTCCTGACTATATAAAATAAAATATGCATTATCTTTTATTCGGGAATTCACACATTAATAATATAAATTGATACAAAATGCGGCCAAATTTTTTTTACTATTAATCTGTAAAATAATCGTTTTTTATTTTTAGTTATTCTTCAGTTATTTTTAACATCTTGTTTTATTGAAATTGGCTGACATGAGGCCTAAAATGACTGATGTCAAATTTTATTAAAATTTAATAATTAAATCTCTGTACATTAGTATGAACACTTATATGCTTTGAAGAGATATTTTTATTATAAATTGAACAAATATGAAGGGCCTTTAATCATATTTAGGACATATTCTGCATTTTTTTCGAACAATATAAATTTAAGATGATGACAGCTCCTTTCAATGATTTCCAGTAAATATTCTTTCTAATCCTTAATTAACACGTTATGCTTTTCGTAGCGTTTCGTCAGTAGGCAGCGCTTAGCAACTGCCTATGCAAGCGTTCACTAATTGTTCAGAAGAACTATACACATGCATATGCACAGCACATTAGCAATATTCATTGTTTAATTTCTACTTCAAGAAAAATTTTTGACGCTTAAAAATAGGTTAATAATCTGCTGACAGGGCCGATACACTTTGGTGTTACAGTTTAGATCGGATGAAATGGTGATATCTATGGATGAGGTTCCTATCTTAAATAATTAAGGAGATAAACTAATCAGTGAAAACCAGAATTTTAATTAATAATTATGCAAAAGTGCGTTCTATTGTATGGCTATCAAATTTTGAATATCTATTATAAACAAATTAGAAGCGTGCATGAAGAGATGTCTGAAACGGAATTAACAGATCATAAATTGGATTATACAGATATTTGAATAAGTTTCGATCAAATATCTGCAAAGTTCAGAATTGTTACCAAGAAGACATCGGGACGCTATAAAAAGTAGAAATGGGTATATTGGACCCACGTTAAGAAGACGCTGGAATTGAATCTACAAGGAAGCACAAATAGTGGTAGGCCACGAGAAAAAAATTAAAAATAGAGGAGAAGACCAGGAGGGAGCTACAGCATTCATTGCAACTCTTCAATGTCTTGACATTAAAAAACCTTCGATTAATTGATTGAAGGATTGTGATGCATAATAGCTTAGGATTGTATTCTCAAACTGCCAATCATACCTAATACCGCACTCTGTACTTAAACTTGATAAAACAAGTGAATAATAGTAAGGTATATAGATAGATGAGAAGAAAAAGAAAGTTTTTCTTTTGATAAACGTGTATACTGTTTAAGGTGGTAGGTAGAATAAATACGTGTATAGCGAGTTATTGGTAGAAGCAAGCATATCATAGAGAATATAATATTTTTTGATAAATTTATTATTGAAGTTAAAAATAATATCAGTTGTTGTTTGTTTGGTATAAACAATGACACTTTGACAAAACAGACCACACTGAATCGTAACCAATTTAAAATACGTTATACAATACCATCACACAACACAACCACCATATATCCAAAATACATGTTTGTAGTAGTAACATATATGTATATACAGTAACCCAACCGTATGTAGTACACCTATCTACTAAACCATCCCTTTTAAACACACTCACATATTAAATAAATACCAATAACAATTTTATATATTATTCTTGTTTCATATGGAATGTATCTCATGTGATCATTTTATCATATAATTCTAGTATGCTAGTAGTCGAGAAAAGGCATAAGCCTGGAAAGTGATTCCATTTTTTCAACTGGTATAACTATCTTTAATTGTTTCACTTCATACCCTTTATTTTGTACTCCACCAGGCCACTATAACAAATGAAATTTGTGAAAAAGATGAGATTGAACCCGGTAGATATGTAGACTGCGGTACTTTACTACCGTGTCTGAAATTTGTAAAGTGCTACTGTCGAGATAAGTAAATCTTCCATAATATAATGAATTTTATTATTTATTTTATTTTGTAGGTATAACATCACGATTGGACACTTGGGCGTTTTTTTTAAATGTGGCAGTAATGGTCGAAGCCTCAAAATATTTTTTATCATGCCATAGACGTTGTCTAGTCGGAAACAGCAAGATAAGACAGGTTTTCCAAGCTTCAGTTTTGAGAATTGTTGAATGAAATAAGGTACGACACTAACAAAGGGAGAGCACGACCTAGGGATTTTATTTTGTGAATGATCTTGCATTTAATTATTGTTTCTCTATAGGGTGGTCTCCCCTTTGAATAATAACATGCAATGCTCAATCGTTTCGGAGAAAATGAGATTCGAATTTTCGTTTGACCTTCATGTACTTTATATGGTATTTTAATTATTATAGGCGAGATAGTCTAATAGGTAGAGGAACTACGATAGAAATGGGGGTTCCGGGTTTTTTTAAATATATTTTTAAATAATAATTACATTATATGAAATGAAACTCCGAACGCCCATTTAGAAAGCAGTTCCTTTACGAACTACGCTATCTTCCCTCTTTGTAATTATTATATAATTTTCGAACGTCATTTCCTCTGAAACGACTGAGCGTTATTTAAAGGAGAGAAAATCCTATAGGGGTATCATATAATTAATCCTATAATTAAACGTAATCTCAGCCCAGTACAAAATCCCAAGATCTTGCCCTTCCTTTGTAAGTGGTGCCTTACGTTCCACCTTTATACCATCTACATCCTTCAAAAACTTTCACGATGACTCCTGAAAACTACGTGTATCATCAATATGAATTTACAATGATAAGAAAAATACTATAAGACAACTTTTGATAAATAACATTGTTTTGTTATAATTAGCTAAGATTATGTTTGTTTATTGGTTAGATATATTTCAAAACTGTAAGGATTTTAAAATGGATGTATAATTTTGATACGAAATATATTTGAACAGATATAAATGGTATGCAAAATATAATATTGAATGGTATGAGTATTTCATAAATCACATTAGAACGGAACATAAATCTGTCGGACATAAACCGCAGGCCAGTAACATATAGGAAAACTATCGCGTATAATATTGTATTCTATACACAAATAATATCGACCAATGTGTTTGTTGTTAGAGCAAACAATGTTCAAGTGTTACTCAATATTTGGTAAAACAATCCTAAAAATATTTCTTGTCAGAAATTGGTAAAAAATATTTCTTATCAGAAATATTTCAAATCCAATCAATATATACACTTTCAATGAAATTTTACCAGAAAATTTTTCTATTAAATCATTTTACTTTAAACTAATTAAAATAATTTATAATTTTTATCTTTTCTTTTTCACACCTCTCTTAATAAAGACTTCCAGGTAGTACTTAATATTTATTCATTTTCCCGTTTATATCAATTCTTAATTGTTTGCTTTAATACGGAATCAGTAAACATGGAAGAAGAAAAATGAAGAGTTTTAAAAATTACTCACCTTAATTTACGTGATTATTCATGACGATAAAGAATTCTTAGCAAGAGAAAAAATTATGATGATGAATACAATGATATTATTAGAAGATCGCTCAGGGAGCTTCTATTCAGTGCAATGGCAGAAAAACTAAAGTATCGTAGTTACCATAGTAATCATAAGTGAATTCTAATATTGACTTAAGGTACAATATAATGATAAAATTTAAAGTTTTTTTCTTATTGAAATATAATTTTCTATTTTATTTTCGTTATAAAATAAATGATTATTTTTCCTAAATTAATAAATTTTATTGATTTTGATGTGACAACAATACACGAATATAATCAATAGAAATCTACAAATTAATTTCACGCTTACAGTTATAAAACTAAAGAAATCAGTGCTCAATTGGAGTCTCCCGCCTGCACTTATTTTTTGTTTTTTCGAAGTATGAATGAATGATAAAAAAAATTTTTTTTCAAATATGAATTCAAGACAAAAACACTTTTTGAAAATGATGCTGGTTGCTAAATTAATTTATGCATTTCTTCTACAAAAATTTTATTCTGGATTAAAACGATGTTTACTGTTGGTAAGAGGAAAATTTGAATCAAGAAACATGTTAAATTGGTAAATAATCAGTAGAAAATATAAATTTACAATGTCGAAGATTCAAAATGAAAGACTAAGTCAGTCCCAGCAAAACAGATGGACAGTACCTGCAACCTACATCATTTATCGTGCAACCTACATCATGTATCGTAAGGTTTTCTAATTTTATTTTTTTACAAATTTTCATCATATTCGTCGCCGTCGAGATGATATATTTAAATAAATAATTAAAATATTTAAATATGTCATAAAATATTAATACTTGGTTTAAAATCCATTAAATTGGATGAAAATCTAATGTATGAATCTTTACTTATATACTTTGAATATATCTGTGTCAAATATCTATACACTGGAACAATAATAATACGACAACAGTGTGAGATGAGACACTTATACCTGTCAGACATTCAATATGTATATTCAGGGATGGGTCTACACTTTCTGTCATCCGGGGCAAAAGCACCCCTCCCTCATCTATTAATCACAAAACACCTAATATACACCTATTACAGAAGTCTGTACCTTCTGTCCTCTCCCCTATTACCGTTCCCGAATATATTTTACCAACACTTCATTTTTAGTCCAATTTCTTAAAGACTTTAAACTATAAACAGATAGAGCTTAGACCTTGCGGTTTTTGGCTCTTTTAGGGACATAAAATGAAATTTTTGTCATTGGCGTTTGAATGGAGAAAATATTCTGAACTAGCTTAAAAAATTACTGGAATAATAATACTCGAGGGTAATTACAGTCTAGGTAATTAAAACAAGAAAAACACTTATTTGACAATTGGATGGAATGTATAACCACTTGATTATTTTTGAACATTACAGAAAAGAATATTACAGTTTTCACCTCAAGAAGTGACATAAAAATATTTTTGTATCTTGCTTTGCCTTTATCATTTCACATGATTTAAAAAAAAACCAATCTTTCTAGCTGACTTGTAATTATATTTTAAAATTGTCTTCGATATCCTATAGCATTAAAAATCTTGGACTAAATCGTTATATATTTCAGGATTGTCTACAAAGTCACTAACATCAGCGTGAAGATAGCAGCAGTCGTTAATAAAAGCTTATGAAAGTAGTAATGCATCTTTTTACAGTTTTTTATAAAGATTTCAACTATTTCGGACGCTTCAATCGAACCCATCCCAAACAAAAATTTAATGACAGCTTAATTCAATATTTTCCGTGTGCACAAAAAAGCTTACATCGACTCCCTTAATTAATTAACTGTCAACTAAGAACTAAACATCAAAAATTATCTGAAATCTTGGTGAGTAACTGTAAAAAGCTGCACTATTACATTCACTCGGTTTTATTAACGAGTCCTGCTGTTTTCACGTTGAAATCGGAAACTTTTCAAACCTGCCTCTTACTACATTTATATACGTCAGGTTATATCGGGTATAAAAATGATAGGACTGAATTTGAAATTTATGTTACTCACACGATATTATTAAAGAAAATAAAACATTTGTTGTCGAGTAGAGGAATGTAATAAGAAAGTGTTCTTTATCGTACTCACTACGCATTAAAATAAAGTTTTAACACAACATATGAAGAAGATCTATCTACCTAATATTATGTAGATACCTATACCAAAAATACTTATCTACCTTTTAATAGTAGTTAGTAGCATGAATGAGAATTCATCTTATACTTCACTTAACATACATTTATTATTTAATTTATGTGATTCGTTATGTTCCAAATAGATTGAACAATTTCATTTATTTTAATTTCAATCATTAATTATATTATAAGTAGGAGGATTTTGTTTTTCCAATAGAAATGAATAATGCTCTAGACGTTTCATTTTTGGAATAAATTTGTAATAATTTTATTTGAAAATTACTTGTTATTGTAATAGATCCATTGTTTATATGAATGGGCATCAAAGTGTGGTATTTCTTTCATGGTGTACGTTACATTCAATAAAATACCATCGCTATTTTTGGCGTTTATGAGGAAAATTTGGTCTAATAATTCGAAAACAATGAATTTAAGATTTAATGATTAATTTTCGCGATACTGATTGAAATTGAAATATTGGAATTTCTGGAGATATCTCAAAAACTACTCCTCTCATCGGTAAATATACGCAATTTTTGGGTTCAAATAACCCTATTAACAGTGTTTTATCAAATTCAGAAACGAAATCTTCTGCCGATATTCTCGATTTGTACCTCCTACGCCTTAATTAAAAAAAACTCATATATCGACCCAAAATTTTCAAAATTACCAACCATTACGAAAATAGTTTTCCGTTATCCAGAACTGATTCCAAGCGATATAGCCTGAAATCCGCCATCCAATCTTTCAATAAATTTAATTTTTGATAAAACTTATCCTTAATTATTTCAGAACATTTATGAAAAATTTTTGTTTTTGATTTTTTTTTTTTTTTTTTTTTTATGATTTATGCAGTCTACTGATAAAACTCGTTATAGATATAATATCACGAAACTTTTACTATTTTTAATATTTAAATAAATTATTTAAAGTCGAATTAATGTTCGTAAAACTATATAACATATCCTTAAATTATTAAAATAAAATCTGGAAGCTTTGCAACAAATTTTTTGCTTTGTTTAGTAAATGTTTAAATATTAATAAACTATGAATTCATTGAAATTATAGCTCTTAGCATATAATTTATCATTCTTGAGGTATCCATCCCACTATAAGATAATGAGCTTAACATATACTGATAAAAAATTTAATTAAATGAAATCGCTCTGAACCGAGACGTACTTCTACACTCAAAGTCATAAAATTTGTTTCTTATTTGTTGGATGAATTGATCAAATAATTCATCTGATTAATCGACTTTTGAATCATTTACTGGTTCCGTGTTACGTTTAAAAAAATTGATAAAAATATAATATGCATTTTGACAAATCTAATTTATTTTTTTTTTTAGAACATACATAATAAAAATCTGCAAGAAAATCATTTAAATATTTTACGCTTTAAAATTTCAATCAAATATCAATCACTTTTAGTGTTTATCTATTTTTTGTTGATGTGTTAAATTGATTCCATTTACATGAACAGGAAACTTTGTTTTTCTTAAAATCTAAGCAAAGTATTATTATACGTTTTGGTACCCCCTTTCTTACTGTTAATTTTCCAAAATACAAATGAATAATCTTTGTAGAAATATACTAATGTTATTTTCATTAAGAAAATAACAACTAAATTAATTTTCAATGTAAATATACTTAATATTATTAAAATACTTTATTTTAGATAAACATTTTGTTTTGAATTATTTGTACTTACTGTTAAACTTAGGTAGTTTACTTAAAAAAATATTTTCATTAATTTAATTATTTACTTTTGTATGTGTTGTAAACATCATACACTTTAGTTGCTTCAGAATAATTTTTATTTTTAAAAATTGTTATTTTATTATTACTTTTTTTTTTTTTTTTTCTTAAGACCTGATAATCTACATAAGACCATCAATGGGCGAACAGTTTAAAGTCTAGGTTTAAGCTAGATGCTTTAATATTGCGTTTGTATGTTTTTTACGTTTGTCTATCTATATATTTATGCATTACGATATAACTAGCGAACTCGTTCTGTGATTTAAATGAATTTTGAGAGACTTGATTATCATATAAGACAAATTTACTGTAATATATTTTAGGTTTTCATCTTTAGGGAAAATCTTTAAAAAAATTTTTTTGTCAGCACAGAATTATGTGTTCGATATTTTAAAGGACATAATTAGAGAAAACATGAAAGTTTAAATTCTTGTAATATATCTCTTCTACTCTTGCGAAAAATATACTTAAATCCTTTTTTTCTTGAATTGCCAGGAAGAATCTGCTTTTCATATATGAAATGTACAACTATCGGATCATTCCCAAATGAGAATTGGATGTGATTGAGTTATACATCCAAAAATTTTCACTTATGTCGTCATGTCTTTAAGGTCAGAAATAGGTTAACATGTTGAGTTGGAATAGAAACATTATTTTCTAGTTGTTACACGTAGTATGTGGCACTTTTGAACATTTGTCTAATAAATAGAATATTTTGTTTACAACAACCAATCCATTAATATTTTGTTGGAAAATTCAAGAGTCAGTTTATTAGAAAGCAACTTTCGATACAGAAATGTTTGAAAGTGTTACGATTTCAAAAACAAATATCAATCCAGAACATTGAATATCATGCCACGATAAAGATAAAACATGTAGCAAATGAAAAATGAAAAAGCCAATGAAAAATCATTACCTAACGATCTATTGATAGAAATTTCCTTAAAATAGAAAATTGTTTTGTTTCCTTACCATGCATGTCTTGATGTAAGTAGATTTCTATTTGAAATTGTTATTGTTTTTTGATAATCGGTTTTACCCCGGGATCCCTTGCTAAACACAAACCTGCCTACAAAATTGTGGTTACTTCAAACCTAAACAAGAAAATCATAATACTGCATTCTCAACCACGCCGTTAATTAAAATTTGCAAACTGTCGTTGAAAACTCGAATAGATGAGATGTCAGCCTAAAACCTACCAGTTCAAGTAACCAAGCGCTTAGGCATGACGGTACAAAATGATTTGATGTTCGTTAGTTTGGGACATTCTGTATACTGAATTAAATATTTGAATGCATGATTTGCACAGATATTTGTGAGTGCGTCATTTGTGATAGAACACCTGGTTACTAGTATTCGACAGTTGCAAAGTGTTGTGAATCTAAAGAGAAATGAACCAAACCGAACCAAGCAGCAGCAGCAGGAACAACAGCAGCTAGATAGATATAAACAAAGTAACGAATGCTATTTACTATCTATACCATTCGCTAACCGGGTATCTGTAACAGCCCATAACTGCCTTTTAAATTAAAAAAATTCCTTTTGGCTTGAAATTTTAAATTGTTGTAAGTCGTCAGAAAAATTGGTTATAATCGAAAGTGGCTTATTTGGAAGCATTTCATGAAAGATAGGTTTGTTATTTCATATGACGAGAATGGAACATTTTAAGGAAATTTTTTGGGAGTGTTCGTTATTCAAATACAAATTCCTGTCTTAATGATCTTATATATTACGCGTAGTGTTAAATTTTAAACTTTCCATTTCAATTTTGGCTATCAACTTTCGAGATATGTTTCAATTAAAGGCTAGACATGTTAGAAAAATGTTTGGTGTTCAGAGGAAAATTTTTCTATAATTTTGATTTTTGCACCCTCCATATTTCTTGGGTTACTGAACACGAATTTGGAGTTTGGGAGCAAAAATTTTGCTAGGAACTTTGTTTTCTGGACACTTTTCGAGCAAATTTTAACACTCTTTTCAGTTTTTGGCCTATATCTCTGAAAGGAATTGTTTTTTCAATAAACCTATACTTTAAAATAATTCAAGAAGGCAAAATTTTCTACATTTCTCATATTTATTATTTTTTTAAAAAACCTACCGTTTCGCCGCTAGACCGATTCCAAAATCGGCTTTATTTTGTTAGAACAATTTAATACATATGATAATTTATATGAAGGATGCTTTAGCGGCGAAATGGTAAGTCTTCCAAATAAACATTTATTATAATATGAGATGTACGAAATTATTCCTTCTTTAATTTGTACAGTATGGGCTTGTTTAAAAAACATTTTTTTTCTGTCAAAAACTTAAAAAAGTGTAAAAATTTTGGATAGTATGGGTTCATTGAAAAATCGATTCTTATATGAGATATTGGCCAAAAACTTAAATAAGTGTCATTATTTGCTAAAAAAGTGCCTAGAATACAGGTAAAATTTTGGCCTGAAAACTTCAAATTTATATTCAGTGACTTAAAACATATGGAGGGTGAGAAAATCAAAATTATAGCAAAAATTTTCTCTGGAAATCCTTATATATGTAGCATATAAGAAACTTTAGACAAATATAACGACCAAAAATTATTGGAAAACTCATTTTTCGAAAAATGGAAACTTTGAAAGTAACCGATTCCACATAATTTTACGAGTTTTTGCATTTAATTTGCTTCCCGGTCTCTTGTATTGGTTTTAAAAAAATTGTAAGCATTTACGTTATGTGAATTATAAATCTACTGAAATTGTTTTTGGTGAAAACATACTCATTTTACTAAAAGAATTGTTTTCGATTTGGAAGTATGCACATGGTCAGAGACACACGGTAAAGTTGATAGTCTACTAACCATTGAAGTAGAGATAGGCAGCCAATGTGCACCGCTATATAATGTTGGTTAGTCATGTGTTTTGTCCATGTCCTACCCACCACCACCACCGCTTTGAACCATCGTCATCGTCATCATCATCATCATTCATTCATTTGGGGATTCTCTACTCTAGGGGTATTCACTGAGGGACACTCAATTAAACGGTTGATAATCATAACTAGCTCACTCATCAATTTTATATTACCGTTTGCTTGCTTGCATATATAAAACTTGTTTCATTGAAATGGTTATAAATTTTATATGACTTCATTTGAAAAAAATATATATTACATTTTATTGCGTTTATTTTATCATACATATTTCGAAATATTAGTGTGGAATTTATCGACTCCAATTCGTAGATTCGTTCGTTTATTTATTGGAAATACTTTACGACAAATTACCTGTCTCAATCAGCGTTAACAAATCAATTTTGTCGCTAAGGATATGATTGGCGCCTACTGTAATAAAAAAATTATTTATAGAAGTTTTTAATTTAAAATAAATTTTATAATTTATATTTTGTAGGTGGTTCCTTTTTTTGAAAAAATATAATTTTTCGCCAGGGATGTATACAACCAGTTAAAATTTATCACTTGGATCAAATTCAATTACGAAAAATAAGTTTGGCCTTGTCTCTCCCCTAACGGTAAGATATTTTAAAGTCGGCCCATAAAATAAAAACGTTCAATGTGAGTGTTTAATAGCACAAATTGAAGGTCTTCAACCTCTGAGTGTTCCTAGACCAAATCCTCCATCTTCAATAGGATTGGAGATATTTTGTGTTACAAACATAACACAACACTTGGAGAATGAAACACCCATAATAAATGCGTAATTTATAATTCTGCCTAAGAACACTCAGTGACTCAATAATTATCATCACTGAATTTACTGAGCTCTCAAATTGGATGAGTTGGAGATTGATGACAGCACATCACTCACTAATCGCCCTTTTTATGTGATTCTAATCATTGATAGCATCAGGTCTGCTTGGAAAATATCACAGTTGTACAGAATTAAAGATTCAAATTTGAGCTATTAAATAATTATCAACAATTAATGCTGAGGCGTAGCACACAGGTCCACTTATATAAATTTAAAGAAAAAAAAAATATATATATATATATATTAACATACGAATTGATAAACTCTTCCTTTTTTGAAATGGTTACACATAAAAAATAGTAATCAGTAAATCGCTTTTGTATGATTGCTTTTTTTCAAGTCATAGAATTATTATTGTTGGACTACTATTATATGTTCATTTGTGAAAGAAATTCCGAGAATTTCTTTCGTTTAAATTTCAAATCATTTCGATTTGAGTATTTGAATATTGTGTATTAATATTCTACTTGCCATTTAATTGAAATCAATATTTAATTATTCTTATTTTAAGAATACATACATAATGAGAATTGCCAGCTAGTGCAATATCTTTTCTCATCGCAATTTCCACATGAAAACGTTCGTCTAAGCGACAATGTGTCAAATTTCATACTCCTCCGCACGCCCACTTTTCGTTACAAGAAATACAAAGTTTTTTCTTCACATATAAATATATGAATACTCCAATTCACTATTTTATTAGTCTATTTTTTGTATTATTGATTTTTGATATGTTTGTTTACATGTATTTTAAAATTGAGATTGATTCCTAAAAAATTTTGTTTGTTAATAGTGTTTGATGAAATTTTTTAAAGGAATGTACACCTACGTAAATTGTCTTTCAAAATATTTGTAAAAAAATCTTCAATTCAACTTTGTTCATTCCAACACTTTTATGTATTCGATGTATTCAAAGTACGTGCTATAATCTTCTTTTATTTAAATTTCAAATAAATGTTACCCTTTTAATATATATTTTTGAAGGTAGATAGTAAGTGTAGGGACTCTGAGAACATCGTATAATGATGTATGTAAATATTGTATAGCACAACATGTCATTCGGGATAAACAGGGGAATTTGACAATTTCTAAAATGAAATTGGATTATAATGAACATAAGCGCATTTAGAAAATGGAAAAGTGAAAGTATTTGTAAATTTTGTTCTCCATCATTGTTGCATGCTGTTAAAATTTTTTGTTTCTTTTTTTATTAATTTCATTCTATTCAACTAAATTTCTGTCATAACTAAGCAGTACTTGCTTACATTAATCACCTCTAACAAAAATAATTTTTAACAATCGGAGAATTTGTAACAAATAGAACAATTTTATGCAAACCTATATGATACTAATAAGTGAAAGAGTCATAAGTAATTTTTTTATTGAATATAACAATGAAATAATTATAAAAAATATAAGGACCATTTACAATAAAAATATGGAGGAAGCGCAATGAAATTAAAAGAATAAAGTTTTACAACGCCACCATATCATTTTCGCCGCCATCACATGTTAATGTGTTCCTATGTTTAGCTCAATCTGAAACCAAAAAATGGATCAAATTTAACTTGCATGAATGGATTCCAAACATACACAGAAACAGTTGCTTCTGAAATAAAAGCGTACGTTTCGTGGCCTCGTTGCTGAGAGAACACCCTAGAGATTACCTATTAAGAAAGTATTTACTTTGCCACTTTGCACTATCAAAAAAATTTATTGGAAAATTAAGTTTATATTAACATTTATTTCAAGTAGTTTGCAACCTATTCCTGTATTAAATGTGGTTTTAAATACTAACATTGGATAACTGCACGTGAGCCCAAACATGAACAAAAGTTGATTTGTTCATGACCAAATGATCGATTCTGGATCGATTTTTAGAGAAATTCTAAACATTCTCGAATTGTTCATAAAATCGATTCAGAATCGATCATTTGGTATCAAATCCTCTTTAACTTATATTTGGATTCACGTGAAGAAATCTGTGAAAATAGATGAATGTCTGGGTTAATACCCATTATCATAGTGTCATATGGTAGACTAATGACGTTAATATTAACATGTTCATTTAATTTAAAACATGCATTGATTTTAAATAAAATACACAATTATTTTTTATTTTGTTTGTCTAGTTAGTTACGTTGTATTTTGGATTGAAATAACTGTTAAGTTAATGAACAATTAAAATAAATATACTTTTATTTTACAGACTGATTTAAAAGTGTTATTAATTAGTGCAAAATGTATTCAAAATTACAGCATCTCCAAAGTATTTTATCTCATTTATGGTTAAATTTGTCTTTTGATAATTATATCGTTATTTTAATATTCGAGTGACAATGTTGTTCGACACCATGAAAATATAATTTTTATAATGGTCAGTTTATCGAACTATATATCTCGTAATATCGCGATATTTATATAACTATTACAGAAGTCAAAGAATGAATATCAAACTTTACAGGCTCCTAAATTACAGACAAAATCTTGCTCTTGATGTATAACTTCGAATACCTTCGATTCATTTGTACTTTTCATAAGACCATGAAAGACTACGAAAAATATGAATATACAAAGTTTGTACAACCATCAAAAACTTTTTATAATTTTATTAATATATTTTTTTTTATTTAATAATAAATATTCATTGTTTCTTTTTAATTAAACAAGTGACAGTTTCATAATATTTTGAAAAATGGTGAGTTCAAGAAAGCCGATTGTTTAAGCTACCACATTTGGTTCACATTTTTGTTTCGCATATAATGAATCCGAGAAAATCAATAATGAAAAAACACAAATATAAATAATGTTTTTCTGGTGGTATGTACAAGGCTTCTTGGATTTGTATCTTTTAAAATGACGAATATGTTAATTATCATATATGGATATGATTGGCTTAGTTGGCGTAGCTAAGAAAAAAAACACAATATATTAATAATAGTTCAAAAATTTTTATATTTAAAAATTAAATTTTTTTTCTCTTTATATAATAATTATATGTTTAAAATAAACAAATTCAATAAATAATATTTTAACAAACAACAAAATAATACTTTAATTATTTACCATATTTTAATTCAACACCTCTGATCAACTCTTGACTATTATTATTTTTTATGTATCCTTCTTATCAACACACTATCGCCAGATTTTAATAAACTTTCCTAAACTGTTTATAAACTGAATTTCAACGCTCTCGTAAACCCCTGGGTACACCATCCTTTGAAAATTAAAAAAAAAAAAATGGTTTTTTTTAAAAATATGTTTTTGTAAAGATTTTTCTAGAATTTAAGATTTCAATTTTTACTTCTTCTGAAATGTAAATACATAAACATTGAACTATTTACTTTCAATCATAATGAATACAAAAATTTCGTTCTTTCGTAGTTATATAACAGTTAATAAATACGTTTTTAATTTTAATAGAATTAATATATTTTATGGAATTAAAAATCATCCATCAATGTATACTAAAAAATTTTTTCACGTTCAAAAAAATTTCAATTGATTCAAACAGACAATATCAAATAGCACGATTTAAAATCTTGAATAGTTTTTAAATTAAATTAAATAATTATATATCTATTTTTATTTAATGTTAAATTATAACAT
This sequence comes from Chrysopa pallens, assembly GCA_020423425.1. Taxonomy (NCBI): domain Eukaryota; kingdom Metazoa; phylum Arthropoda; class Insecta; order Neuroptera; family Chrysopidae; genus Chrysopa; species Chrysopa pallens. Next base: position 24,057,473 of record CM035592.1, on the reverse strand, counting down.
TCTAAAATTTTAATTAAAATATTCCTAAATTAAAATAGGAGCGAATAAATTATATTAAAATCACAAAATATGTACCTATATGAAATAAATTTACTCTTAAATTGTAGTTTGGTCACATATTAAATTGCATCATTTAAGGTCTGATGATAACATTTTTCGAAAATAAAAAAAGTATGGTATACTTATGATTATTTAGTTCATCTTATATGACAGATTTAATTTGAATAAAATTTGTCATTTTGATATGTTTTTCGAAAAACGCAACAAAAAAATTATAAATTAAAAAACCGTGAATTGAAACACTATTGCTCCGTACTGCTTGAATAGTGGTTTGAAATTAATTTGACGTATTTGTATGATATTTATTTTGTACAGAACAAATATATTCGAATATAACGAGTACATTAAACATATTTATTTCACAATAAATTTATACACCCAATAATAATGTCCAGTTACTACGATGCCAATGACTATTTTGTTTAAACTATTGATTTATTTAAATGATAATTAGTTTGTATATGCTTGTAATTTGTCTGTTTTATTATTATGTCGTGTTATTTTACGCATCATTAATAATTTTACATAGCATACGTTTACTATATAATAATATAAAATTTCAATTCACTATGGACAATTCGAATATTTACGCAATCTATTCAAAATTACCACAGTGACGTATTTGAAAAAATTTATTTTGAATATATGTATTAACAGACAAACTCATTCACGTATTTAAAACATTTCAAAAAATTTTGAAAAAAATTTTGCATTTGATAAAACCATTTTATATAGATTTCAATAAATCGGCATCTTAACAAATTTCTCGAATCATAACCGGATCAAAAATGCTAACGTACCCCTTTATCATACCTGAAGCATATTTAGTTACCTTTATTGTATCATTAAATTTTTTCCCTTATAAAATCTATATAAGACAAAGTTTTAAGATCGCTTCTGTATTATGTTTTTAGTTGAAACAAATCACACATTTAATAACATTACGCTAAGATCGTGTATGTAGTTTCAGGGTTCATTGTGCCTCAATATCGAGATACGGTTATTTTATAAATTAAATATAACAAATAATATAAGTAATAACAAATATCCACAATCGTAATATCGCCCATATAAAATTATGACACACTATGTTCTGTAAAACCGCTTTAAATCTTCATTTTTTATACTAAAATTTTATTATATATAGAAATTAGTATTTAGAATGTTGTTTATATTAAATATGATTTATGCCTAAGGAATAAAATTTCATATAAAAGTTTTTATTTAAACTAAATATTGAAAGTTAGATATCTTGATTGTTATGAAGATTATTATTTATATTATATGATTTCAATTGTAGATAAAATAAATCAACCCTCACCTAAATCAAATATAGATTATCCCGTACCTTCCATCATTCTGGAACAATTATAAAAAAATTAACAATTTTGATTCAATTTAGTAATTTATATTTAATCATGATCTATGGAGCAATTTTAAAATTCAATTATCACAGTTTAACAAATGAATGAATTATATATAATTTTTAAATCACAAATTGATACATTTTAAACCAAACTAAAACTGATCGTTCACGGCAAAAATATGCCCATATATATGGGTAGAACTTTGTCATATTTTTATAACAAGTTACTTTGTATGAAAATTTAGACGAAGTTCTTATAAAAACATAAAAAACTGATGATGATTTCGATTATAACATAATGTCGACCTGATTCATTAGCCTGCCATTTAGTTTAAAATGGGTTTTTGAACAGACTAGAGAGTTCATGGTATTATCTATAGCTTGGCATAAGAAAAACAAAGATATTCACTTACAAAGAATGAAATGCTATGCACGAAAAAATGTAAACTACATTTTGACAAAGAAGTACTGCCGAATCCTCAGTTTTGAAGTGATATTGTTTCTACATTCACTTGATACAATGCTCGTGTCAAATTTTTTCGTGGTTTAGCCAAATATTTGAGAATATAAATAATTAATTATAAATAATATTATTTCCCTATCATGGATTATTTTGTTCTATCTGTTCATCTTATGCCTAAGAATGAAGCTTCTTATCAAATTTTCAATTCTCTATTTGAATATTAAAGACTTCGAAATCTAACGTATCAAATTATTTTATAGGGGGAAGTATTAAACCTACTTAGTCCTCGTTATTTACATTATATTCCAGATATTTGTAATATGAGTATAAAATATGCAACTAGTCATACTTTTTAAATATTAAACAAAATTCAGCTAGCCAAGGGGATTATTGGAATATTAATTACATTATGAATGGAAATATTATAATATTCAGTATTTTTTCATGCTGTAAACTTTGCAAAATGGTTGACTATTCAGGCCGACGGTATATGAACTAGTTCTAATTTTGATTTCAAAATTTGTTTATTTTAAGAATCACACTTAGATTGCAACCCGTTGAAAATGTAATACATAAACATACAATTACCGAATATTGAACCTCTTTGTTAAAATGTTTTGACATTTTCTGTGAGTAAAATTCATATAAAATTGTTCTTAAAGTATATAACGTATAACGTATCTAAGCTTGATTATTCGGGTCACTGACATTTATCTAAACTATACCAGATTTTGATAAAAGTAGAATTCAAATAAACATACATGTTGCATTAAAAAAAAAAAAAAATCAATGAAAAGATCTCATTTCATTTCGAGGTAAAAAACATGTTTATCCTTTTCACTCAAATATAATACATGTTAATCGTAAAAATAAAAAGAACTCATTATTTTTCACTCACACATCTCAGCTCAAAGTGTTGAATACTTTGAAAGATGTGTGTTACAAATAAAAAAAAAAAAAAAAAAGTAATATATATGATATGTGTGTTTGAAAATGTAAATATTGAAATAAAATAAGTGTAAAATCAAAAGAAAGTTCGCTTAAAATAAAACCATGCTCGCGAGCAACGAGCAGCAATTTTACATAGAATTTTTCTTATTTAAAGTACTGTATAGATAGATACTATAGACATACATACATACAAAACATACTACATTCAACATGAAAATGTACTTTATCTTTTCATGTATAAAGAATTTTTTTTATATGCTTATACTGTACAAAGTGGTAAGCAAAAATATGTATCATCGAAAAAAGGTAAGATTACGGCATCAAAATGCAAGTACTGTAAGGATATTCGTACGTTTTTATAAGTCCTATGGTTCTATAGCGTAAACGTTTTTTATTAGGCTGGATATATATGAAAAATGACGGATTCAGTGGAAAATCATGGTATAGTTTGGATTTTCTAACCATCCATATGTTTTGTAATAGCGAACACAAATTTAAAGTTGCTGTACACAAATTTTGTCGGGAGCTTTGGTTTCAGGCCACTGTTTTTTATTTTGTTTTTGTCTATATCTCAAAAAGAAGGCGTATTTAAAACAAGCCAATGCTATAAAAAATTTCTTACGTTCATCATATTTAAATTTTTATTTAAGGGGACTTACTGTTTTGCCACTGCTTTTGCTCTCCCAAAAATGACCTTAATTTGTCGATACAATTTAATACACATAACAATGTATATGAAAGATGCTCTAGCGGCGAATCGGTTAGTCTCCCAAAAAAACATTTAATATGAGCTGCACTTAATGCTTCACTTCTGTGACAAGAATGCCAAACATTAAAATAAGTATCAAAATTTGCTCATAAAATACCTACATAACAAAGTTTCAGATGCCCGTAAACTTCTAATTCGTGTTCAGAGGCACGTAAACTATGGAGCGTATGATAATGAAAACTAGACCAACACTTTCCCCTGAGAATCCTACTTTATCTAGCATCTATCAAATATTTAACGGCGTTTAAAAATACAAATATCAACTATCAAATTCAAAATCATTATACAAATATCCCTATCCCAATCGGCCATCCTCAATTTCTATAGTCAGAAATTTTCGTTTTTTCCCTATACACACCTAGAACGTTTCTGAAAAATTTGATAATGTCAATAACTAATAAGCTGAAAAGAAATTCAACGGTTAATTAAGACATTTTTTTCATTTTGATTGGTTAAAAAATTATTGTCAATGAAGTTTAATACAATAACAAAAATTTTGTGTCAGAAAAGAATACAGTATTCAGTGAACGGCAAATTGCGATAGATTTTTGCGTTATACGCCCGCTATTATTATTAGTACTTATATGTATTTTTGATTTTTAATCAATAAGATAAACTTTTGTATGATCCTAGTATTTAAAACAGTTACTTTAAGATTCATGTTTAAATAATAATTTAAGTGAGCTAAATAAGCTTACTTTTTTCATTAACAGAGAAAATTGCATGGGTATTTCAATAGTATTTTGGTCATAAAATTGCGTTCAAATCGATGCATAAAAATTATGTTATTAAACTTGTTCAAGCTCAAAACTATTATACCAAATTTCTCACTTTTTTCTTGAATGTTACAAACTTTTCCTGTTGAAACATCCGATATAAAAAGCCTCATTGTATGTCTACATGTGATAAAGTACTTAACGCTTCGAACATGTATATATTGTTAAAAACTTATATGGTATTATTTAATATTAATACAATTTCTTTGTCGGTAACATTGTCTAGGTTTCATAAATTGTACAAATAAGCGCGTATCACATATATTTTTATAGACTTCTTGAAAAAAAAAATTAAATTCGATTTTTTTTACGATTTTCGAACGAAATAATATATTTGTGTTAAAATGGTTTTAGATGCAGCTTTTTCTGTTAACTTTTTCAGGAATATATTTTCAATAAATTTTCAAAGAATATAGAAAAATAAAAGTGAATTACTTGAGAAGTTCAGAAGTAATCTTACTGATTATTATTAATATGAAATAGACACCTATATATCTTTATTTAGTTATGATATAAAAAGAATCGAATCTTGATTATCAATCTTTGATTTTGAACAATCAGTATGAATTTGATATAACGTTGGATGTTGTACAGAATAAATATATATTAAAAATAATAAAGGTCATTGTCGTTTATCCCTGAGAAACAGAGATAAAGCACCATTATAATTATTAATATTATTCGTCGAATATTTTAAAAACTAATTTTGTTTGTTTCTCTTATTGAGAAATTCAGTTTTTTTTTATAGAACTAAACTGAATTTAGACGAAAAAATATATAACAGCAAATATGTCACTGGTTTGAAAAAGATTCAAAAAATGTTTATTTTTTAAATGGAAATAAATTTTTTGAAGCGTTTTCGCATAAAATGTTTGGATTCGCCAATACTTCAGTTATAATTTGAAGTAACTAACATATTTATAATGAAAATAAATATTGTCAAAAAGCAATAATATTTGTATTCATTATATCAAAATTCCAATTACGTTGGTTAGCTTAATTTTGCTTAACATTTCAAAAGTATAATAAGTACCATATTGTATACTAAAATTACCAAATTCAGAAAAATACTTCTCTCTACTCCTCTCAATTGAATGATATGATGAGTTAATCTGCCAAGTCCTTATTATTCATATTGAAGATTCTTACGCATTAAATGATCAGATTAAACAAAATAATCTATGATTGTTTACATTCTTAAATATTTGGCTAAATCACGAAAAAAATTGTACACGAGCATACTGACACGTGATTGGGGAAACAATATCAGTGCAAAACTCGGAGCATTATTACATTGTCAAAATATATTTTTCATTTTTTCGTGCATTTATTCAATATTTTTGTATTCATTATACATGAATATATATTGTTTTTCTTAAACCAAACAGTAAATAATATCATGAGCTTTATGGCCTGTACAAAACTCAATTAAATCCAAAACGGATTTAGAAAATTAATGAATCAAACTGACGATATTATTATTAAATATATATAATAACTCATATAATATATGAGTTTAAAGCCGTATACACTGAATGTTTAGTGTAATTTATAAATCTCAATCATTGAAAATAGTTCAAACATTGATACTTTACCAAATGTCGAGGGTCCAGATGATTAACTCTGTTAGTTGTTATCATTTTCACTTGTAATTATTAAAATTGGTTAAAGATATTCGTATGCGGTTTCCATAAATAACACTTAGGTACACAATGTTCTACATTGTATGTTTAAGTAGATACGAAGTTGTACAGAATACAATCCATGGGTGTGTGTGTGTGTGTATGTATAAGATAGTTTGTGATATTGATATAATTAATTGTTATATTGTTTCACATCGATACAATTGTCACTTACACAATGTATTACTATGATCTTCTAACCTCAATTGTAGAATGAGTGATTTTGAATGATAAATATATAATAGGAAAGTCGTCTAGATCGATCATAGTTTGAACTATGGGAAATATGTTTACTTACGGAAAAAATTATTCGACCGAGTACGAGTTGAAGTCGTTGACGAACGGTTCCTTACTAATATATACAACCTTCCCCACTTTATTTTTTTAAAATTTTATTCTGTTTTTTAGCATTTGTTGATATAGCGGCAACAGAAATACATCATTTATGAAAATTTCAAACGTCTCATTATCAAGGTTCCGGAGATACAGCCTGTTAGATAGATGGGCAGACAGGCAGGCAGCGGAGTTTTAGTAATATGATATTGTTTTACCCTTTGAGTACGGAACCCTATGAAGAAAAGTATATTGCTAAAATTATAAGAAAATTACTGTCCAATGAATTATTTCGATTTCAATCATTACTGGAAAAAACAACGTTTAGATTAGGCACACATTCTTTTTACAAATAAATTTAATATCGAAGCGGAAGATATGAATTTATAATTTTACATATTTGGTCTATAAGAATTAGTCCAGCAATTATCTGATTTGTCTCAATATATTATATCGCAGTTTAAAAAAAAGTGAGCGTTACACTTCTCACAGATGATGTGTAATGTCTCATATCACACCTTATTAATAAGCAAAATTGACATTTTATCCTGAATTAAGGTAAATTTGATATGATTTTTTGTAAGGAAGTAAAATATTTTTGTTGAAACATTTTTTTATTATTATTATTATTATTATTATTTTTAATTTTAATTTTAATTTTATTTATTTATTTTTTAATTTTTATATGAGTATAAAGATGTAAATACATTTATATATGTAACCATGTATACATAGTTTTGTTTTTCTTAAGGCAGGTGAATTGTTTTGAAGACCCCGTATTCAAAAGCTGATAGTCAGTAGTGTGGAATTTTTACCGAAGAAAAAAACCTCCGCTGCTTTTTCTCGGCACAGAAGTGCGAGTAAAACCGTATAGGATCCACGTTAGCATTACTTAAACCAAGTCCATGCTATGTCTTATGACGTACACAACTGTTTTACTGACCCATCTCTGCAATTTTTTTTTATCAGGAGGCATAACAGTTTTACTCTTTCTGTATTGGTTCATACACTAGGCTGTCAGGTTTGAACGTTTTGCCAATGATTACATCAATTTGAGTTCTATGGATTCTCCACTCGTAAAGCGTTGTCGGCATTGCCCGGACTCGCCCGGTATGGTGAAGGCAAAATTAATAAAGGTGTTTGTAAAACGAGCAATGACCCGTTAGCAGCTGAGCCAGAACGAAGTCCGCCTCAACGTCATTTCTAGTAAGATAGGTTCACTAAGAAAAACGCTTCATTTTACACAAAATTTGTAGTTTGCAATTTGCAATTGTTGAATCACTCCCATAAAAAATTTGAAACCGTTTCATTTTATGAAATGCCTCATATATGCATACAGAGTGTAAAAATATTGCACTTCAAAATTTTTTTCTAAATTTTCTCATCACATCTTAAAAAAAAAAAAAAAACCAGTTCATAGCATAGCTGAGAATATTTCATAATTACTAAAAATCCAAACAAATAAAATATTGAAAAATATTAACTCAACCTAGATACATTTCCCCTACGTCCGTCGATTGTTGTTTCTCTATTCGATGTGTCTCACCTCATCATTTTGATATCTATTAGTGTGTGTACAACGACGTATGCTAACAAGTCGTCATTTAAATGGAGGCTCATGTCAAAGGAATCACCATTCCATTAATGACTATTCACTATTCATAATCAACATGTAGGTATATAACAACTTACATAACAGGTTGAAATGATGGCTATGCTGTAAAATTTCAATGCCAAGAATTATAGCCCTTTAATATGAGGGACCCGAAAATTTCAGACCCATATTTAGAATACAATTCTTAAGTCTTAGCACAAAATTAAATTTTCTGATTCAATAACTTTGATATAATTTTGATATCATAAGTTCTGGAAACTGGCCCTAATTTCACTAATTTCATTTATGATTTTGAAGGATTAGTAAACTTCAGGAAATATAACAATGATACGTAATAATATCAACTTCTTAACAGCTATTATACTGTATAAAACTTGATATAAATTGAATTCATCAATGAATATTATCTTCAAGGTGTAGGAATTCAGAAAGAAAAGACCAACCAAAGAATTTTACTGCGTTTTTGTATTTCTATCGATAACAGTTGTATGTAATATATTTCATAACACCTTCATCTATGCTGATGACATCGTTCGTTCTCCTAATAACAAGAGAATATTTTTTCATAACAAATTTTTATGTTTTTCATAAACTACGAATGGAGAGATACCAAAGATTCAATCACAAAAAATATTTCATTTCATAAAAAAATTGTCGACTTATTTATTTCTGTACCTGATGTTCAATAAAAATATTTCTAAAAGTATTCGAATACTGTCTTGATTAATTCCAAATCGATTGTTTCATAGGGGTTGGTATACAATTCCAAACCTATTAATTTTCATGTTATTTTCGAAAGTTTTAGAAATTTGAAAATTAGCAGTTTCCAGTAAGTCACAGTATGTAATGAAAAATGGGGCAATTCAAGTGAAACGGACAAAAAAGTGAGTTTAAGAGTTAGGCCAAAAATGTTATGCAAGTGTGCACCAAATTTTTTTTCCGAATGAAACTTTGTTGTCTAGGTAATTGAACATTATTTCTATCTTTTCCAAAATTTTGTTTGTGCGGTAAATATTAGGTAGCGTTACACACGTTAATATTCAATGACAGATTATGTATGTCGAGTAAAAAAATGATCGAATATATTAAAATTATGATATGAATTTTTACTTACGGTTTTTAACAACAAAAACAATTTTAATTTAAAATTTTTATATATAATTTAAAAGAGGAATAAATTTTCTATACAAACCATTATGTTTTATTTTTTATTTCAAATTGGCTTATTTCAAGAATCAGCTTTCGAAAAATTTCTACATTGATTATGATAAATTTGTAGCAGTCTACGCCTGGACATCCAAGTCTCATACAGAGAAAAAATTATGTGTACACCTTCATTACAGCTAGAAGTATAATGAAATCTTGGATTTTCCCATATTATAATAATCCTTAATAAAACACTCTTGTATTTTATTACTCGCAAAACTTTTTACTGCAATATGGCTGGATATTCAATTTCCTAACAGTTACTCTGTTTGTCGCCAATAATCTATCACTATTGGAAAATTGAAATTTTATATCCAGATGACCATTAAAATTCTCAATCGTGTAAGAAAAATTTTTACTGCTAATTCAGAGCAACTGAGTTATCACTGCTGCATGATCTACGCTTCTACTAAGGTAGAAAACGATCTACTCTTTAAGTAAATCTTGCTGGGGTAAATTATTAGTTTGTAAGTAGATGGTAACTTCGGTTTTACAATTTCAATATAATTTGTTTCTATAGATTGATTTTTCTTTCTTCAGAAACACTATGTATATTCGATATATTAAGAAATATATGAAAGAAAACAAGAAAAAAGAATTCTTTTATTGACTGAAAACATATATTCAACTATTTATATTGTTTTTCGTATTCCTATTTATGTAATAATCGAATAATTTTCAAATACAATACCAATAATGAAGAACCGTTTAGGATCCAATATTCTTTTCATATTTGATATTAATTATATGTTAAGAATTTGATATGAAAACGTTTATTTATAAAAATTATTTCTTATTCTTCAAAAAGTAACTTATTACATTGCCTGGAAATTTGTGAAATTGCTAGTTATAAGTTTGGAAGTATGATAACAAGCATTTGTGAAATAAAGCATTAATTTTCAAGTTGGAATTCAGTTGTTTCGTAAACAATGCTTTCTTTTACATTAGAGTAAGCAATGATAACGGAGTTTATGTTGCATATTATCGTATATCATCTCAGAAAATAATTGAAACATTTAAAAATATTAATATGGTAGGAATGAATTAGAAAATCCTTCAGTTAGCACCAACACTAATGGATTATTAAAGGGATTCTACAAAAAGTTAATTTAATATACACTTAAATATTTCATATATATATAATATATAATATATATATATATATATATATTCCGGGCATTCAAACTTCATCACGGAAGAAAAACACATAATTAATTAAACATCAAATTTTTTGGAAAAAGAGAACCGACTTCGAAAAATATTTCCTAAAATGTAAACAATAATTTTGAATTAAATATTTCTATAAGTATTTTAAAATGAAGTTAAAAGTTAAAATTCAGTACTTCTAGATGAAAAGTTGGCACCAATTAAAACCATGGCCAAAATTATTTTTCCTGACGTCAACTTCGAAGTTAAATTGGTCGCAAGGAAATTACATATGAAAGTATTTATTTAAAGCTTAATTTTACTATGATTTTCTTTTTTGCATTTTCCTAGGGGATATTCAATCACTTAAAATGGAGCTTGATCTATTATCTTTCCCTGATAGGCAGAATTATTTTCTTGCAGAATTGATATTAATCATCGAATTTATTGGGAACATTCATCTCTTTTGAAGTAAGCTAAAAATGGGTTAATCTCGAATTATATTATTTCAATATACCTTGAGGAAAATATCTTTAAGCAAACATAAAAAAACATATAGCCAAACATAGAACGATCATCAGTTTTGGAATCAAGCATAACACAGGATTTGATGAAAATTAGGCCACCACTAGAGTACATTCTGACAAAAAAAAATTATAACGAAAATAACGGTGAGCAAGTAAAATAAGAAAATGAAAATACATAGAACTTCTTTTTTGAAGTCTGTAAAAAAGGTTAAACGTTGCTACTCAACTGTATACGAGGTTAACAAAATCATTCTATTTATTGTTCTAATTTCACTTAAATCAATCGCAAGCTTAAATTAGTAATTTTAATAAAGCTCACTGTTTTGTAAATGTTGTCGCTTTTGATGCGATATCCACCAATTGAAACACATTTTGTAAGAAGGTGTAGATTATTTGGTCGCAGATGTACATAAGTCTCGTGTATTCGACATACAACATATTTATATAAATTATTGAGGAGTACTAACAAATGGTTATAGTACAGTAAAATTATACTTTTGTTTTAAAAACTTTGTTCAAATTTTCATAACGAGAGAATCAACTGAATACAAAAAATCATCAAAAATTATACTGTTTTTCTTTATCACAAATTGAACAAACATTGAAAATAACTATTACTTTAGTTTTAATAAAAGAGATTTTAAATCCTTAAAACAGCACAAATATTTAATTCGATTTAAAATTTAATCCTACAGACAACAAAGAAATGACATGAAAATACAGAAAATATGGGTTTTCTTATAGTTAAAGAGGTTAAATTAGCATTAGAATGTTGTATTTTTTGTACTTTTTTCTTAGCTTTGCTCGTTTTGGTATCTTTATCTAAACAATTAAATTATGACCCAAAAATTAAGATTTAATCTGCTTGTCAGAGTTCAATTGAAACAAAAGAGAGCATTAATATTAAAATCATATGATAGTATAATTTAATACAAAAATAACATGGTAGGATTGGTTGTAACAATTAATCTGGTCGTTTTAATTAATTAATTTAATTTCTATGCGCTGCCACCATATTTTTATTAATGTACCATCTACTTTTATATTAAAAATTCAAGAAAAAGAATTTCCATCGCTCCTATGCGTTTTAATATCATATAAATAATTTTTTAGTACTGAATTGAGAGAAAATCATTCACGGATAACTTTAATTCCACACAATAAGGAGCTCAAAAATGATTAATATTACAAGTCATTTTCATCTATGAAATCTTTCTCTCGATAATAAGAGTGTAAGAAATTTTTTTCTTTCATTTTTATTTCGTATGGATTAATTTTTGATAAAAACTATATATATCCTACGAAACTTTAATAGCACGAAATATCGATTGAACCGGAATATTTCCCTTACACCAAAAGCTCCAAAATTTTTTCCATTTTGCAAAGGGTTTAGGTTGATTTATCCTATCAGACTCGTTGAATTGAAGGCTTGACAAAAAGCTAGCTCTTTCTGAATCCAACTGAGTACTTAGATTTTCAGAATTTATTTCATATTTGTATCTTGAATATTATTAAGCAGCTGCCATACAATGCGACAAACGTATGATTCAAATGTTACATTCATACATTGGGTCAAAAATTCATATGAATGTTCATGTCATGTTACTTGCTACACCATGGACCTAATGTTTGAACCAAATATATTTGAAACAAATGTTGGTACAATTTTTAAAGGAATTACTATTTCAAAAATTTTGATTTTATTATTGTTCGATGTTATGATAGTTCTGTGCCAAATTGCGATATTTAAATGTTGAAAATATTATATTATATATTTTAAATAATATAAACAAAAATAATGGAAGATGAAGATGCTGCTATTACTGCTGCAGCAACAATAATTTTTTCGGAAATTAATTCAAAAGAAAATTCGTTTTATTTTTAATAATTATCAATTATTTATAAATGATTATATTGTAAATGATTTCAAAATATATTAAAAAATATATATATATATAATTTAATGAAAAATTCAATTTTTTTAAATAGACATTGTATAGGTATTTAAATCATGTTTTTATATAATGTGTAAATTGAACATTGGAAAAATATTTTTAATTAGAATGTAATTTTATAAAAAAAAAAGTGTGTGCGTGTAACCTTTACGCGCGATTGAAGTAAAACTTCTTTGGCGTTGACGACATATATCACTGAAATGATTAAATATTAACTTAAATAAATAAATATTATATTATAATTTAATTATATTTATTATTCATGTGCTTTACAAAGATTATTTAAATGTTATATTAATATTATTCATTCTAAACAGGTAATTGAATGTCATCATAATTTCTTAAAATAATTGAGAGTAGCAAATTGAAGGTTAGATCAGCACATGTCAATATAACCTTGTTATTTAATTTTATAAAATGTCGCAATTGTCAGAAAATTTATTTTTAATTTACTTATTTTTAAAGTAATAAATAAACAAGTATATTTAGAGATTTTCAAAAAATTTAATTAAGTCAAGAAGCGTGTAGTATATGACATATACTTACAACCAATCAGAATTATTATTTTTAAATGACGGAAACATACTTACAACCAATCAGAATTATTATTTTTAAATGGCGGAAACTACACAGACTATAGTAAGCGTTACTTCCGTCAGAAAAAAAAATCTGAGTTACTCCTTAGTCGCGCCTAAAGAAGTTTTACTTCAAAAAAAAAAAAATAAAATAAAAAAAAAACCAATAACTTATTTATTTCTTTTGGAAAAAGTGTAATTAAATGTTTAAAAATAAAGACTTTAGAAATATGTCAATTATTATTACATATAAATATGATTTGATTTAAAAAAATAAATATAGGTTATAAATACATAAATATTTCAAAACAACACCGATCATCATCCAACACGAAAGTTGAACACATAAAATTTGACAAACGTAGTTCGAGTATCGGCCACAATATGCGTCCAACCGCCTACTGTTCAACGTTGGAAGATGTTGGACGCATCGTCTTGAAAAATAAACATGATATCAAATATTTCATAGAAATTGCACAAACTGTTATATGCTTATTTATTATCAAAATAAGAAATACAAAAAATCATCCAATGTTGATTTATTTTTGGCTTTCCAATTATTTACTTTTGCAACACATTTGAACACATTCGAGCCGATCTAACCATATTGTATTGTTGTACATATATACCAACATATAAATACTTCATTGTCTCAGCGTTTATTCATTGTTTCGTTGTTGCACTTCATTGTCAATACCATTGTTAAACAATTGTTTCATATTTGTCATGACATCATGTGTTTAATTTGTTATCATTGTATACTGTGTAACATTGTTGTATCGTATTTTATAATTAAACAATGTGAACGACTGACTCAACGATTCGTTGCCATACTACGATATTATTTTATGTCATCATTTCAATGATGACTGTTGGCATTTAATGAAATAAAATGAAAAAAGTTAGTTAAAATAACGGTTTTTAGACTATTATTTATAAATAATTGGATACATGCATCATTATTTTAAAAAAATGATGCTTCTATTTTCTTATAGTCTGAGTTGAAAACAAAGCCTACTATCCTTGGGTAGTACTCCAACCGAATTACGATATAAATAACAGTTTACACTTTTACCTTCACTTCATCTTTTTTCTGTAAAATCAACTCCTTTTTTATCCAATAAAAAACAATAGAATGTATTGAAAAAATAAAATAAAAATAAAATTTCAAATCGAATGATAGAAAATATTGATATTTTACTTTAAAATTATTTAAACAAAACAAGTAAAAATAACAATAATAGGGTTTCAATGTCTTATGCTATCTGGTGGTAAAATATGAACTAATTAATCGACAAAATTATCTCTACACTAATTAGTATATACATTTTTTTTTTTTTTATTCCACTTTTCAACTTCTAAGGTCATACAATAATACGTTCACTGATTATAACATCTTTATCATAGTCAATAAATTGTTGCATGTAATTATTAGATGAAATAATATTATTACTTTGAATTCGAAGTTGTTTTGTATCGTCTATCGTGTAAATGAATTTGTATCAATTATATTTATTATCAGAAATATCGAAAAAAATAATAACGATTATAATCTATAAAATTAATAAAATTACAAGTTTAATATAGAATATAGATTATAATCGTTAATAATTTTTTTCGATATTTCCGATAATAAATATAAATGATACAAATTCATTTACACGATTGAGTTTATATATATATATATATATATATATATATATATATATATATATATATATATATATATATATATATAAACTCAATCGTGTAAATGAATTTGTATCATTTATATTTATTATCGGAAATATCGAAATTATTAACGATTATAATCTATATTCTATATTAAACTTGTAATTTTATAGATTATAATCGTTATTAATTTTTTCGATATTTCTGATAATAAATATAATTGATACAAATTCATTTAGACGATAGACGATACAAAACAACTTCGAATTCAAAGTAATAATATTATTTCATCTAATAATTACATGCAACAATTTATTGACTATGATGAAGATGTTATAATCAGTGAACGTATTATCGAAATAACTTCAATTATTTATTACTTCATTGAATAAGATATTTATGGTGCCTTAGTCAAATTAACAACCATGTAATACTGATTATTGTGGCGTTTTCTAATGTCATTGGGTGAACTTTTCAAATTGATTATAAACTACTCCATTTTTGTAACTATTATTAGTTAAGTCCATTTGTTAAAGAACATAGTTATTAAAAGTAAATAAAAGAGGCGGTTTAATTTGATTGCTTGGGTGGTTTAATTTAATTTATTAAAAGTTTTTATTTTATAATTTTCTGTGGCTATAATCTACTTATTGCTATATGCTTAATTTTTTATTAACACAACTTAAAATCTGTAAGTGAGTAATAATTAAATAATCCCTATTTTTCAACTCTAAGGGTAGGAATGTTTTAAAATGAATATGGGCCCAACTTTGTTGTACACCATATCCAATAAAATGTGCTTGGATTATTTGTGGTCAAACAGATTTGATTTGGTTTTTCCCCATTAAATCATATAATTAGACTCAATACATACATTAAGAAATACTAGTAAAATTCCATCATCAGCCCAACACTAATAATTTACTTTCCTAGAAAATTTGTCAAATCATTTTTAAGTTTTAACTTGACTTTTTATTATTTCAATGATGAATTGCTTGATTTTAGACTCAGATTTGAACTTCGTAGCAGTTGCCTGGATCCACTTGACGAATTTTTTCAAATAAACAACATATTATTAATGTGATTTATTTCACTTACAAAGATTGATGATTATCATGTACTTAAAGGCATATAACAAATAAGTTTGAAACTACGATATCAAATTCATGCATAGGTGCAGGGAGAATTTTTTACCTATAGAGTATAGATGTGGATTCTGTTAAGGTGCACAGAATATTGGAATAATATATGTAGAAGATATAACCACAATTGACAAGAAGGATATTCCAGGCTTTCTACCTTTACAGGGAAAAATTACCAGAAAAACTTATATGGAATAATATCATACATTACCGGTCAATGAGTATTCTAGTTGATAATATATATTAATCATTAGTGCAAGTAATTTAAATATATATATTCGTGAACATAAAATGATTAAGTGAAAACATGTGGATAAATAGTTATTAAGAATATATTGCAGAAATATATTTTCATTATCTCTGTGTTTAATTTCGTGATATGGGACAAAATTCGTTGAAAAACACAAGATTCAATGGCAACACTATTATTTATAACTTAAATTCAGTTAAAATTGAGAATATGCGTCCACTTCTCAACATAACGACGTACACAATTGTGATATGGAAAGTATTGTGTAATACAGGGGTCTCCCAACTACGGCCCGCGGACAGATTTTGTCCGGCCCCCGGAGAGCCTTTTAGAGAACATATTTTTTATAGCAAATTAAATTTATTTTACTGAAGTATTCAAATTTTGTGTTGAATCATTATTTATATGGTTTTTGCCCTCGGAACTTACTGGAGTAATGAGTATGACCCTAAGACTGAAAAGTTTGGAGACCCCAGGTGTAATGTATATAGTACACAAATGCATTATAAATGCGTTTGTATCTATATTACTGCCATTCTTCCGTGCCTGTGCTGAATTCTTCTTAGCATGTTTTGGCAAACTGGTTTAATGTTACCTTAAAAATTAAAAATAAAAATAAAATTTGTATTGCGATTTTTAGATTTTCTACAGTAGGTACTTGAGGTCTGGGAAAACCCAAAATACGCCTGTGTTACGATTGGATAGCTAATTTTTGAGATATTGCTTTATTTATCTGGAATGTTGACCTCAGTGTCGGTATTCAGGCGATTTCTCAAAAACTATTCATTTAACCGTTATATAAATGTTATTTTTGAAATCTACTCTATTCGAATTTTTCAAAGAGGTTCTTAAAAACTCACATCCGTATAACGATATGAAGTGGTGTTTTTTACTTTTATTCATGAAATATGTCGAAAATAAGCCACCCTATCTTAAAATGAGTGATTTTTTATTTTCCTAGGCTTATATAGTTCAAGAAAATCGGGATAAAAGTGTTAAGTCGATTATTATTCCCTTCAAAGCTAAATGGCTTTATAATGCTACAAAAAGGAACTGTTTGATTTTTTATTATTGTATTTTATTTATGTTTTTATAATAAATAAAGGTGGTTTTTTAAATATAAACCTTTTATAGTTTAAACCGTTTTTAATTTTATAAAATCCTAGTCAGCAAAGATATTCGATTTTGAATTAATTTCGTATCCTCTGTATTGAATCTCAAAAAGTAATAGAGTTAACACTTATTTTGACTCATCATGGAATCTTTTGCAGTTAAAACTTCTGTCCAAACTATTACTTTTTTTGAATTGATAATCAATATTCATTTCTTGTGGACCGTTTCTAACACTTAAATTATATTGATTTTCCACACACATTTTTTATTGCATAAAACCTCATCCGTTACATCAACAGATTGTAAATTAATGCTTTTTAAAAAAAATTCTCCGCGTACATACATACAAATTATATTGTATAGTATTATATACTTTATGAGATTTTAATTAAAAGACTTGAAGACATTCTTCATCATGTTATAGGTACCCCTCTAGCGTCTCTATACTTATATACCATGCAGTCAGTACTATCTTACTATCTGACTCAGTTTACTCTCTTCTCAAGTGATTTCATTTCCAGCCGAGTGGCTTGCAATTAGAATGTTTTATTTGCATTTAATGAACAAATATAATGTTTGTATATTACTTGATAGTATATGTATATCTATTATTGCTAATCCATATATATATAAGAATTTGTATATTTTAAGTAACTATAGGTTGATGAGAAAATTTCATATTGGTAGGCTTCAAATTATAGTCTTGTGATTAATCTAAATACTAAAGTGTTAAAAACTGAAAAGAAATTATGGGTCAATTAAAAATTTATGGCGTCATAATTGAAAATAAAAGTCTTTTTGTTTTGAAGAGCACGTATACAACATAAGTGTCAGTAACACATTGATTAAAACGTATTGGTCGTCTCTTTAATCAGAAAGTTACAGTAATAAGATCTTCAATTATTACAAATTTACGACTCTGCTTAGTGGCAGCCATGTAGCTTATTTTGATTGCAATGGAAAATGTGTTTTTGTGTTAATTATTAAATGTGAAAATGCATTAAAAAATTAATAAATAAACTTACGTATCAGATAAAATATGCAAGTATCTGAGTATCACTAATTATAATTATAAATTTTACTCTAAGTGCTTTGAGTTGACTTCTAGCTTTTTGTGAGTGAATAGTTGAGTTATCAATCATAGGTTATCTTTCGACGGAGTTTTACTTGTTTAGACCATGACTGAGATATGAGCCATGTAAAATTCGAGAATGTTCTATTTATGATATTTTCTAGACTTTACTATTCATTTATTTGTTTAACTTTTTTTTTCTATGCTATTTGTATAACTTTCTTTTTCTCCCTTTAATAAGGATTTCAACATTTCAGAATTTAAAATTTCATTTTTTTCTTTTTTTTTTTTTTTTTTTGGTGCTCAGCCTGAAATTAAACCAACGCCATTTAAATATAGTTCCATGACGCTTTAAATAATATGAATATGACAATAATTCTTAATGGTATATATGTTTGCAAATAGAATTATTTTGGTAGCTTATAATATGTTTATAATTTAAAAAAAAAAATTACTATTTTTAATCATTAGGATTCACAAAAAAATAAAAATAAAAAAATATTTAAATATGTGCTTATTAGCTAAATTTGAGCTAAAATTGTGGAGAACCTAAGCATTTTACGAAAAAACGTTTCAAATATTATTTATATAAAAAAACCAAACATTACTGGTCTGAAAATTCTGTCTTTTATGGTTCCTACGTAGGGTCATTATTTCCAAAATACGTCACCAAAATTTCAACTCGATATCTCTTTTCATTTTTGTGTAAGCTTGATGACGGACAGACAGACAGCCAAACACACGGGCAGAGACACTAGTAGTCATGTGGATAAAGTCTAATAATTTCTAAACAGCAATAATTTCTAGTTTAGACTAAAATTAATATACTCTAAATTAATATATATAATAACTTATATGTTGAGTATAATAAAATTAATATACTCGGACATATACTATATATGTAAAGTATTAAAAGTCTGTCTATATTTGAAGGTAAAAATTCAATTTGAAACATTTTTCTTGAACAAGGTTTTTAGATATAATTTCAACAAATCGATTTTCACATTTTGATGTTTCAAATATGAAATTCAGTATCAGTCAAATATACTTTTTGTGTTCTTTATATCCAAGTAAATTATACTCTTTGCATCCAAATTCTTCACATAAAACTTTGAAAGAAATTTTTGAAAACCAGAATGGAAAATATGGATATCCTTGCCAACTTTCCTATAGTTAAAACACTTGCCTATTGAATAATTGTAACTGGGCAATACATGTGTATATTCCATGTATAACTAGTATGTTGACAAGCCCTTGGCAAAACATACAATATTATATATTGTATAAATGTTTTTATACACACTCTAATGTTACAACAATGTTTGAAATGACTTTTGTATCTATTTGTAAATACACTTTACATACAATACAAAACAAGCTGTGGTAAATTTAGCTTTTAGCTGTCAGATCTATAAATTTTTGATGAAATGTGTTATAAATATTTTAGGCTACTTAAATTAGGTTTTAGAAAGAATCAATTATATTGGAGCATTTCTATTGTTTAATATGTTAGTTTGGCACTGAAACATGATAAAAACATTAATTGTCCCCTTTTTAAAAACTTCGTTAGGGAGAAGGGCTATAATACCCCTCGTTAAGTTAATTCAAAGTAACTGGAGAGCTGCTTGAAGTTTGATATTTTTACAAAAACACTTTTTTGTAGAGGATTAAATTTTCTATAGAAATACGTTTTTTAAAATT
The DNA here is from genome assembly GCA_020423425.1 of Chrysopa pallens. Classification (NCBI taxonomy): domain Eukaryota; kingdom Metazoa; phylum Arthropoda; class Insecta; order Neuroptera; family Chrysopidae; genus Chrysopa; species Chrysopa pallens. Next base: position 24,037,100 of record CM035592.1, on the reverse strand, counting down.
AATTTTTCTTTTTTGTTATCCAAATTCGTACGGCAATTTAAATGTAGTCCAACTGATTTAAATGTAGTCTATGAACGTTGAACCTACTTGCCAAAAGCTGAAAAATGAATTGAGAGCAATAAATTAACTAAAAAGTGATGCTTAAATTATAAATGACCTATTTATCAAAAAACTATAGCAAGTAGTGATTTCTAGTTTTTTAAATATTGCAAAATATTGCGTTCGTATATAAAACTAAGTTTTTTATGGGTTTTCTAGAATAATTGAGGTCTAAACAAGTCAAAAATAATATACATTTTACAATCAGTCAACTTTTTTTTCGAAATATTGACTATAATAAATTCAAGAACCACGACAGAGGATTTTTATGCGGCAATTAATTATATTCACATCAAATCGTTATATAGAACTTATTTTTGAAATATGCTGGTGAAAAAATCCCTAGAATATATATTTAATTAAAAGCGGTAGAGCAATTTTTTTAATTTCTTTATTCATAAGGGTTCTCTTGACCCCTAGATAGTAACATCTTATTAACGATTGGATGTTTAATTTTTGGAATATCACATAAAATTCGATCTAAGGGGCGGAAATATTTCATGCAATATCTTAAAAACAAGCTGACAGATTGCAAATTTTAAATGTCATTTTCGAATTTTTTACTTGTCGACTATGTTTAATACAATCAGAAGAAACACCTCAAACATAAACATTATGTTTTTCGACAAAATTCAATATTTGAGGCTGAATAAAGATTAAAGAGACACTAAATCTTAATAAGTTGCCAGTAAGCATAAAGGGAGAAGTACGTCCTAAAGGTACTTTACAGTTGATAAGCGACAAAAGATAATAAAACAGAGCCATAACACCAAAATATGCATTAGGATGTTTATAAACATACGGCTGTTCCCAACGTAAACGCTAAATTATCCGGCTGGAAGAATCTGCAAGAGTAAAATTCTGCCCGTCTGTTGTTTATATTTATAATAATAATTTGACCATTGAACCGATTTTTAGGTTAAAATACTTGTAGGATGATCGGATAGATTAAGTCATGTTTGGTGTGTTTTGTCGCTGGATGCTCATAATTGACTATGATAAAACTATATTTTAGTAAAAATATTGCTCGCAATTCACTTTTAAGCTACTAGAAAAATATTGTCGTTATTCATGTAATTTAATAAGGTTGTACTTATAACGTAGTAACGTTATTTTTGATTTCGGGATGAATATAATATCTCGTTATCAAAGAGTTAATATATCAGTGAAATTACTAACAGTAAATAGTGTGCACAGCCACTCTTTATTGTTTATACAAAAGCTGTTCGAAACGAACACCATGCCACCCCATCCACCATCATTGTCGTCGTCACATAATCATTAAACTCTCTTTATTCATTTGTTTCATTCAAAATTAAATTCTTGTTGATATTTATTTTAAACCATCTACTTACTACTTCATTTATGTTATTGTTATTATTCACACAATTAAAAATATTATTTAAGATACGAAATTCATATATATGTGGTCATTATCAGTTAAGCGGTAGGTAATCGCTTTACTGATAATACACGGCACTCAAAAAATGTTAAAATTTTAATCTAAATTCTTAATAGTTTTATTAAAACTACAGATTTTTGCATGTCTGTTAAGTAGTTAATCAATATTTCATTGTTTCTGACATTTTCGAGAAAGTCATAGGGGAGGCCCTAAGAAGAAAGTCTTAAAACATGAAAAATACATATATTGAATTTATATTAGAATCTCAAGGCTCTATATACATACATTTGTCTATGATTAATAATTTTTTGCCATTGCCTTGATCACGTCAAAACCAAAAAAAAAAAAAAAAAAAATCCAAAATTTACTTAGAACAATTCAAAACAGTTCACTTAAATGAACTATTTATACATGTTTTCAATATTTCGGAAAATTATGATCCAGAGCAGATACGTTTTTATAATGAATAAAGTAATAGAGTGATCGAAGACTTATATAAAATGAAGAAGTAAAATTTTCTACGTCATATTTCATTAAACCATTGACTACTCGATCATGCATACTACAAAGATGTTCTTCGAAAAAAACTTTTTTTTAAGATAGATTATAGATTGTATGTGTAAAAAACGTCTACTTTTTTCCAAGACGCGTTATCAAGTCTATCTATATTCTATAATTTAAAATCAAAAATCTATAATTTAAAGAAAACAGCATTTTTAGACGAACCATTGTATTTGGAAAAAATAAACACTCATATGTATATCTATTTTTGGTGCGATTTTCTAGTCTTTATAACTAAGCAACCATATGATAGGTGTTTATAAATACGTGTGTTTCCAATGGGCGCTTATGTTTTCAGTGGTGTTAATTCATTAGTATGGCGTTGATATAACATTTAAGTAGCAAGTAGTTCATTAGTTAATTGTTTTATCCTTCTATTAAACATTTAACGCATGTATTTTTTAAGTTCACTTTCAAAAAAGTTTTTAATTCCACCCCTATCTATATTATATTATAGGAATTTGTCAATATTCGTAGATCCTACTCTATTTGATCTTCTTAATAAGTGTGCTTAATTTTTATTGAAGTGTGTTTATGTATCTTAATTTTAATTTGTATGTAAGTATGTATGTATGAATATATGCCTGTATGTTTATCGGCGTATTTCTCAGAAAATGTGTAAGTTTCATCGAAATCGATTAAGTAGTTTACAATTTCCAAGAGGAAACAAAAAACATTGTTGAAGAAACTAGGATTGGAAAAATGAATTCGGATGATTTTTCAATTTTTGATAATATTTTGATAAAATACAAATTATCGTATGGTAATCCAATTAAGGCAGTACAGAAAAATTGTTTGTAATTTAATTTGTTGTAGGAAAACGAATAAATTTTTGTCGTACGCTATCCTATGACCAAGTCGTCCAGGAAATTATTTGATGATTTTCAGATTTCATAAAAGACTATTTAACTACTATTTTTGGATTAAATATTGATTTTTTAACCACTCTTTATTTTCAGTTACAACTTCAAAATTAGAAATTTTATTATTCTTTGTAATAAATATAATGTGAGACAGAAATCACAACATCAAACCAGTTTTAATTTCATAACGATATGACAAAGATCTATTGAAATCGAAACATTTAAAAGCGTTGCAAATTTTCTACTCAATTATGTAAGTAAAAATACGATTATACGTACAGTATAATCAGTAGGTAAAAAATAATTGGAATTACCCTTTTTGGAAAACTGTGTTTCATTATCAGTGACAAAAATTCGTTACAAAGCCTACATAATATTTATATCAAAACTTACATGTATGGATGTAAATTTTTTTTAAAGTAACAATCACAAATTTTGCATTCACTCTATATGCTAAATTATGAAAAAGTTTTACCTTCTAACAACAGACCCCAGGACTGTCTATATCATATATACATTCTCATAAAAAAATTACGTGTCACCTGTTTGTTCACGATGAACTTCTAATCTAACGAACCGAATTTAATCACACATTTGAAAAAATTTTATTTTTTCAACTTAAAAGATAGGATAGGATTAAGATCCATTTTTCCAGAGCCGTGAACCGGGTAGAAATGAGGTCAAATTTTTTATTTTGAGGAATTAATTTTGTATAATGAGGGGAAAATTATAATGGATTCACAATTGGCAATAAAATATGTTATAGGGATAATAGAGAGGTGTAATTTTTTTCATTCGATGAGAAATAATTAAGGAAAATGTTTTTTCCATTATTGATTTTCTAATAAGGTAAGGCGAACAAAATATAAGCTTTTTTCCATGCAAGCTAGGAAAATGTGGATTTTTGCAATCAATTAAAATGGTTACATAAAATGAGGAAATTGTTTAGTTTTATATTAAACTCCCTCCCTATACGGAATAGTTTTTTTATTTAAAATTTATTGCCAAGAGTTATAATTATCTGTAAGTTCCTTGCGATTCTTACAAATGGTGGTATGCAATTAATCGGCATGGTTGAATAAATATACAAAAGATGGTGCTCTGTTTTATTAAAAGTTTCAAATACCCGGTAGCCCATGAGGAAAAATTTTACAAAATTCTACGCATTAGGGGATGAAGAATGGAGGAAAAGTTCATGTAGGACAACATGATTCTTTGCTCCAATCTACTCCAAATCTTGCATGTAATCAATAATATAGTTTGATAAAATGGGATAATGGTTTTTAAAAACTTTTTCCTGTGTACATTGTCACAGCAACGCGTGACCAAGTCTGCTAGTATGTATTAACTTTTATATTTTATAAGCAAGCATAGTGTTGTAATTGAAATAAGGATTATTTTAAAGAGTAATTATGAAGTGTTTCATCATCTATTATTATACATACTGAATCAACCACATCGTACACCATTCCTGACTCATCTTCATCTCAACCATCCTTTTTAATGTGGTTTTATTTGTAGAGTGTGCAGATTTTAAAAGTTTATTTTTAACGAGAATTTTTAGTGTACCATAAAAGCTTCTTACTTTCCAGAAATGCATACTACAGAGATGTCCTTCGAAAAATACAAGGAACATTGCTAAACCTTTAGATATAATAATTGCATGATTATGTCTTAAGTACATTGCTCGAAACGATTACAGTTGTGGTGCGAGCTTTATGGATTGTCAGGTCATGAGATTTCCATTCGGATTGGATCAAATTAATATGATTAAACTTAGCGTACCATACGAAACAGCAATTTTGAGGTAAATTATATTTCGATCGAAATTTAGTGTACATATTATGTATATGACGCCTAGATATTTCATATCATCGAATTGGAGTAACGTTGAGTGAATCATTTTATGTTTAAAGAAAGCGTATTTATTTTTATGATCTACCTTATAAATTTGCAATAGTCAGCAAAATAAATTCCTCTAGGCTTATGTAAGAAATTGTTAGTGGTCCCAAATGTATTTTTAAATAAAAAATCAACGTAAATTAATTAAATGTAGACCATGACAACCAACCCTTAAATATATAAACACATTTACGGCAGGTAACAACCAACCACTGTTTGATCTGTTCAAGTGTCCTCTTAAATATCAAAAATTATTTTAATTTTCTTCAATTTAATTTGTATTCATTTACATATTAATAATTATTATCTTTCTTATATATTTTCACGTTCGTTTTCTTGTATGTATATATAATTTCCTTATGAATTAATTAGAAAAAATTAAAATTTTTAATTATATTATTTTAATGGATTTTTTGTTTTATTAAAAAAAAAAAAAAAATTGTTCGCGGAAATATAAACAAAAAAGTAAAAGATTTAATCCAAAAAGTTTTGTTTTTAATTATATACAGAATATAATTGAATTTAATTAAAAGCACTGAAATTTTTATCAGAATTAAACCTTTTATAAGTTGAAATGTGAAAATTTTCGTATTTCAAAATAATTTTAACAGCTATGAGATTATCGTCTAATTATCGTATGAGATAGCTGGACTTTTGTAAGTCAGAATTATTCAAATTTCCTTATTGAAAGTAGAAAAAATTTATTGTTAATATAATAGAGTCGTTCACTTTCAAAACTCAGTCTCTTTTAATTAATATATTTCTTTGAATAAAAATAGTCAATGGATGCAATAAGCTGAAAAAGATAGTTTCGAACAAAACCTCCTTTTTCTTCATAGAAATTTTTTTAAATAATATTTGCTTAGTTGGTCAGGTTTTTTTGCAAAAATTTAATCATATTTTCACATCTACATTTTTGTTTAGAAGTACTTTGTTTTATTTCTAAATGCAAAATGGTTATGATCGCAACCAACATGATATATCCCATCTTAAAAATAAAAATGCTATATCAGTTTTCTATAGGAACGCGTCTTCTTAAAATTAAGTACCCCCTTTTTGTCATTCATACACAATTCATTCATAACTTGTTTCGGAGATATTCTAGCTGTATATATATTGTAAAGTAAAAAACAGGCGTTAGATCAAGAAAAAAATTTACTACATTTAAATTACAGAAAACTCAATTCTCTTCAAGAGAGTTTCTTGTAAAAATCTATTGAGTTACCTTCCATTTATTTTAAACACACCACTAAAAAAAAGAGTACTATTTATCATATTTAGGTGCTAAACTAACACATTAAACAAAATAAAATGCGTTAATGCAATTTTCCTTTCTACAGCCTATTTCATATAGTTTAAATTTTAAATCAGACAACCGGACGAAAATCAAATTTAATAAAATTTTAAAGGAATTCAATAGATTATTAGCAGTTGACAAGAAAATCAACGTAAAATCTACATATCAAAACATTGTAACTTGTTCAAACCCATATATGTGATAATCAGGCTTTAAGAACCATTATCAATAGTTGTAATAGCAAGCAATTAATATTAAGTATAACTTTTTTCTATGCTCTAATGAATTTTCTTAAAAGGAAATTGCAAAGTTCTATATAAAAACATTAATCACAATTTATTCATTGTGTTATAAAATAAGAATTTTTCTTCTTGTAAAGAAAAATAAAACTTTAAAATCATATTCGATAATGATAGGAAATGGAATTTGTAAAAAAAAAAGAAAAAACATAGTTCAATCGACAACAGTGTACAAAAAGGGTAATTTGAATAGGTAACGTACATAAATTGTGGTCATTTTGAATAAAGAATAAAATCTTCATAACTTATTCAACTTTGAATGCCAATTTTAAGGTTCGTTGAGTGCATTTTATTGTGACAAATCATGGTGATGGCTTGATATAAAAAGAATAATTGTAGAAAATATGTATATTAGATCTAAAGCCACCTGTAGACATTTAAAAATTCAATTCATATTCAATATTGAAAGTATTACTTGAAATAATAATATATCTTTAAAAAAAAAAACAATGTTCCGAGCAATATTTGGTGAAGAAAATTGATCTTGTTATTGATAGGTCTTAAAAAAACAAAGCTTTAATGATTGCCACCTATTGTCAAAAATCTAAAATTTGAATACTCGACGACAACATCATTGCTTTTATATCTAAATAAATGTTTATTTTTATTATAGTGGAGCGCCGTAAGGTTTATACCTCGGAATCCAGGGCCAGTAAATAAATCTTTTTATAAACTATGGCAATGTGTTTTTAATAGCATATAGAAAAATGTTAAAAAAAATATTTTGTCCGATCTTAATTTTTTAATAATTATTATAAATAATTATTATTTTTTTGGAGTTTTCCTTAAGTTATATTAGTGTAAAATTAGATTTTAAAAAGAAGAACTATTACAAACTTCATGTTGGGTCTCAAGGGACTGCAGGTATAACGATGAAGGGTGGGGAGGGGAATAGAGGGGGCAACAGCAGCTGTTGGGTGTTGTTAACGCGGGCCCTAGCAGAATAGTACACGTGACAACTTACTAGGCTTCATATGTAGTTGTTGTTTGCTTCGAAAAAAAAAAAAAGAAAATAATTAAAAAATAAATATATTATTGTGGAGTGAGTGTGATAAAAGTTAATTACTCATGAGTTTTACAAACTTTGAAAATAGTGGCATAAATAGTAAGTATTTGTTTATTATTTATATTACATGCTTTTGAAAACAACTGTGAATATCCAATAGTATATTTTATAATAGATCGATCTTAAAAGTTCGAATGTAATGGTAAAATTTAATATATATTTGGAATCTGCATGAAATTTCCTATAAGATAGTGCTTACGCAAACAGTTGATTTATTTTTATGTATTTTATGCAGAAATAATAATTTAATTTATTGGAAAATAGTGAATATTCCGATTTTTTCACATTTTTGTTTAAAAAAAAAAAATTTCCAATCCTTACATCTGAAATTTTAATTAATTGTGATATAAAGGTTAGTTATTGATATTAGTAATATTTGTTGTTACAGCCTCGTATCAAAATGGGTGAACCATGCAATAGTGATAATATAAATAATGATTGCCTCATTTGTGACAAAATTGGATGTAGCTCTGAATTAAGCTCTGAGCTAAGAGATATTATAAAAGTCACTAGAGGAATACCAACACTGAAAGCTGCTTCTGTGGAAAGAGGGGATGGACTTTCTCAGTATTTAAATACTTGCGAATTTGTTTACGTGCATTCAGTATCAGTATCCTCGTTCATTTATATCACCACTGCATGTGGCTTTAGCTGTTCGTAAGCAAACATGGTTCGGAAAAGAAATATCACCAGAAGAATGGGGTTGGAAAGATGAACGCGGAATATTGATACCGCTAACAATGACGCAGCGACCAGCTCCAGAATCTTTACTAAAAATTATTTTTTGCGCATGCAAAACAGGATGTGGAGCATCTTGTGGGTGCAGGAAAAGTGGATTAAACTGCACTGCAGCTTGCTCAGAATGCAATGGTGATAGCTGTACTAATCCTTTACCTACAATCTACATCAACGAAATCGACGACGACGACGACAATAATGAACAATAATGTATATAGTTAAGGTTAAATTTTCTTTTGTAAATAATTTTTTTACGAAAATCTAATAAATTAACATTGAATTTACTCTGCAAACATAATTTATTACATATAAAATTAATATCTTTACTGTAAACATTTTTTCCCCCTTGCGCCTTTCATTTTTCAGTAAATTGTTTATAAAAATTGTTGTAATCGAGATCGGCCAATTTTTTTTTTTTAACTTTTTTATTTGCGGTTTTAATAATGCAGTCAAACACTTGTTATACAGATTCATTGACTGGCCCTGGGTTCCGAGATTTTACCATTTTTATGTCTTACGGCGCTCCACTATTAAAATATAATTAAAAACATTTTTACAAAATCACATATTTTTGACGCTTAAGCTTTAAAATTTGTTTATCACAACAATTCTGGAAAATGTAATTTTTGGATACTGTGGATGGAAAGTTATATTGAAAAATTTATTACCGTATTTCATTGAAACCGCCACTTTTATAATTTAATTGTAATCTTAATATACAAATACTTGTTTACATTGGATATTACTTGTTTACATATGGAACTGTAGGATACCTTAAATAAGTGAATTTGCATTTAGATTCATATAATTTTTCTTTTATTTTTTTCCATGTGTGGGCCTTATTAGCGTACTTGATCCGCAAATATATTTGAAGGAAAGGCTATAACATCTTTGGCTAAGGTAGAAAAAGTAGACGTAATTTAGCTTTTTGAATCTTATAAAAACGTGAAACGTTTGGTGCGTGGTTTTATATTGGATTAAGTCCAAGAAAATGAGTATGCAGCAGAAATGATTTGCAGATGTTGATATGTCTATTTTACCAAAAGTTATCTGGAGGCGTTCATTTATTTGTATACAAGTATTTTAAAATGAACTTCAGAATATGTTAAAGAATTTAAAAAAACTGTACAATAATCTTTTCATTGTAAATATTTCAGAATGATTTTATGTCGATGAAATCCATACATATAACTTAACCATATCCATATGCGTTAACGACGTTAATTTCATATCTCTCATGTGATCATATTAAACATATTTTAAATTTAAAAAAATTTTGTTAATTGACGGAGATATTGTCATTTTTTAGATTTAAATTACCTAGTTTCTCTTAGAAAAGACAATACTTTGTGAGAACTGATTTTGCCTACCTCGAAGGACTATTATTAAAGAAAATATACAATGAAAGTTCTACAAGTTTTTTTTTTTTTTTTTTAATTTAATGACAATTTTAAAACGTTCCTTTGAAGATAATTTAAGAAAAACTAAAAGTTTACAGTTTTATTTTTTAGACTTTCATGATAAGTCAATTTAATTAACTTTGGCAGAAATTTTGATTTTGCCCTTAAAAATGTTAAAATATAGCGTTTATAGCACAGTAAAGTTAGGTGGGTCTCATTTGCCTCAGGTACCGTAGTTATTAAAATAAGTTCCATAAATTTATCCAACAGTTTGCTAGTTACAATTAAAATATACGTCTTTGACCCGCTTTATGTAAAAACCATAATCTATTCAAACTTTTGAAAAAAGTTGTGATATTCTTTTTCTTTAAATACTATAATATGAAAAAATTATGAGGTTTTTACCAAGTCAATAAGTGGAAATCGTTATCTCGTCTTTCATATTAAATAAATGAAAATGGTTATAATAATTTATGAACTACTAATATTACGTTATATAACATATAACATTTAAAAAAAACAAGAAAATTACAATTAAGACGTAGTTCTGTAGAAAGTGTCTGAAGAATATTGTGTCCAAATTTCAAGTCAATCGGAGCACAATTGATGACGTTATAAGTATTTGATGTTCTTCCGATGTTTTTAGCTGACGTCTAAGCCTAGCGAAGCAGGATACTGAAAAAAGGACTAAATAAGTTAGAATTCGCCAAAAAGACGCTGAAGACATCATGGATGATAACAGCATCCTTTATAAACCTGGCATCGATAATTCAATGTAAGGTGGTACCTCACTTATAAATGTTTCCGTTTATTACATATTTTTTAAAGTTCAAATCTTTAAAACGTTTTTCCCACAACTAATGTTTTCAAAGTCGGTGCCCCTAACATCTGAAAAACTACTATGACGGTTCATTTGAAATTTTGTACAATTATTGTATATATAATTTACTGGGTAACGTCGGAGAGTTTTATTCATATTTATTAATATTTTTTATTTTGAATAATAATTTTTAAATTAATACATATTTTTTGCAACACTCACGCATTTCATGTGTTCCCAAAAAGTAAAATATTGAAATTGCAATAATTCCTTGATGGCGAGCTCTGAAGAAAGCGATTATCGAACGAAAAAATATTAATTTTTTAATTTCGAATGATCCAGCATTGAGATATGAAGGCCCCCAGAATTCTATTGTTTTTCGGGACGCTTCTTGTGCCGTATTTTTAAACATTTACTTCAGGAAAATTTTACGCAGTATACTTTCATGTACCATTCAACATTTGTTACTTTTATTGCCTTTATATTTTGTAAAGGTAGATACTTTGTCATATTTAATATAAAACCATAACATCTATAGTTATGACCGTTATTTTCTAGAAAAATTTAATTTTTTATTTGTATTTACAAAATATTTATGCAAGTTGAAACGAAACTTTTAATTCATAATGCAACATGCAGCAACAATTTAGCCTAAGCGCACCTATCTGAGTATGGTATAGTGTGTTGATTAAGTGAGCGCAGACTAATGAGTTGTGGGCATTGTAAAAAAAAAATTATGGTCACGGATGTGATTTCAGGTGATATTTAAACAAACTACGCCTCCAATTCTTAAGTACATCTATATATTTTTTTTAATTTCAAATCAAAAGAATGAAAATTACCGTATTTAGTTTTAGTATTAACGAGTTTTATCGAATTTGGATACGAAAAGTAGTTCTGATCTTGAATTTTCCTCATCGTTTGTATATAAACGATGCTGTCAAAAAAGTAATCACTGTATTATTAAAAAACAATAATAAAACGTTAGTTTTTAAAAATTTTTTGCTTTGATTGTAAATTTTTGTCAGTATAAAATATGTTAAAATTAAGTTTTTAAAAACGTCTCCAATTTTGAATAAAAAAGCATTAAAAAGTTACATTTTATAAAATTGCAACTAAATTGAAAGAAATAATGAAAAATATAAATATTCTATTTTTTTTATATGATAATTTATTAACATTGGTTGGGACCATTTCGACAAATTTTTTAGAATAAAAACAAAGGGAATCATTACAAAAAAATTGAAAAAATAACGTAATGTTGATAATGTCAATGCGGAAAAATTTAATCATACATTGTATGATAATTTATTAACATTGAGCGTTACCCTTTCGCAAATTTTCCAGGATAAAATGAATGGAGAATATTGCAACAAAATTGAAAGAAATAACGTAAGATATGGATTTTCATCAATGACAAAAAAATTTAATCATATATTGTATGAAAGTTGACAAAAGTATACAGAAATATTTCCTAATAAAAAACGTAACAATGTCATTTGTAAAAATAATGAGACATAAGCCAATATATAAAAAAATTTTATTTATCAAACATTCTCTAAAATAATATAAATTTGTCAGCTTATTTCATTCTTTTTTAAATCATATACAATTTAATTTAAAATAAAAATAACAAGATAAACCTCCTCATGTGTACATCTCGCACATATATTCTTGTACAGAGTGAAAAAGGGGATCAAAACGCTTCCGTTTAGTATTTTGAATCTTGTATTTTTATAGTAAACATTATTCATACTGGTTATATATCAGACTATATAAATTTTAACCTTCAAATAAAATTTTAGTAAGCCTGTCCGGTCTTTCGCAATCGAGAAAACTTAAAAACAAAAAGAGATAACAAGCTGAAACTTTGGTGACGTATTCTAGGCCTAAAACTTGAGTTAAATGAATGAGTTAAATCAGTCTTTTGGGTCCAATGGGCCCATTATTCATACTTTTAAAAATATAAGATTTAAGAAAAATTCAATGATTAAATTACATTTTTTTTTTTTAATAATTTTTGTTTGAAACATTTTTTTGTAAAATGTCTAGAAGTGCTACAATTTCAGATCAAATTGAGCTTATAAGCTTATTATTTTGTCTATAAAAATGAACTTTTTGAAAATAAAATTTCAATTAGAGCAAAACACTTTTTTTAGTCCAAACATAGTTGTAAACTCTACGTTGTATGCAAGCCCTGTTTAGAAGTTATCCTTTAAATACGGGTTAGATTTACGACGGCACAATAAAAATTTAAATATACCTGACAAGCGGGGCGCAAATTAATCTTGGCTAGACATAGAAATGAAACAATTCACTCGGCAATTCGACAAATGAGCTGAAACTGTTTGCAATTATCTTTTCAAAAGCTCCAAAATTCAGTCTTCAAGAATCTTACATGTTGTTCCAGTATCTCTGTATCACAACGTACAAAGTACACGTCATATAGAAACAATGCATACACAAATGTATTAATCCCAGAGCCTGTCAGCGTCGGATACCATAGACGATTAAACCTGTGGAAATTCTTGTATGTTATAATGAAAGCTAGGTTGAGTTACTCTTTGTCTTACGAAAGTTTCTGTAAGGTACACATGCTAAATTAAAATTTTAATCACCATTTCCTGAATTTTAGACGATGATTTGTGTGTATTTGTAGAATTTTTTTATGAAACAAGACAAATTTGGTGAATTAAATACATAACTTTAGCCGAAGTAATTAATAGAGCAAAAGCAAGTTGGTCTTTTTCAAGGCGTTTTTTACTCCAATCTCGTTTTATACTAGACCCCTACACTTAGTTTTTGTGGTGTCGGCAGGAATCATTTACAAACTTGATAGACTTAGTATTTCGCAGTTAAGATAGCGAACTGGCATCAGAGTATATTAAGAGAGGAAGCCCAACAACAACCTTGTACATAGACACTCGATACTTTTTAGAACACTGGATCTGAAGGCAAAGATGTATTCTAGCACAAGATGGTAGTTATCTTGCTATTATGTTGTTGATGGAGCCGGTTACTTCGTTCTGATTCAAGCACCGACAGTGTGATAAATCAACCGTTTCACTTTTTTTATTATAATTGATCAAACTGCCGCTGCTTGGACTCAACCTCCAGCCTAAGTACTTAAATACGTGAAAGTTTTAAGGACCAAAATTACGAGAATTTCTACAGGACATAAGGTTGTTATTTAACAAACAAAAAATTGGCAAAGAAGCATTCATTAATGATGTAAAAAGCTATCGGGCTCCTAGTCTATACATCTACACCCACACACATACAGTCTCGCATTCAGTTTTATGTATAATAGAACCTTTTTGTAAGAGGTAAAAAAAAAATGAAAAAGAAATAACAAGGTAAGTTCAAAATTGTAATCCGACTGACTTATAATACACCTTGTTATAGCCAACAAATTACTAGAAGAAAATCTAATATTCTCACTCACTTGAAGGAAAAGCACATGAAAAATGATGCAAAATAAATTCGTCGCTTTCAATTTTCCAGATTTAACACAGAATGAATGTATATATTCCTATGTATGTGTGTGTATACCTAGAACTTATAGCATTTCACCTAGAGAACCGTGTGTGTAATAATGATCTTATATTTTTCTTCTCGTGTGATATTATCAGACAGGCCAAATAATTTGTAATTTCTATTTTATAAATTCAATTATTTGATATATAAAAATAGTAAGACATTCTGTTGAATGTTATTTTTTTCCCTTTATTATTTTGCTTGATTGGACCTGATTACAAATGTGATTTGGAATAGATATTTTTTTTACCCTCAAATTTGTTACAAAATCAATACTAAAACTACAATTTTCCTAAAATTCCATATTCCGATTATTATGTAAAAATCACACTGATTGTTTCTTCTATTAAAATTGTATCGACTTTATATACTCTTGTTATTAAATCATTTCAGTTAATCAAATTATAATTGAAATTCTGAATATATAATTTATGAATAAACCTAAATTCTATAAAAAATTAAATTTCTTAGGAATGTATTTTTTATTTGTGGTAAGCTTGAATTTGTGGAAATTCTCATTGAATTGATTTTTTGGTTTCGACAATGGGAAAACACTCGATTTATGTAACGGTTAAAAAACAACAAAGTGGAATTGTAAATTTAATAAAATTAAATAAAATACATTTGAACAAAAATGTTTCTATTTTATATCAAAAATCTATTAAATATAAATTTTTAATTCTTCTAATGTATAATATTAAAGTTTTAGTCAATCTATTGAAGATAAATTGTGTTAATTATTTCACTGGCATATGATCAATGAACTATTTATATTTATTAATGTTAATATAATAATCACACTGAATTCGTAGCCTAATAATTAAAATTATCGTGTGACTATTTTGGTAACCAATCTTCTCCAAAACGACTTCACCGACTTTTTCTGTGTATTATATTCAGTAGGTCCGAGGTCGTAAACTATTTAAACCCCCAAGTGCTAGGGTTGGTCAAACCCCAAATTCTTTTATTTGATAAAATTCATTATTTTATAATGATTTGGCATTATAAATATATATAACCCTTAATTTTCACCCTTTTTACAACCCCTCTGTGATCAGAGTAGCCCATCATAAAAATTGATTTTGTTTAATATTTTGAACAATTTTTTTAATAATTTGGCAATAAAAATACATATCACCGGATATTTCACCCATATTTTTAAGTAATATGGGTTCGTCACTCCAAAACTTTTTTAAAAATGTTTTTTGTCAAAAATTTTATTCTTTTATAATTTTGCATTAAAACTTCTTACAACCCCTCATTTTAACAAAATATTTTTATTTAACTGGCATGTCGTTAAGTAAGAGTTCTGCTATTAATGCTTGGATTGTGGCAGATCAAACAGCTTATGAAAAAAATGGCTTAACAAAACTTTGTTTTTAATCACAAAATAGTTCTTCAATCACAATCATTTGATCTGTATTAGTTCTTTTATTGTATATTTTATGGTTTAAATATCCATGTATCCATGGAACCAAATTTTCCAATCAGGCTCATTTACGATACTTAAATAAGTTTTAAGGTCTAGAGTACTCAATGAAAATATCAGAGTGCTTTTGACATGTGTGAACATGTATGTAGTTATTAAAAAAAAATTAAATTTCTTTCGGAGCATCAATTCCAAATATAACGACACATGAAATTATTTAAAATGCCGGAAAATTGACATTTGTTACTTACGTCAACCTACGTGTAAGTAATATTCGTTAAAAACATTTATTTTTCCAGTAGCTATTTTGTATTCATTGTTGATCGATGCTACAATCAAAGGCTGTAAATTTGATGTTTTTTTTTATATTTTTTCATTCTGTAACATTCTTTTTCAATCAATGTAACAGTTTTTTTGGCCGTTATTTGAATTATTATGTAAAATACTGTTTGGTATATTGGTTATAATGCAAGTAAGGTCAAGTCAGTACTATAACTTAATATAAAAAGTGTATATATATAAATGGAAAGACTTAGTTTTCCACTCAAATGAAGCATGAATATTTTCCAACCATTGTCCAGTTCATTTATTTCACATCTTTCAATCATTCATCATTATTCACTTGCAAACAAGTAAGCGAGTGAGATATAAGATTTCTACTTCCACCACGAATTAAGTGTATCACATGTATAGTCACACTTTCTAAGTCATCTGTCTTTATATGCAATCCCGAAATTTACTATGGTATTTAGGTATTTAGAAAATAAAATATATAAAATTCACAAAGTAAATATGAGTGCAATTCTTACTTACCGAAGTCCCTCGTTTGTATATTTCTTTTCCGATGGACATGTTTGGAATTCGAAATGGGCCGTGTTGGATACCTTTAAAAGGATCAATCATTCTACTTATTTATAATAATATTCTATGAGTTTGGATGGCCGATTTTATAGAAGTTCAATTTTTCATTACTTTTTTCAAAAAATAATCAAAAGATACTTTAATAGGCTTAGATAAATCAACTATCTTATCTTGAATTTATGCCTTTGTAAATAGAATCTTATTTCTTTCTACAAAGTGTTTTGAATATTATTGACTTTAGTTAGCTGAAGTCTGACAAATCCTGTAACAAACTTACAATATCCAACACACACAAAAAAACACAAGGTATTAGCAAAAGTTCAAAAGCTTTTATTGTACTTAGAGCAATACATACAAATTATTTAAATTGGAAAATAACTAGTGAATATTAGAACTAATAGGTATAGTTGATTAGATGAGATACTCGTCATATGATTGAGTATCAGTGTTTGACATTCATTAATTAGTCGATATATCCAGGCTTTAAAGCTATAATTATAATGATATGAATTGTATTTATATATGTATGTTATAGCTAAATTTGAACTAAAACTAAGCATTTAAAAAAAATTTCGAACAAAAGTTGTTTGTTTTAATAAAACAAACATTTTTTATCCTTAAAATTTTCTTTCATTGATCAAAAATTGGGTCCTGGACCCACTAGACCCAATGGACCGATTTTGCTCATTCACGAAATTAAACTCAGTGCTGAAGTCTAAAATTCGTCACCAAAAATTGAACTCGCTATCTCATTTAGGCGGGATATGTAATAATTAGACTTTGAACACCTATACCATAGTTTTGTTTTTGTGATCAACATTTTCTAGCGTTACAAGCTTTAAATTAAAATAATTCTGATATAATTTATACATGTCGAGTATATAAAGAAGACAGAAATTTAATCAACTTTCCGACTTGGTATGTTTATTAATTTTCGACCCAGAAACACTTAATTTATAAATATTAAGTAGCTGAAAATTAACATTAAGTTATGTATTGATCGATCATATAAAATATTTATACTGCCAGTGGTAATTTTCACTTTTTAATTTATCATTTTGATTATAGATTTGAAATGAGAAAATTATGTTTGTATATTTATTTAATTCAGAACAAGAATATTTTGTTTTTCTTTAAAATTTTTAGGAGCAAAAATTATATTACGTTCTCATTTTAATGAATTTACTACCTGCAATTTGCCATAAGAAAATCTTACTAAAATAAAGTTTTTATGTAATTTTGATTGCGAATATTAATCTTGAATAATTTGTTGATTTTACAACAGATTTAAGTTTGTATCGTATTTTTAAATATTAGATGAAAATTTTACCCATGCTTTATAAAATTCCTCGAATATATTGACATTATTATTTAATACTAAGTAAAACTTAGTAATACCTAACAAACATCTCAATAGTACATTTAAAAAAGTTTTTAAGTACATTTTTATTAAAAATATTGTAATATAAGCGAATAACAACATAAGTTTTTATGTATAAAAATATTTACATATTTATGTCAAGTATTGTATTTTTTTTTCTGAACTTAATATTATGCTTTTCATAATACAACAAGGTAGGTAAGAATTCACAACGAATACAGCTGCCTTCTATGAAAGAAAAGTATAACTAACCACTTATAGTAAGCGTTGCTGTCGGCCACACACAATATATAAGGTAAGATATAGGTATGTAGATATTATAAGAACGATATTTATTATTCGATGCATTCATATTAAAATCGACAACTATATGACAAAAAGTTATCTAGATATATATATATATCGAATAGTATAGAAACTAGATAAATATATTTTATTATGCGAAAAGATAAGCCGCATAAAATTGAAAGCATAATCAATTTTACGGAGACTAAGCAGATAAGAATGTTCTTCACTGTGATACGAAGAAGGAAAGAATATTGTTAAATCCAATGATCAAGTAAAGTATGTATGGGCCACTATTATCGCAATACATATTATCTAAGTCTAGGTTGGCTAGGTAGGTGAGGTAATAGGTATAGGTATATATGGACCCAGCTAACGTACCGACCGAATGGACTAACAACGAGCTTGTCTATATGGTTGCTTGTGTGGATGGGTTACCGTGTGTTTTACTTCAGAATGGAACATATTCTAAATAAATTTTATTCCATCAAGAGTTTTTTATGTTTATTACTTTTTATCTAACTTATTTGTTATCCAGAATTAATGACCTCCTAGCAGGATAAGATTTCTATTAAACCTACACCCGGTTTTCTCAAAAATAAAATAAAAAACATTCTCTATTTATTGGATGCTTAGCTATGATTTATATAGAAATTCTATGCGGTCACCCATCCAAGTATTAACTTTGTATAATATTGCTTAACATTATTGATCGGTTGACATGAGCCAGGTGTGAAAAGAAAATTAGATATTGAAAGTAAAAATGGCCGTATTCAAAATAAAGTAATAATTCCGAGAATATGTTCTATTAAAATGACACACCCAGTATTCAATTCACAAAAAATGGTGTTTAATATGACACTACCAAAAGTAATGTCCAGTTTACAAAATATTGACTTCTTATTTTCTCATTTCATATTTTAGGTGTATCGTAGAGATAATAAAAAAAATATATAGTAAATTGAATTATTTTATCAATTCGATAATGTTATTACTTAAAAATATATATCTTTTGTTTGCATCTTTATCCATAGTACTTTTTTTTTTTTAACTATACAGCATTTTTGTGTTTTTCTCTTTCTTTAGTAAGAACAACAATCATGTGAATCCCCTTATCAAATCTATACTACTTCATTTAAAATAATATATATATTTTTGCTGATTTTGAAATATATCATTTAGTTGTAATTACAATATCAAATTACTTACGAATAATTTACTATATATGGGGGAAGAAAAAAATTTCATTTTTTATGAGCTTATACAATTTAATATACCTTGGCGAATAAATTATTGTTAAGATGTACTAGTAAACTTAATTAATTTTTAATGTAATGGTTATGCCCAACATTTATACATGAATCTAGCTGTTATCATCTCACTTGGCAAAGCAATTAATTCCACATAATTAAAAACTATCGATCTTTTCGAGTTTTCTTGTAAATTGTTGCAAATTTATAGGTCTATTGTAAACACCTATATCACAGATTTGTCGATAGTGGTAGTAGACCTTTTTCGACAAATGAAACTCGCTATTAATTTTGATTGGCGATGTGTAACTGTTTCAAGCATAATTATTCTGAGAAAGAGTATTGCACTAAAGCCGCTACGCTGAAAGTATCTAGTTAAAAAAATTAATATTTTCGATAACTTGACCAAATTTTAACTGATTTGATCAAATCCATTAATTTTGGGTTATGCTTTAATGGTATATATTCACTTTCTTTAGCCCTTATATAAAATTTTGTAACCTGATTTATTAAATATTGTTTATATAATGAAAATTTGTTATAGATATGTTCAATTTAATAAAAAATTGGAAAAATATAACCCAAATTTTGTAGGATTATATACTCTTTCTTAAAATTGGATAAAACTTGAGCTTAATAGAACAAAATTAATATTATATTTTTGGTTTTCGTGACGCCACATGGTTAAAAAATTAATTTTTTCGATATCTTGACTAAATTTTAACAGTTAATGCACATTAAATTTAATGATTAACCTATAGAAACTTCATCAAACTCAAATCACAAAATTTAGTACACCAAAAACTCTGTGCTAATTCAGTTGTTCTAAAAAAATATTCCGTGAAACTACTAAGGACCTTTTTTATTGATTTATTGTTCAGTATAGTCTATATTCATTTTGTTACGATTTCTCAGAATTAACTATTCAAACATAATTCATATTTAATAAAATACAACACAAGTATATCTAGAATATCATACGCTTGAATATGAGTTTATTATATATGAGTTTTTTTAATATAAGCGTTATGCTGCTTTATGAGTTTTGCACTAACCATGTGATACTTGCTCTCTGAGCCTGGACAGATCATTAAATTCGATATTAAGGTACTTAGATCTCAATTAGAACTTCAATCTGACATTTTCGCTTTTTCTACCTTCATCATAATCATTATCATAATATTTATAGCATTTTCAAACGTACAGGTATTTAAAATACCACACTGACAAAAATATTATTTTTACTATGCCAATTTCTTGGAACTTATAATAATAGATAAAAAATATTTAGTTGTTAATATACGTTTATAAACTTTTCTATGAAAAGTGTTTTTGAGTTAACGAACTATTTTAGTAGCACTTATTAAGCACTTAAGTGTATTCAGTTTTTTCTTTGGAGTGAATTGGGTTTTTTATATCTAGCATTATATTAAGTCTCCCTAATAAAAATGCAATTTTTCGCAAACCTGTTTGAACACCAGATTTTTAACTATAGCAACTTAAAAGTATTTTATTAGCACCTAATTATTTTGTTTTAACTTTTCCCCAAAAATTCTCATTAAGAACTTTTACATGGAACGTGTTTTTGAGTTAAACGAACTATTTTATTGAATCCCAACATTCAATAATTTTAATCAGAAGAAACATCTATTATTGTATCGAATTACTTTTATTTTTCTTTATGTTTTAAACTAATTATTCAGATACAATTTTAAACTAATTATTCTATTATGTTATTAGCGTTAACAATTTTCATTAATTGTCCTTTGAAAGTAATAAAAAAAGAAATATTTGAAACAATTTGGGTATCATATCGATTAATTAAGAGAGTAATTATTAATTGAAAATACACTAAATAATTTAAATTAACAAACTTCGTTTAAGGTTATTTAGATATCTTCATTGATCAACTGAAAGGTATTTTATTAGCACCTAATTATTTTGTTTTAACTTTTCCCCAAAAATTCTCATTAAGAACTTTTTCATGCAACGTGTTTTTGAGTTAAACGAACTATTTTTAGAAACATTCTTTTAGCACTTAATTTTTAGTGTACTCAATATTTTTTTGTTAGAATTTTGTCCAAATTGGTGATTTTACATGGTCTTTGTAAAGCCTAATATTAACGCATCAACTGCAACCCCTAATATAAATCAAATTTAGGTTTAACTGTTGGAGCACTTAATTTACTAAGTACTTAATAAGCACCTAATAATTTTGGGAAAAAAATTTATTTTCGTTGGCGTAGGTGCTAGTTTAATGCGAAAGATTATTTTATAGTTTATATATAAAATTCATATATCATTCCATGTTAAAAAAAGTTTTTTTTCATGTTAATGTCAATGTTTACTTAAAAAAATAATGTAAACACTTTTTATCGTTTATTTGTAAGATATAGAATACAGGATCGTTCAGGAGTTTAATTAAATAATATTTGTCAATAGCCAAATATTACTTCAAAATACTGAAGATTTTATAGAAACCACGTGAAGATTTTATAGATTATCTACCACGTATTTTTTTTGTTTTTATTCATTAAAATTCTTACTTAGAGCTAGATTTGTTTATTTCATAATATATGATTTTTATGCATAGATAATATGTTTTAATATTTTTCATAATATTTTCATAATATAACTGAATTGTATGAATTTTAAAATCATTTTTTATATTCGATATACATCATATGCAAGAATATATTAAATTTAGTCTAAAATTTTACAAATTTTTTAAAGTTTACAATATTTACGCTAGTGAATATTTACCGCGCAAATAAAATTTTTTATAGGTGTTAATAATCTCAAAACGATAAAAAAATGGCGAGTTGAAATTTTGATGACGTAATTTAGCCATAAAAGTTAATTCAAGTTCGTGAATGAGGAATATCGGTTCATTGGGTCCAATGAATTCATGACGATCCATGGCCAAACTGTTAAATCTTAAAGAAAAAAGTTTCTTAATTTTATACATACAACTAAAAATTAACTTTTTAAAACTCAAGGGACATTGATACCTTTGTAATAAGTATACTGTGTAATGTCTTTTGCAAAAAAATGATTCTAAATTAAAAATCAAAATTTTATTTTATGTTTAAAAATGGTTTTTCGTTAAAATCTCTTCAACGTCCGCTTTCATATCGATATTTTGCATACCGCATTTCATTACAATTGTATAATTATTTTTTGAGTTATTTGTTAGAAAAATGAGAAAAATGAAAATATACTAACGAGTGTGCTTATTACAGAGGTGACGTTACCTGTTAAGTGATTTTATTGATCAACCTCAAGTTAAACATAGCATACGTTATTATTGTTTTGGATTTGATTATAATTGGTGTTTGTTATTTTTGTGTTAAATTCAATTATCACTGACGAGGACTCAAATACTTGTATATCACAGAAAAAATACCTTAGCTTTTTAATTCTGAAATTAAAAAATTGAACTTGAGCGATTACATTTTCTGAATAGAAATAGAAAACTATATTTGTACATATCCAGAAAAGGGTAGTCGCAAAAAAAAAGATTATCTTTATCAGGTCCCTTTATGCCACCGAACTAAAATTGACACTGCCTGCTAGTATAGTTAGAATTAACTTCCTTATATGATGCCCATAGTCAAAGAATCACTAAGCATTTTAAGGTGGCTTACTTAAAATTCTGGATATCAATGTGCATGTGCTTATACATATTTTAAAATAAAATTGGTTGTCGTGACAAGAAACTTTTGTATTTTTATTTAGTTTTTCTTTAACACCTTGTACGTACCCAGTGGCCACTCACCTGATAATACGACATTTTTTTAACAAGCTTATTTTCAAATGTATTCAGTTAGTAGACTCTGGTCATTTATTCCAAATTTTTTAAAGTCTTTCAGATTAAATAATGCTTTGAAACTGGAAATCTGTTTTTGTAGAGAATAATCTCTAAATATCGTTAGTTTGTTTGAAATCTAAGAGATATAAGAACAAACCAGACTTAAAAAAAACAAATAACAAAAATTATCTTTATATGTTAAGAACGCAACTTGCTAGAGGCTTAATCTAAAATATATCTTTTTTATTTTAATTTCTGCAGCGTGATCGAGGTTTTGTTATTTCCAATCTAACATTTCCAATCTTTCAGACAGAATCTTCTTATGAAGAACATGTTGAAAAGGTTGTTTTATATTATTTTATCAAATCTGGCAGTGAGTGAGTTGTCACACTGTATTCATATGTATATTAGAACACTATTATTTATTATTCACACACATTATTGCCTTCCTGAGTTTAAACTGAAACGCTAGATTTAAAATGAAACATATACAATGAATGTATCAGCTATATTAACACAAAAAAAAGAAAATAGCTTTAATTATAGAATAAAACTTCAAATTACTTCCATTGTTTAGTATATTAGATCAAGGCTGAACCTACTGACTTTTAACAGTGGCTTCAGATACCTCATTAATTGTTATTGTTATTCATCGATTGTTTTTCTGCAATATATAACAGTAAATTGGTAGATCATAAATAGTGATTTTTTCTTCTATGTCGGCTTTCAAAGTTTAAAAGATTTGATTCGTTAAGGCATCATATTTGATATTCTGGCTATTCGTCACATTTGGTAATACAAGAAATCTTTCATTGGACTGTTTACCACAAAAAATCCACAAAACTTGAAAATCTAGACGCACGACATTGAAGAAACAATCAACAAGGTGTAACTCGAACTACTCAAAACTACAAAAAATTATTTCGTCAACTCAGGAGTTGGTCTTTTCAACGACAATTTTAAATGACTTGAATGAAACTTTCACGTTTTAAATAACCTATACTGATAAAAAAATTTTTATTTTTTCATTTATTAGAAAATAGGACAATAAGAATGTTCATCTGTTTTTAAGGACGAAATTTGAATAGAAATTGTGTCACAAAAAACTTCGGCAATACAACAGCCGAAAAAATAGCGTAAACAAATATAAATAATTACCGGGAGTGTAAATAATAGGTTTTTTAACTTACAGAGTGAAGTTTTTATTAATCACAAAGAAAAGCTTTTTTAGACTTAAACTAAAATTCGAATCCCAACATTCAATAATTTTAATCAGAAGAAACATCTATTATTGTATCGAATTACTTTTATTTTTCTTTATGTTTTAAACTAATTATTCAGATACAATTTCAAACTAATTATTCTATAATGTTATTAGCGTTAACAATTTTAATTAATTGTCCTTTGAAAGTAATAAAAAAAGAAATATTTGAAACAATTTGGGTATCTTACCGATTAATTTAGAGAGTAATTATTAATTAAAAATACACTAAATAATTTAAATTAACAAACTTCGTTTAAGGTTATTTAGATATCTTCATTGATCGCCAAGATACCCAAAATAGTTATATGATACAAAGTTTTGTTATCTAAATTATCCTCAAAATTTGGATCATTAATTACTCATATTTTTTCCTATAACTGTCGACAGAGTAGCCTGGAACAAGATACTTGATTTGGAAAAAATAAGCATATTTTACGAAATAAAGCAATGTTTAAAAAAAAAAAACCTTTTAGAAGTTATATTTATTTTCAACAAAAAGGTATATTTTACCTATTCTATTAAATTCTATTAAATCTGTAAAAATAATTAATGGAAGTAATATAAAAAATTGTAAATAATCATGTATAAATAAGTTCAAATTGATTATAGATAAATTTGTTTAAGACATGCATATTCCACTCATATCTTATGTATAAATGTATAATACTTTTTATGTTTTTTTTTTCTTTATAACAGTGTAGAAAAATACACTTACTACTCACACTCACTTAAGGAAATGTCCACTATGACTGTCCAGTGAAGTGACCTCATTCGTGATTGGAAACTTAAAGCCTATGCATATATTTATTTATATTTTATTCATACAGGTAGAATGTATTCTGTATACTTACCTCTATGTTGGTTATACAATATTCATATTGGATTTTACAGATAATTTTTAAAGTATAATCCTATTTATATTATTAAGGACGATGATAAACTTTGGCGAACAATATGTGCATTGGAAAAGATGCTCATGCAAAAATGTGAAAATTACACAGAGTACCGATAGTTTACATACTCTTGAGGACATGATAGCTACACTAGCGTTTAATGTGATGCAAGACAACCCTCCAATTCGAAAAATTGTAAAAAAAAATACAATGTAAAAAATTAGGTTTTGAAGCGGCAATAGTCAATTTAATAAAAATAACGTTTCCTATAGAGGTGTTTACCGAAAGCAATTTTAGGAGTATATAATAAACTATAATCTCCGAGGCACTTTTGGTTTGCTGTTTAAGGTGCTTAGATACAAAGAGATTAGAAGTTTTATAGTTTTATTTATCGTAGTTCACTGTGTATCAGGCGGTTGTTCACTGTGTCAACCCAATACAGAGTTAAGTAACCCGACTAATTTTAAAAAATAAGTCTTAGTTACAAACGAATGAACAACAAACATTGAGTATCTAGAGAAAGTGATTGAATTGAAAGTGAAATGTTTATGCTAAAGACGTCGCGAGACCTCGAATAAATTTTCATTTAAATTTTTACTCCAAAAGAATTTAGCCATTCATTTTTAAAACATACAGGTTATATATATACTTAATAAATCTACGAACAATTTTACTTGTTTAAACAATATTTATAATTGTTGGCAGTTAAAATATTGAAACAAATATATGCTGCTTATAATTAATTCTCTCTAAGTTATAAACAAGTCATTTTGTTACACAATAATTATTGTTTAATAAATTTCATTTAATAATTACATGAAAAAACAATGTAATTGAATGATTTAAAAAATAAATACTTCTGTGTACATGATTTGAGCACATTCAATCTTTGAGTCGACACATAATGATTATTATATATAATAAGCACATTGTTTGAATAAAATCATAGGTTCGTTAGCTTTTATAGAATGAAAAAGAGGTCAAATAAATATAAGGAAAAAAAAAAAAGTAACTTTGTATTGGTTGACTGCATTATTGTTGGTGTAAGAATATACACATCATACACACAAAGATCGACTATATGGTATAGTAGAAACGTACCTACTACATACATTTGCACAGGTTACTTCCTAGTCTGGATATGTGTGCTATTGTTAAACACTACTGGACTGAAAGCTGAAATGCTACCAGATTTTAAAGTACTCGATTTTGCAAGTGTAAATAAAAAATAAAATACACAGAGTGTACACATATTAAATTTCTGAAATGATTTATTTAAAATCTAAGAATATAAAAGAAACGTGTGGTGTCGTGGGACATCAAATAGGAACGAAGTTTCTTATTCCTTGAATATTAATTTCAATTTCTGGTCGAGGTAAGCATTTTTTCACGGTACCACGGCCCGTTTGGGGGAGAGTCTCTGTTCCTTGTCACAGAAGTGTTGATAAATTATACTAAATTATAACCCCGGAATCATTCTTACTTCTGGAGGTTCATACAGTTTTCATCAAATATACCACAGAATAACCGCAGCACGAAGTATATACATATATATATACATATATATATTCCATGATGGCAAAATATTTTTTAATTCCAACCCGCTGTGTAATTTAAGTCAAAAATTTATAACAAAACAGTTTTGCATTGTTTCCGCTCTTAGAAATTCTATCGATGGACACACTGTAAAATGTATATATGAAAATCTTAGGTCAATCATTGATAAGTGGAGAGAGAGGTGAAGTTAGTTGTGTAGATATGTCTTGCTCACCTTGTTCATGGGATCGAAAAGAACGAAAACGTGCCTAGAGTTTTGAGGAATTTGTTTTAAGAAACTAAATAATACAATGTGTTTCACTTATTTTTGATTCGTACATCTAAACATGTTATGGAATATAGTAAACTGTAAAACATATCACATATTTTTTTCCAATCTGTGCTACAGCATTAGTTGGTTCATCTTGACCAATAATATATCTAAGAATTACACGAAATTTATGAGGACGCATTAAATTACTTGATAGTATCTAGCCAATCTAAAGTTGATGATATCTATTTTAGGAAATACATTTTGAATTGACAATGCTGTTAAGAAAATAAAAATCATGTGTGCCGTTCATACGCGTTATAAGTGAAACTTAAAAATTTGAACTTCAAGATAAGGAGGTAAATATTGATTTACAATATTCTCAATACTGTAAAAGTAATATTCTTTATGCAGACACACAAATGCACAAACTAACACATATACAACGCTTGGATCCTGTTACAAACACTTTATAATGCCTTCGATGTAATCCTTCTACACGTTAAATTTTATAGATATGTCTATCCAATTCTGTTGCACGATAACTACTCTTAATGCACTTACCTCATCCTCTTGCACGTTAAATTCTATTGGTGTATAAGGTTTTCGATGCTTGCAGTAGCTCTTTTGTTTCATCGACTTTGTAATAACAAACATACTCAGATTAACCTAGCCGATAATGTATAAATTTGGAAACAAAAAAAAAAAAATTGTATATTGTAATACTTTTATCATTCAGTACATAAAACTCTTTCTATATATTTTAAGATTACATTCACCGTACAATACTAGATTATTCCATCCAAAGAGCACAGCCGAATACAAACGTGATATATAAACAAATATATTACATAACATAACAAATGGTCTCTTCTATCAACAAAAATAATTATATTATACCATAACGATAAATATGACTCAAAAGAAAAATGTTAAGAAATCTTTCAAACTTTAAATTTAGGTAATTAAATGCATAACTACACACGCTGTTAAAATTTGAAGACGATTTACTGCATCCAGTGTTAAATAATTGTAATTAAAAATCACGTTTTCTGTGCACGTAGTATGGGAGCATGAGAAAATGAGAAATTTGTTTATTTTGGTCCAAAAGAGAATGTTACCATTGAATGAAAAGTTAAGATTTCTCAGAAGAATATGTTCTGTATAAGTTAAAAAAATGGGATGAATTGACAATGTCGTTTAGATAGATAATTAAAATACCTAAAAACATATAATAGATTATGTTTATAATGTTTATACTATAAATAAATGTTTATACTAAAGAAAGTGAGTGTATGCGTGTATATACTGTAGTGTAAGTTATAAGTACAATATGTTGCAAAAATATAGCCATCAGTATTACATGTAATATAGAACCAATTTATATATCTAATTTTCAATTCTTTAATGTACTAAGATTATGTTACAAAAATACATTCCGCTTTTATATATATATATAGGTATCCTTGTATTATCCCACCTTTGTTCATCCGCTTACTCTTTCCGCGTATCCATTTTCCCGAACCTATCATCATAACAAAAGTCTTTAATTATAATTTACGTAGCCTCTAACGATAGTATTTGTTATAGAGAAATTTAACGATTTATGACATGCTTATAATTGTTTAGTTTTCTTTGCTTTATTTTCAAGAAATACTTCCTTATGAATCAAATGATATATAAGTCAGTAAACGGTATATGATTTAAAATTTCTCAAAAGTTATTAACAAATTTAAATGAATAATTATTAAATTTACAATCATAAATAATTTATAATACAATAATTTCAATGATTCTTAGAATTTTCAACGCAATAAATACAATTTTTTGTAATAATTGAATACATTTAGTTTAACAAGCTTTACAATCACAATTTACATACCAACAATTGAATAAATAATTACATTCTCTGTAATTGTTCTATTATAAATTTTTGCTACTCATGGCCTTTCCACGTAGTATGCACGGTACGGTTATTAATTGTGTGCAAAAGTTAATTTATACAAAACAAAATGCATGGTTGATTCTCTAAACCTCTACACCATCTAATAATAGAACACAAGTAGCTTAGCATAGAAACTAACTGGTATTGTTGATATAATATTGTGGGTATGTGACCGAAATAATAGGATCAATGCTTATTAAGAATCGTATCATAAGCTTAACAACTATGATACAGTGCTTTCATGGGATAGTAGGTGCTATCCGTTTATGTTAGTTTGACTAAACATATCCAACATGTAATTTATACTTTTGTAAAAATATTTTAGTAAAGTAGCTCTAAATACATTTACAAAATTTATTGAATTGAAAAACTATTTCTCATCTTATATATATATTTTTTTATAAACATTCAGTTACGTTTAGAGTTTCCTACATCGTTATAATAGTTTTTGAAAAATATTTGTTAAATTTGACTGTTGACGTATGCTTTTCACTTAATTTCTATTTACTAAGTAAATCAATGGATAAAGCATTATAATTTAAAAGTTAAGTAAGGACCTCAATAAAGATTTAAAAATTTCTGTAAATACACTATTTAAAAAAAAAATTGCCTAAAAACCTCATTCTTTACAGATAATTTCTCTGAAAATATATATTTATGATAAATAAGTGAATAAAGCATAATTGAAGTTTTGTTAGGTCAATAGATTTTTGAAAAGCGCTTGATTATTTTTATTTCGTTTCGAATGTATCCCCTGGAAGTATATACTAGCCTAAGTATTTCTTTAAAATTAACGATTCTATGTTTTTCGATTGTTCTTATACTCGATATATACATAATGTGTCAGAGTTTTTATTGATCGCATAAACAAAATTTTGGCTAAGGTGTTTATAGAATCATCTAATTAGTCCATTTCCGAATGTTCGCCTGTTCAATGGGTCCAGGACCCAACTTTTTATGTTGATTCTATAAAACAAACAAGTTTTTTTCGAGACAGTTTTTAAAAAATTCTTAGGTTCCCCATAATTTTAACTCAAATTTATCTATTAAGTACAGATATATAGAAGAAGACACATTAGTATAATATATTTAAAGCTGTTTATATTGGAGTATTTCATGAATGCTTAAAATAGTTCAAACATTGACATCATATCAATCATATGTAGAATATCTAAACAATTAACTCTGTTGATATATTCACTTGTTTTATTTTACATGTAGGCACACTTAAAATAAATATGCAGATTATACATTTTTAATTAACCGAGAAGACTACCGTAATAAAAATTACCTGGTCGGTTAAGGCATTGTTTTACTGGGGAAAAGATAATATTAATATAGTAGAAATACATGACATTATACTTTTAGTCCCTACGTTATAATCCCTGTAAAATCCAGCACCCTACGTGAATGATTCGGAATGATACTTAAATGGCTTAAGAATTAAAACAATTGATTAATACAACATTGCATACAAAATTTGTAACCATCTTTTATTATGTTTTTGGTATATTTTTTTTATTGTTAAAAAGTTTGATAGATATTAATTTTTTATTTCTTAAACTGGAAAAAATAAAATTTTTTCAAATAGTTTTAACATATGAAAACATATGTGGGGACATTCTGTAAATATGTGTGTGTGAATATGATGCGTTCATAAGGAATCTGGATTTCTGTAAAACATTCCATAGGGATAACAAATATATGCCATCACAATCATACAAACATCATCACCATAATATAACATTACTGGTGTTGTTGTACCAGGTGTTGAATTTCCCATATATCGCTTTGAACTTCCTTTAAATTTTCCTTCGATGTATAAATACTATATTGTACTATGTTCTATTATTCGGAGATAACGCAAGTCTCCTAAATATGTTCCACTTTTATTTTGTATATAAGACTTTTTGGAACATTCAAGGTGCCAGTTATTTTGATGAATAATTTTTTTATATTTTTGAGTGAAAATAATTGGTATGTAGGGACTGTGCATTCATAAATTAAAGTCTTCTTTGAACTCCCCGCCCCCTATATGCCTTGCCAATGAATTGATTGAAACTGTTAGATGCTTAACACGACAAAGTGTTTGGTATCTTTAAGAGGATATTGGATTGAATCCCTACACTGACAGTTTGTTAATTATAATTCACTGAACAGTTTTTGTATGCTGTCGCATAGATACGAGCGAAGTAACCATTAACGCTTGTGGAGATTTTCTATAGTTACCTTCTCGCACCTTTATACGCCAGATTAAGACGGATTAGGATGTAGCACCTACCAAATCGTAAACATCACTAAATTTCTGATCCCTGTTTCACCAGTCATACCATCAATAAATAAATCTAATATAAGTAGTTAAATGAATATAATCAATTTTATGGAATGCTCAATAATCAATATAATCAATTATATGGAATGTTGCAGACCTGTTAGTATAAGAAACGCTAGTATAAGTATGTTATGTGTTTGTAATTGGTTGTACATGATATTGGTAGTTTTAAGACCCAAACCTCACCCAAAGGGCTTTTTCTGTTATTTCAGTATATTCCTTTTGGATAGTTGGACCTGTTTCCTTACTTTGAAATTGTACGTAAAGATTTAAAGTAACATTCAACTGTTTTAAAGGATATGATAGTTCTACACCATGTTTAAAATAGTACTTCAAAATATTGATTTCTTACTAAAAAGTCACAAAAAATTAATATTTTTGCTAAATAAATACGGTTTCTTGCCATAAAGTTACATTAAAATTTAAACGTTTTTTTTCCTGTAAATATATTGACTGTTATTTTGGTGACGTAATTCCGGTATATAATATTGAGTATACTGGTTCAGAAGCCTAATGTTTAGATTAAACTGACAGATGCCATCTAATACATTATACCAAAATGATTTCAAACCATGGTAGCGTAGCGTTTTAGGTCATGTGATATAAAATAATAATATCGAATTTTAATTTTAAGATATTATTCAATATTACTAAATAAATTTTAATTTTTATCAAATTTCATGCTTTATTTTTCACTACTAAAAGAACCTTATTGAATATAACATTAGCTGATCAACCTCAAATAGAGAAGTGGTCATACCCACTGTGTCGATACAGGTGAATCCGCGCTTGAGTATAGATCAAGAAGTTTTTGTAAGCCATATGGTAATCACATTTTCTTGGAGTACCTTTCAATTGTACCTAATACGAAACAATATAACACCACATGGTTACTAAGAACAGATAATAATATCGAAAACATGTCTATTGTACAACGAACATACATTACATATATGTATACATTTTCTCATACCTTTAAACATGTGTGTACCATATACAAGATAATATAAATTTTCCTCTTTACGTTAATATTAATACCATTCTTATCGATACCGTATTATAATCATAATATTTTTGTGTAAGTTTCAAATATCCTAGAACAAAACATTTGCTTATTGTACTTCGCATGTAGAGAGATGATATGGAGGTGAAGTTCACGAATGTAGCAAATAGTTCAAGTGGGTGATCTAAGAGACCACTAAGCTAAATTTAAAACTAAAAGAAATAGAAGAAAATGTTAGTACAAAAATGCTTGACTTATGTTTGACCAACTTTTGTAAATTTCTTTGATTCGTCAAAAATTCAGCAAATAAACAAAAATATTACAATACGTATAATAATATAACAAACCATTGTAACTATGTGGACTGCATATTTAGTGACTATGAAGAATGCTTATGATAAAAATAGTTCACAACGATACTGAAACATGTCGCCTATTTCAACAAGTAACACTGTTAGTGATAATCGTTATTGCTTTTGTTGTATTTATTTAATAAGCCCTTTTTAATAAAAGATATTCAAACTTTTGTTCCAAATTTTTTCTTTTCAAATTTTCGCGTGCATATTGTCAACTGAACAGTCAAGTCTGTAGTAAAAAGTATTCAACACTTACTTACCTTAAAGAAGCTATCCCATTGTCATGTTCCTTGAGTATACAAAAAATCCGGGATAATTAGAACGTGTGCCTTTATATTATATTCCTAATCTTCTATATGGGAGACTATAAAGCTTTGTCAAACATTCATCAAGTGATTTAGTCAAGTAGCCAATAGTGTAGTTACTTAATGTGTATGAGCAAACATTTTAGTCGCAACATTTTAGTCAAGTCATTAGTCAAATTGTATAGTCAAGGAGTTTAATTAAATTCAGATTTTGTGTGAGAGTAATAGGTATCTCCGGCTCTCTTAAATCACATTTAATAACAAACTTATATAAGAATCTGTTCGACATTTAATTGTTGTTTTAGTCACAGTCATATAATAAAAACAGTTTTGTAACATGAAATTATATTATATGACATTAACTGCTAATATAGTTTTAATAAATTAAATGCTACGTAACTAAATAAACAAATTATAAGTGTGAACGATTTTTGAGTGTTTAGGACTAAACTGTTTGTAACTTGACTAGTTTACTTGATCAATGTGAACAAGACTTAAGAGCAGTACAAATGTAAAAATGTCACTGCTTTTTTTAAAATCTGCTTCAAAGGATTTTATAAACTGAAATATAAAAGATATCATCGTAGAAATTGAAGGCTATCGCGGTGCGCCTTGCTATTCATCTGGTAATTGATATGTACCAAAATTTGTATAAGGAACGTTGTTTATGTATATTGAGTCTTTATATATTCCAAGTACTAATTTAATAAACATTTTTAAAAGAATTTACTGAGCTTAAAACATTGTTCGCACGAATAACTTTCAAATATCAAATATTAAATTTAACTAATTTTATTTAAACCATACAAAAACGTTATAAAATTCAAAAATTAATTTCTAGATGCCACAAAGTAAGTTTCAAGTTTAAAATTTAAATATTATTAGAAAAGCGTCGTATATTATTCTAGAATATGGACAATGTATAAATTACATTCGTGTTTAACTTAATCTACAGAGATACTTAAAATTTTCTTTAATAGTATCCATTAAACAAAAGTATATTTTCAATAGCTACACAAAATTACAAATCCGACACCGACAGTGATTTCTAAAAGATGATATTAGTTTTTTATGAAAATTAAATGGTTAAAGCGCCAGTTTAATAACAGCTTTGGCCTTACTAAAGCAGGTCATTTGACGACTAGTTATAGTAGTTATTCTACATACTGAGGGGTTGTATAAATATTTTTTATGAAAAGTGAAAATTAGGTTCTTGAATCTTAA
This sequence comes from Chrysopa pallens, assembly GCA_020423425.1. Lineage (NCBI taxonomy): Eukaryota > Metazoa > Arthropoda > Insecta > Neuroptera > Chrysopidae > Chrysopa > Chrysopa pallens. The sequence goes on along the minus strand of CM035592.1, from coordinate 24,002,970 downwards.
AAAAGAAAAATTGTAAATACACATACACATGTTTTAAATATAATTTTTATCTACAATGTTTAAATTATGAAAAATATTTGTGTTAGCTTAAGTGTTAAACTGACAGTTCTTAAAGAGGTGTTATAATGGTGGAAACGTAGGAATACCAAGGTATATAGTACTCCATACATACACACACTGCAGTCAGTGTCATGCGAATGGTGGAACAGGTGTCACATATATGTTATCAAAACAGTTATGCAACCTTGGTCAGTCACGCCTAATGCATGAATAAATAATTGCAATTAATTACATTTTTTCATAGGGGCTTTATTGTAAATTAACTGAATTAAAATGAAATGGCCAGTCAACCATATTATGAAACGACTTCTGACAATCAGCCAAAAAACGATATTTTGAAAATCTTAATTTATAAGTGCAATAAAAATATTTAAAAATTATCAAAATTGGAGAAATTATTGTATACCATAAAATGATAAATTTTCACAATTGGATAGAAACCATAGAAAAAATAAAAATATTAAACTTTAATTATTATTTACCTAGCGTAATACTGTTTTAAAAAAATAATTTTTTATTTTTCATTATATAAATGAATAAAAGTTAATAATTTTTGTATGAAATACACAAAATACACTGTTCGTATCTAATTGACGCATATAAACCAAATTTTATAAATATTTTAAGCAAACCTGTTAAAATTTATTGAAAGAATACTGCAATTAGATGCCGGTGATTATTTATTTCTTTGATATTCTAAATATCAATAGCTATATTATTAGGACACCAAAAGCATTTTAAAATAAATTATCTCCCTGTCAGCTTATTTTCCGAAATTCTATATAAAATAATAAAATTTTGACGATTAAAGAAGAATTGAACAAACATCATTTAATAAATGTTTTTGAAGATCCGTGTACAAACATATAAGTAACTTGTATATGTAAAATATATAGAAATTTATTTATAACTTAGAATAACATTCGCTTATAGTTTTAAGTAGTAGTTTATCTAGTATAAAATTTATTTTATTCATGAGCAACTTTATTCATTAAATTGCAAATGCCTACCACTTTATACACACACATATAGACACACACGAATCCGAAGACGATGAAGCAAAAGAGATAAAGAATAATGGTTTAAGGTAAAACAACTACTATCGTAAGAGAGAAAACGACTAAGTTTGAAAATCTTATAAACTAAAGGTTCTATATATCTACAAAAATAGTTGTTCATAAAAGATTAAGAAACGAATAACAGTTACCGAGCAAACATCCGAATCAGACAGACTTCATAAAGTAGTTTTATTACGATTTCTTTAAGATGGCTGAAGTCTGATGTCGTCTTATTATTCACAATTGTTTTATTCTTTTTTATTCTTTCTTAAAGCATTATTATTTATGAAGTCATACATAATGTGTTTAATAAGTGGCGCATTTTACGATTAATGACTTCTTGGGTTTTTTGACGATAATACCAAATCATAAAGAAATAAAAAATAAAAATTCTTAAGAAATGTTTCCAGTAATCATATTGCTATATTAGCACCAATTAATGAAATCTGTTTTATGTAAGGTCACTCGTGTCGAAGTTTCATAAGACTTTGAAAAAAAAAATACATCCACCATTTTAATGAAAGTGAAAATCAAATTATAATGGAAAGTGCGGGATTCAATTATATTTGTACGTAGCAGTTAGCAACATTTTTAGGCGAATTAAAACCAAAACTGTTACACGCAACATAATTAAAACTAAATTTTCCTGCATATTACATTAAGCTCTTAAGTATTAATAAAGAATTTGATTAAATAAAATCGTTAGTTTTTATTTAATTTAATACTCTTATTCTAATTGTGTAATTTTACTATTTTTATGCCATACTCTTTATTGTACAATCGATGAATTTGGCTCTAAATTGCCTTAGTTATTATAACAATTATTGCATGCAAATAATAAGTTTTGAGTTTTGAAAAGGTAAACTTTGAAAATTTATAATAATCGTATTAAAAATTTCTAAAAATGTATTTCTGGTACGGTATGCAAAAAGTATATTTATCGACTACCATAAATTCACGAAATTTGATATTAAATGTTTTCACCCGTAATAATGCAAAATCTTCATGTATGATTGTTTTATTATTTCTTTCATCGTCTTAAATTAACGCCCTAAATTTAAAAAAATGGAATACTTTTAACCATGCAGATTAAAACCATCAAAAAACAAACTATCAGTAATCCTATAACAAAAATTAAACTTTATTGAGTTAAATTATGCATTTTGCGCTAAAGTGTATCGGTAAGGTATTAAATACGATATATTTTTGTGATTGTGATGCTATTCAAGCTTGCAGAGCAAAGTAAACAAAATTGAATTTAAATTTAGATTTTGCAAAATTAAATTAGGTTCAGAAATTTTTAATTGAGAAATTTCAGTTATTATGATGCACTGTTGCTGTGATATTAAGCAAGTATATACTATATTAAAAGTACCAAATAAGGTGTTTTTTACGTGTTTTAATGATGTGCCTTAATTAAATCAATTTGATCAAAATTAAGAAAAAAAATCCCTGGAACATGAATCACTTAAGTCTTAAGCTAGCATCCAGTACGAATTGTATTTTGGTAATTTAGATTAAATTTGATTTATTATAAGCAAAATCCATAAACACACCTAAAAAGCACTTAGTTTTAGTACTTACAATTTATTATTATAGTTTTAATTTTAGAATTGCTCTGCCTGTCTGAAATCACATCAGAATTGTTGGTAGAAATACTTTTAGTGTTCTCAAAGACTTCTATGATCATAAAATTGTGAAAAATGTATGTGCAAGTTTAACAAATTGTATAAAATTTTCCAATTTCGTGTACTTATTGTAAATGTATAAATATCCGTATGTATATATTTGTATATCGAAGGATCAGGTAAAGAGGAACATTTACTCGTAGGAATAGAAGTAGCTGTTAGATATATTTTATATAAGTAAAAGTTATAACTAAATACGTTAAGAAAAAAGCATTTTACAGTTTATATATCGAATTGACTGTTGAAGATTGTGTGATAAGTATTCAAAGTCTCAAGATATAACGACATATGACGGCAAAAGTATAACAAAAGTTTGATGAGATGTAAAAGAACGATGGACTATTGAAATTGTCTTGACAGTTCGTCTATATTGCTGCATGATACGAAGCATATCATATCGGTTGGTTTGTTGATGGAACTATATCAGTTCGTACATAGCTTGGTCGCACCTCATTGATTTATAAAACGATCAACGAAATGATATCCATAGATAAAGACATCGACATTCAGTTTTTTTTTTTTAAAACAATATTTATTAAATAAAATGATATTGTCAGCTTTTCATTATTTGGTTCGTTTAATGGAGTTTTTAACATTTTATATAGTATATAGTATCTGTTGAATTGGCTGAAAAATTGATTATACCCGCATTCGTATAATTGCTTACGTAGAATCGACCTTCAGTTATTTTATACTGGATGAAAGTTAATTTTTATTAAGTGATATATGTATCTAAGGACAATTTTTGTCCATGAATATTTCTAAATTCAAGGCTATGTAAAATCCACATATTACAATACCTGACATTTTGATTGTTTGAGCCAGAAAAATTGGTGCGAATGTATTTCTGACACGAAGAGTTATATGTTGTCATATAATGAGAATAAACATAAATCCAGTGCCATGGAATCCTATTAGAATCTCCTCCTATTACTCTAGATAGAAATAATAAAACCTTCTCTTCGCTCATATTTAAGAGATCCAATTTTTTCAATTTAAAAACTTCAAAGCCGATAGCATTGTGCTAGTTTTCGAAAACAATATTATATAACTGTGTTGTAAAATTGCCATTATTCTGAATTTTTTTCCAACACCTTTACTAAAACCACCACAGCTAACACCGGGGGCTAGATAAAATAAAAAAATCACCTTCCAAATTCGATAAGTGGTTTCTAATCCTTTAACGTATAGTTCATAATAAATAGTTTCTTATATACATATATATTTCATTAGTTTTAGCATTCGATGAGAAACTCATACATCCAGAAAGAACATGTAAAAGAGCAATCATCAAATTGTTAGCAGACTAATGAAATTATTTTTAAAATGACGAATTCTTTGCACAATCATTTTGAATTGGCATTTGATATCTTAAATGTTATATCGTTATTTTATGTTCACAGCGATTTTAAATCCAAAATATATCGTTGAAACTGCCAAAAAATAATGAGGTTAATATACCGATTTTTACGAAGAAAGAATTTTTCTAATTTACGAAGTTGGAGCCGCTACTGAGATCAAAATAAAACGCACCAAAGATTTAAGATAGTTGCCTGTTTCCATTTCGAGGTGTTACGAGAAAAGGTGAAAATAGGCTTCATTAGATAATTTCAGGAACATCTATGAATATTTATAATTGTATTAATATTCAAATTTTCAAATTAATCTTCAATTACCGATCAGATGTTTCAATTCAGGTTGAAATTTTGTTGCCTGATTTTATTTGTTTATTGAGCTATGACTATGAAAAAAATTGGATTATTTACTGATATTGTGAATAACAAAAATTAAGTTATTCCTGCATTTTAAACCAATTATTAAGAGAGTTTAGCCTAATTTAATATACTTTTATATATTTCATATTTATGCAAAATACAAATATAAAACGTATTATTTTAAGTACTGCTTTTGTTTAAAAAAAAAAAAAACCCAATTCAAACAATATATTTAAAGAATTTTCAGTCAAGTTATTAAACAAAAAGTCCTAGAAAAGAAAATGAAAACTATGTCGTAACTAATAATACCTCTATTACAAACTATGTCTTAACCAGGAAAACAATAGTGTATATATATATTATACAGTGGTATTATACATAGAAAAATCATTCAGTTTTCTTTGTAATGAATTCTTTGGCTTGTCAAATAATTTGTGCTCGTCCAGAGTTTGACAACAATGACGTGAGAGTAATGAAAAGACATTTTCATTGGTATATAGATGCATTCATTCATTGGTAGTGAATGGTTTTAGTAAGTCCGTTTCTATTTACTTGAAACAAAAGAGACAAAACCCCTATCGTTATTACAGCGAAACGTGTAGTATGAGTTTAACTGGAATGAAATTCAAGTAACCATTTTATAAACTATTTACAAAGAAATTAAAAAATGTGATCTCACAATTAAGAATGTTATTAATGTTGCTCTGAAAGTATCTCAAAACTGACATTAAACCTTCCCCGAAGACATAAAAATTTTAGGCTTTTAATGACACTATGACCTTAAGGAAGCCCTTTTTTCAAAAATAGAGCAGACCCACTTATAGTATATGCAGAGAAAGGCATGCAAAATAATAATATTTGTTTAGTTTAATGAAACATAAATAATTCTTTAAATCAATAAAAAATACATTATACACACTACCATACACACGCATCAATAATATTTTGTTAAGATAAATATACAAGAGAACTGAAAGTTTTAATGGGATCTGGGATCTGCTGTAATGGGATCAGTATCAGTATCAAAAATGATAAATGTAAAGATAATAAGAAGCAGAATCTTAAGAAGGCGATCAATATTATTGCTTTTTTATTTAAATACACAAAATTCGCTCAGATATGAACCAAATTTATTAAATATATCAAACCTGAAACCTTGAAAATTTTCCCAACAAGCGTTATTTGTTTTAATAGACGTTATTATACTCGACATATACATAATATGTCAGAGTATATTATTTTTTGTCTTAAATTTATAACGCTAGAAAATATTGACCGCACAACCAAAATTTTGGTATACATGTTCATGGCTCAACTTTTGAACCATAAAAGATACAAGAAAAATTTAAACACCAAAAATGTTCATATTTAAAAAACAAACAATTTTGGTAAAATGCTTAGGTTCGCCAAAATTTAAACTCAAATTTAGCTATTGCATACATATATAAAAACAAAACATATTATTATAATAAATATATTTATAGCTGTATAGACTGGATATTTAGAGTATTGAGTTACAAGTCAACTATGTAAATAATACATCTTATAATTAACTTTGTAAGATGCTATCTATATTCATTTGTTTGTTTTAGAGTTTATATTGTTTTTTTTTTCTTGTTCGTTATAATTTAAAGGATCATATTAAAAACAATGTTTTCAGTGAAAATCATGAAATATTATTCACAATTTTTAAAACATTTTCAAACCAATAATCCTATATGAGGGAAATTAAGTTTCAATTAAATGATTCTAAGAAGTTCATAGTTTGGGAAATTTAATTTTCTATAAAACTATCACTTGATTAGCGACCAGCTGGTACTATGTCTTTCTAACACCGTGTTGAATCAATGTCACTATTAAGCTATATAGTGTATTATAAATAATTTTTAAAAATCTTGTACCAACTCTATTTATAGTTTCATTGCAAACACTATTCGTTGGTATTTAATTGGAAAATTGCCAAAAATCTATTTTCCTTATACCTTTGTATTTTATTTATACTGGACAGTAACGATTCAATATTTAGTTTTTATTTTTTTTATTTTTAAGTAAAACAACATTGTCAAAAAAAATTCATTTTCAAACTATACAAGGACATTGACTAGATTGACTACTAATAAAATAAAAATTATTCACTTTGTATTTAGTCTCATGAAAATTGATTAATTTGGTACCAGTTTCACAAATTTTCACTAAATAAGCTTCGAGTAACATATTGAAAAAAATCCATGAGAATTATTTGAAAAGCAAAAATTTAATAAGAGTAATTTACCGTGATTTATTTTAATTTAAAGTCAGTTTTCAAAAACTAAAGTCATACAGGGACTACAGTGGATATACATTCTATATAATAACAGCATTCCTAACCGGTCACCCGTCCAAGTACAGGCAATTTCATGCAATTCGAGCGCGTATGGTAGGTTGGTGTATTTTTTGTAAGTTTGTGACGTTCCCTTTCTCTAGCGTCAAGATAAAATATGCATATTAGTCAAATTTACAGTTTTCTGCACGCAATCAACCTACCATATCTTAATCGTTACGTTACGCTCGAATAAATCCCACTATAGATTTTTTTTACTATTCAGATCGGCTGCCCACTACTCACGAGGCACCATATGGAGATCCATATAAGATTTGATGGAGGTAGCAACTAATAAGGTGTCATCCATATCTAAATCTGACGCGCTCAAGTTAATACAAAAATCACCACTTGGGCTACCCTACCATTGTGGTGTATACAATCAGCCAAATTTGTGTTGATCCCTCTTCTCTTTGGGTATGGAATCTTTCAGTTTGCAATTTGCAAAGAAGTACTTTAAAGCCATACTGAACCCAACATAAAAGGCATTATTAAAATAAAGTCATGTACCATCTTACATGAAAATAAAAAAATATATACAAATTTATTCATCTGAACTATATATATATATATATATATATATATATATATATATATATATATATATATATATATATATATATATATATATATATATATATATACATATGTATAAATAGTTCAGATGAGTAGAGAATCCCCTCTGTGTTGGAATCCATTAATAAAAATAAAGTTAGTTATAAAACTATTTAATCAAGTTTTCTTTATTTTTTTTACAATATTATATTGACACCCATGATGAACACATAAAATGAAAACTGGTTACATATTTATCATAAACTATGAATATCTCGAATGATTTGAATCATTCAATTTTAACGAGATATTTAGATAAAGCATGGTCATGTAAACAGTAATGTGTTGAAACAGTTTTTCAATATTTACATATAAGCTATTAGTCTATTACGTACAAGATTATATTGTTGATTTTCAATTATATTCAAATATGTTCTTAAAAGATTTAAAAATGATAATATACAATGAATTTCTTGTTTTGTTCATTTTACGTAAGCAAAACATTTTTATAATTCTTAATTGAAATTGTAGGCTAGAGACTACTATACAATTTTAAAAGTGTCAAAAAAAGGAGGTGATCTTCGATATTATTACTTTCGTATATCCTAAAAAAAAATTTTTTTTTGTTCATCTTTAAATTGTTTGATTGTGTTTAAGGGGTTTGTCACAAAAAAGGAATTTTAAACCGCTTAATACCAATTGCAATAAAAAAATAGTATCCTTTTAGCACATTATATTATTATTTATTGTCCAAATATTAGGCAACATAATTAACTAGAAAGATAATCCTTTTTATTACTGATAAGATAATAAAAATAAGATAAAGTTATTGTATTAATTTAACATATAACAATTTAAATGAAAGGACGCTCCAGTGGCAAAACGGTTAGCCTTTCAATATAACATATAATATGAGAAATGTTCGAAATTTTGCTTCTTTCATTTTGCATGCTACGAGGTTGTTAAATAAACGGTTCTTTTTTGAGATATAAGCAAAAACTGAAAAAAGTGTCCATAAAAATATTTGATCAAAAAAGTGTTCAGTTAACAAAGTTCCGGGAAAATATTGGCCCGAAAACTTCGTGTTCTGTTACTCACATATGATGAAGGCTGTGAAATTCAAAACTATAACAAAACTATCCTCTTAACCGCAATTGTTTTTTCTGTGAACCCCAAATTTTGCAAAATGTGTGCAATTAAATCGATATTTGATAGACAGGATATTTTATAGCTCTTTTATAGTCGCAATATTTATATATTGCAAATTTTTTGTTTATTATATGACAAAGAGCTATAATTATCTGTAAGTTCCAAACAGATGGCGATGTTAGGTAATTTGTCGGCTAGATTGACTGAGTATCCTATAGATATGTTAAACCGAAGTCCCACATCAAATATCGGATGGCCCACATCAAATACAGAGTCCTCCACACCAAATACTGAGTATACTATAAAGAGAAGAGTTTCAAAATTCTGCTCCTAAGGAGATGACAAACGGCAGCAAAGTTTGTATGGGAGAATATGATTAGTTGGTCCAATAAACTTCAAATTTTGCATGCAATCGAGGAAATATCGTTTGATAAAAAAAGAAAATTGTTTTTTCATATTTTTATTTGTGAAAGTACTCACAGCAACATGTGACCGGGTCTGCTGGTATATTTAAAATATTTCTTTCGTGTCAAAAATTTAATTGCAAACTATGTGTTTTCCATTAATAAACAGCGGTAACTTTATTTTTAAAATCACTTCAAGTGCGAATGAAAAAATACGTTTAATCAAAATTACATATGATACTTTGGACCACATCATTAGTAGCAGTTATTTTAAGCACCGAAAGCGGACAAAAAAGCGAATTATTTTTTTATTTTATATTATTCTATAATAAACATCACATAACAAGAAAAACTCAATATTATATAAAACTGTAGTGTTCAATATTCAACCAACCAATCAGGATTTATCAATTTGATGAATCGTTCAGACTTGAAATGGTAATACTTTGGCGTATTCTGTACATAGAGATTTGGTTTTAACACACCAAGTTTTTATTTGTCTGTATTCGATATTTTTTTTTATAATAAACACTTAACATACAATTTTTCTATGTTAACAGCAATTATCAAGATTATTATATTTTTTTCATACAAGTCTATTGTCATTTATTTTTGTTAGTATCTTAATATTTAAGCAGCTCTTTCTTACCTCTTATATTTAGTAGTTATTATTATATTCGAAGACTGTGTGTCAAGAAAAAATAAAAATAAAGTAAAGAAAGTAACAAAAAAAAAAAACATAGCTGTGTTAAGATTTCTTTTGATGGAATCATCAAAACTGTCACCAACAGACATTTCCATTATAATAAATTGGTCTGTTATTATTATTATTATTATTAAATGTTGTTACACACAGTCAAGTAAATACAGTAAACTTGTGTACGATGTCTATCATTAAAATACAGTTTGGATAACTATTAGCATACAGAGAGTATTTCCAAATGAAACTTTACACATAATTCAATCAAAAGAATGAATTAAGGCCTTGTTGACATTGATCAAGTAATATAGTCAAGTTACAAATAGTTTAGTACACTTGATCAAAAATTGTTCCCACCAATAGTTTGATAATTGAGTCAAGTACCAAGTAACTTATTCAAATTATGAAAACAGTCACTGTCATGTAATATAATTTCATGTCACAAAACTTTTTTTATTATACGACTGGAACAAAAAATAAATGTCAAACAGATTTCCTAATTTGTTTGGTGTTAAATGTTTGTGATACAAGAGTGATGGAGGTACTTTTGCGCACAAAAAATAGAATTTGACTAAACTATTTTACTTAAACTTCACTAAACACTTAACGTTTTATATAACTCAATCTGAACAAAGCTTTTTTAAAGCTTATATCATAATTTCAAGTTAGAGATTTATTCAAGCGTCGTAATTTTATTATTCTATGGTATTAAAAACAGGGATTATATGATATATACCTTTACAGTCAGGGAAAAACTAGATACAAACAATCGAAACAGTAAAAAGAACAATCGGGTAATGATAGGGTGTCAGAAGACAGACCAATGTGTCTATCGGTTCGCATGACTATTCAGATAGGTTAAAAATTGGTAGGTTAAAATTACACGAATGAGCATTTTATATAGGTACATCAGCATAATGCCCTGAATTTATTTAATTAGTCGATTATTTCCAAGAACTGTTTAAAACTGACGGTTTTAATAAATATTTCCAATTATTAGCAAAATTGAGAGCTACCCCCTTACGTCTCACTTAAATGATCCGATAATACTATTTCGGTTATATACCTCAAATTCAAAACAAAATTCATCCCATTGGAGAAAGCTTAGGTAGCATATTCCGTGCTCCTTCCAGTTCCTATTACGCTTTAAACGCTTCCATTAAAGCGTCAGAAAAATTTTTTTCTTTTCATTTTGATATATTTCATTCAAAATAAAGAAAAATCCATTCCCCATTGATTTATTGAATGAACACCCTAAAAGCATTTAGATAGCACTTAATTCTGCTACTTACATTATATTATAAATGTTATTTTTTCCAATTGCTCTGCCAGCGTGATTTCACGGCAAAAGTGCATCTTAATAACACAATTTTCTTAATAAAAATTGACCACAATATTTAATTTTGTAGCACTTAAAAGCAACTAATTAGCTAGTTGTAAAAATTCTCTGAGGAGATATTACTCGTTGCTAATATGGTGACGGTTTGCACGAAAAATACAAAATAGTTTGATCTAGGAAATTGGGACAAAAATCGAAATTAATTCGCAAAATCCAAAATTTCATTTATTATTTAAAAAAAAAAAAAATAATAATAATAATAATAAAAAAAAAACTACTTTGAGCACATTTAAATCCAATTTTGATTTCTTTTCTCTGCTTGCTTAAGTACTCGAAGAAATTCGTTTAATTTTATATTGGTGTTTAAATAAAAACTAGATGATACTCTCTCTGTATTTTCACGAAGAATCTATTCGTTTATTATTGATAGAAGTTTGTATTAAATATTTTTTTATATTTTCTATGTCACGTGAACATTAATGGCTGTTATACTGTACGTATAAAAATATAGACAAGTTCTGTATCTATTTTGTAATGAATTGTAAAAAAATAAAATCTTCTTTTTATGAGATAAAATCTTTTTTATTTGATTTAATATTATTATTTATTTATGATAATAGATATATTAAAATGTTTTTAAATAAACCCATAAAAATTATGTATTAAAATTATATTGATTTTATAAGCAAATATTTGTTGCATTAAATAGCTGTTTCAAGTATAAAATCCAGTAAAAATATTTTAGTATAATCGGAACATTCTTTTATAATATAAAATTGCTTCATTGTTCTTATTTTAATGAAAATTTTGAATTTTTGTCATGATTTTTGTGAGCAAATTTATAATAAATCGTGAACATATAGTTTTTCATATTTTTTGAAGAATTTCAACTTATTTTAAAAAGTTGTGTCAATCGATCGCAGTTTTACGTTTCATCTTTTATACAAATATTTAAAAAAAGAATTTCAAACAAAATTTTCGAAAAAATGTTTTTTACAAATCACAAATTAAAAATGTCTATCTAGGTATGTGTTCATTGATTCAATATTATTAATTGGTTTGAAAAGGACAAACCAAAATTTCAAGTCTTATAATAATTTTTTGAAAGTTGTTTTTTCTAATTTAAGGACAATTTGGAGAAAACATTTTGAAGTTAATTTAAGAAAAACTACAAGTTTTAGATATACCTAATTATTATACTACGAAGATTCAAGAAGGTCCAAGGAAACTAAACTGTTTTTAAAAGTACTGGTTTTTGATGAATTGTTTAGATTTTTATTATAAATTAAATTAAAAAACTTTGTACAAAGCTTGATTTTATCCTTAAAATAGACACAATGTAGCATTTATAGCACGTTTAAGTTAGTTGGGTCCTATTTGCCTCAGACACCTTAATATTGAAATATTTTCTTAGAATTTTCTTTTTAAACGGTAAAACTCTTTTCATCACCATTGCAATAACAAAAAGACAATGTTAATTTTAGACAAAATAATAGAAAAAGTTTGCCTTTCAAACGAACTTATAATTATAATTCAAGACAACATTTCTGCTATATAATAAAAGTTTAGAAATTTCATCGAGGTGAAGTTGAATTAGCTAACACGTTCATTTGAAGCAATTGACTTTGGTCTTTAGAAACAAGTTTATTTTTATTTTACTATCATAATGAGAATTCATTTTTTTCTCACTTATTTATAATATACTATTAACTTACTATGTTAACTTACTTATATCAAAAGTTTAATGCACATTTATCAGATCTATTTACTGATAAATTTGAAAATTGCCAAATTGATAAATTTGAAAATTACTGATAAAATCAAATTTTCTAATTATTTGTTTTTGTCAAGTTAAGAAAATTAACAGAAATTTTAAGTGTCAAGATTGAATATTTTTTAATTAAATCCCTTATATGATATCAGTTTATATATTTATTTGACCCTCAATAACTAACTATTTTACCCAAAATTTTGCTTAATTTTTTTAAAAATCTTTATATAAATTGTCATAACGCTCAATGAAGTTTTTTTTTTGAACTGTATTCAAGCTATTTGTATAACATATATGACTACGAAACAGATATCACGTTGAAAAATCAAAACAATTTCTTATGAATTCATTGATCATTTCTAGTGATTGAATGAATTCAATATGAATTCATTAATGATTTGGAAACGAAAATCCGAATTTATAATAAAAATTTTCGAAAAACGGAAGCTATTTTAATGAAGTTAGAAGTAAGAATTAATTTTAAATAAAAAACTTAATAATTTGATGTCCGACATATTGCATCTATTTTTTAGCTAAGAATGTGATGGGCAAACTAACTTCGAAAGATAATTTTTCACAAGATTCTGTAAAAGAGTTTTAAACATTTAATTTAATACTTTTAAGTCGATTATTTTTTCTCAAAAAGTCATTATTTCTTAATTTCTATTATTGTTTACCGGATTAAAAATTTCAAAAAAACCAAAATTGTTTTCATTTCTCTTAAGACTGGATCTTTTTCTTAAATATTTATGGAGCATCTATTAATATATGTTGAACTTAAAGCAACTCATTAATTATAATGAATATATAAACCTGGAAAGTATGCGCGAATATATATAAAATTTATTTTTTACTTTTAGAACCTTTCCCTCTTTCTTTATATTTCCTCTAAATGAATTCTATAATTTACTGATATTTTTTCCAATTGTATTAATAGAGTCTCTTAGCTGCTTTATTGGGTTTTCCTGTTTATTTAAAGTATGGAAAATAGTCTAGAATGTCACATCGCATATTAATCGGAATTTATTTCAAAATTGTACAATTCACATTTGTTGGAGTGATGAACCCCTCTTTCAAATAGTTACACAATCATTCAATTTTATATCAAATTATAAACAAAATGTACCTATTGAATTGAATCACAAATCAAATAAATATAAACAATAATTGATTTGATTGCGCTATTTGTACAACAACACTGTATTATTTAAACTATTCATGTCGATAAAATAGTTTTAGAATTTAGTTGTTACATAGTCACATAATCTATACTATTTATTACCATTATACAGAATGTCTCTTAATCCATCCATTAAAAAAAGCAATTTAATCAATATTAACCAGCAATCTAACCATGTAGTTTACGTCCAAGGTCGAAATAAATAATAATAATCCCCCTTGATTAATGGCTATATAGCTGAAAGTAGCTGAAGCCAGGAATTAAAAAAAAAAAAAAAAGGTTGAAATTATAGTATTTCTGATTAAAAAAGCAAATAAGTAACCCGACTTCAAAAGTTTAGTTAAAAATCAAAATTCGATTTTGTATTTAAATATGTTTTTTTTTTTTTTTTTTTTGAAAAAAACTCTAGCCTTCTATAATGAAGAAACTATGATTATTGGCTTAGTTACTGTTTTAGAACCCAATACACAACAAACTTAAGATGAAGTAGTCTTATCCTAAAAATACCCTCATATGTTTAATTTGCATACGAAGAAGCCGGTTTCTCTTAGTACAATTTAAACAGAATTTGAATCAAATCAAATGAGATTGTAATAGAATTTCAGTACATAAAAGAAATAAAATTGTAACTGTAAAATCTGAAATAGAATAATAATTTGTTTTGTATAGTATTTTGCCTGTACTCTTTATTCACCGGGAAAAAAGTACTAGTAATCTCTGGAGAAATGAACGAGAATATAATAATATCTTTATATGTATGAAACTACGATTAGATGGCTTGTCAACTTGCATAGGAAAATTTCATTGTATATAAAACTTATTTTATAAACTGAATTGAACGCAGAATTGTGTATGTGTATGTGTATGGTACAAAAATACTTTTTGAAAAAATAAATAAATAAATAAAAAGTAAAACAACTAGACATACAATTGTTATATCTGTCTTATTTGTATTTGAAAAAATATTTACCTTCTATGTTCTGGCAGACAATTCTATTTAAATATCATTTTAAGCAAGTGAAAATATAATATCAAATAATATTCTTTGATTTTTTTACATTCATAAAACTGCGTCTTGGAAAGATATCAACTTTGAATTCAAATTTCGACCCAACTTAAATAAAAATATATATAAATTAAAGAGAATTCGATATTGTCTTTCCATTAATTTGATTCATTTTCATTCATTTTTCTTGGTATTCTGTTCATTTAAATTTAAAACTAAAAATAATATACAATAATTTTTGTAATTGAATAAAGTATGAGTTTCAAAATCAATTTCTAAAATTAGTCTATAAATATAAATATTTTAGTTTGGGTCAAAATTTAAATTCATATTTTATATTTGAAAATTTGCCAAGGCTAGTGTTAAAATAAAAATTCATAAGAAGTTTTGCTCTTTAAATTTATCCTTCTAATTAGTGAATAAAATAAATTTTGTTTTATTCAAGTTCAAATCTACTTCAAATCCAACCCATTTTTAACCAACGAAAAAAAAAGGTTCTCAAGTCGACGTATATATTTTTTTATTTATGATCACGCATAATTTTTCACAGAGTAGTTCGATATTGATAATTCTTTTTTATTGGATAGAGTATATTTCGAAGTTCCATATAAATTTGGGGAAAAACCCAACACTAAGAGTATTAATTGTTCACTTGCAGATAAGAATGTTCAGTAATATTCAAAAATTAACCATGTATCTGGTAATTGGTAGATTATAGCCGCCAATAATTATAAAATTAAAACTTTTTAAAACAAAAAAAATCAAACCGCCGATAGAACTGAAACGCAAAACTTAATCAGCCTTTTTTTATTTAATTAACCTTAATAACTAAATTTAATATAATGGGAATATTCCATAAATATACTCATATACTCATATAATGTATATATATATATATATATATATATATATATATATATATATATATATATATATATATATATATATATATATATATATATATATATATATATATATATATATATATATATATATATATATATATATATGAGTAAGTTTGATTCAGTCTAAACAAGCTAATTAATTAGTTAACTAAAGCGTACCCAGACGCCCACATCAAATTACTAAAGTATACTTAAATTAAATTAAGAGCTTAGTTATTAACGTTTATCAAAAACACAAAGTAATTAGGAAAATGTATACTTAGGTATACTGACATAAGTATTCGAATTTTTCGGCGGATGGATTTTTGTGTTAAAAAGTTTTTTATTCAACCCAATTATTGATAAAAATACCTCATTCGGTTTTTATCGACTTTTCATAGCGAAGGACTAACAATTAAATAATCTTGAAAATAATTCGCTTATTAACTATAATTTTACTTAAGTGTCTGAAAATTTCTGTAGCAGCATGTGCCAGTTTCAAGTTGATCGCAATGGCAGTGTCCTACATAAAGAAATTATTGTTTCTAGCATCTGTAACAGTGTATCTAACTTATGACACTAATAAGCTCCGTATATCGAAATATGATAGTGTTACTGGGCAGTAAGGTATGATATCATCAATTGTATTTTAGCAAAGATAAATATCATATCTTATGGCATCATAATTTACTACCCAGTAACACCAACGGGTTTTAAAACACAAGCATGATTATAGTGATTATACAGCGAACATATGACATTTTGAAGTGTTTAAAATAATAAAAGAACAGTGTAAAATTGAAATCTTTGGTCTTAAATCAATAACAACTATATGATGATCATTTAGTCATTCATTGTTTGATTTATTTATATATTTCATACCACACTGACAGTGTATGGAATATATGCATGTATAAAATACGCGAATATATATTACGTATTATTACTTCGAAAATACACTATTCACGTTATTTATTTCAATTTTCTGTTCATTCTATCATTATGTCCCTGGAGAGCAGATTGGTAAGGATAAGTGGGTGTCCTTTTAGGTGAAGGATAAATATTTCTCAGTTTATTTGGAGAATATTGTATTTTTACTTATATCGTATGTTGTGTGTATCCATGTATA
The DNA here is from genome assembly GCA_020423425.1 of Chrysopa pallens. Classification (NCBI taxonomy): domain Eukaryota; kingdom Metazoa; phylum Arthropoda; class Insecta; order Neuroptera; family Chrysopidae; genus Chrysopa; species Chrysopa pallens. The sequence goes on along the minus strand of CM035592.1, from coordinate 23,985,973 downwards.
TGTTGCCGGAAAAGTTTAAAAGTAGGTTTCATTTTAGATCTTTCCATATAATGTCATTAATATTAAATGTGCATTGAAGTAAAAATAGAATAATTTCGTATTATAGAAGTTTTTATTGTTTAATGCGCTTTTTTTTAAGAATGCCAGTGTTTTGTAAAATTGAAATTTTCCTTGGAAACACATTTTAAAACTATTTTATCATTTTTAATTCAAAAATACGAGAAATTTGTAGTAAAACGAAGAAATTAATTTGTATTAATTCTTTGTATGACCAACGATGAAGGTATATTTTATTAATTTCACATATGTTTTCAACTCATTCGAATAAATATTCGAATAAAATGTCTATAATGCATGCATTAATTAAAGTAAAGTTTCAAAATGCTGTTGAATATTTAGATCAATCATCATGAAATAAAACTATCCAGGGGAGAAACCATGTTCAGCGAACAGCACCCATGTGAACAACATGACTGGCAAAAAGAGGAAAAAAGATCATTTTTGCAACGCTGGTTGAAAAATTATTAATTTTAATCAAATGTATTATGATGAAGATTTACATTGCAGTCAATATAGCTTTTTTGAGATTATATAAATTCCAGGAGAGAGATCTAAAATAAGGGAGCCAAATTTATCGTGAATATATATGCAATAAAAAATTTTGTCTTCAAGCATTATTTATATTTATTTTTGAAATGTATCAAATTTAACCATTTCAGTCAACAAATTTTTAAAGTGTATTACAATTACACCATATTTGTGTACTTCTATCGATTCCATATTTTATAACTGTATTTTTTTTTTTTTTTTTATATACATATTTCCTTTTAATTCACCTATGACATTTTGTAATTCTACTATGATTTTATTTCATGTTTATTTACTAGAGGTTTATATCGGAATGGTGCAATAGATAAAAAATCTAGCACACACTTTTTGAAAATATAATTTTAGTCCCAGTAAAAATCTTAAGAAACCGCCTTTACCACACGTCAACCTACAATTATAGAGCAGTGCAGTAATGCAATAATAAAATTACATATTAATTACATCAATAAACACGGTCGTAATTTCAAAAATAATAAATACACAAAAAATTACTCCGCACATACAAACATTACTTTCTGACGTCCAAACAAGCTGGTAATTCGATTGATGTCCCACGCGCAATCTCTCATTGTACTGGCATTAGACTTGCACGATATTTCAATTGAATTTTGAAACATAGTTCATTTCTCTCATCTGGCCAAGTCGTTCGGACTCCCCCCATAATGTGCATTACCGGTAGCATATACATGTATATCTACCATACAACGAAAGAATGAATTAGAAGAGAAGAATAAAGACGCAAGCTAAGGCTGAGAAAGTCGTATAGCATAGGACTTGTATAATTCCTTTTTTTTATTTTTTTTTATTAATATTGAATGAATATGTGTGTAAGTGTGTTCGTTGAAATAAGAAAAATGACAGAAGTATAATTGTAGAACGGAAAGACAATTGTCAATACCAAACAAGTAATCAATGAAATAAAACTATTGAGTAGAATGATTTGGAATAGGGTTTATATTGAACTGCAGCAATATGTAGGTAGATAATTTACCTGGTGAATTGCCAACTATAAATAGTACATATTGGAAAACTGTTTTGATACAAGATGTATTAATAAGTCTCTTTTTAAAATGTGATTACTTTTGTATACTCGACATACATAATATTTTAGAGTATATTAATTTTAGTTCAAAGATTTTTACGCTACCCAATTATTACCCCGCAAGCAAAGTTTGGGTTTAGGTGTTTATTGAAACACCTAATTTTCCAATCTGCGTCTTGCCCGTCCGACCGTCATAACGATAACTCAAAAACAAATAAAGATATCGAGATGAAGTTTAGCTGACGTATTCTAAACATGAAAATTGAGGTTAAGTTCGTGAATGAGCAAAATCAATTCAATGGATCCTTGGGTCCACATAAAAACAATATAAATCTTTTGTAATTCGAAATATTAATGAATTTCGAAATGGAGAGGAACGAATAAAACTCAATACAATTTATTGAAATTGAACAACATAAATAAAAACTTAAAATGAAGGTACTTTGCATGGTAAACAGATGGAATGCAACGCATAGCAACATCGTAACATCGTTACACCTACGAAGCTTTGGTCTTGTAATACGTACTTTGTAACACGTAAAAGTACAGTGGTACGATACGGTGCTACGCTACGAACAAACGCTGCCCGTATGTACGCAGCTTTAGATATTGAATTTGACAAGTATCATATGAAGAGTTCATGCAAAGCTGCATACTATTATTTTTTCGTCTTAATTTGACCGCCATTTGTTATCAATTTTTTTACCTTAAGCCTTTTTTTAATTTCGATGTACAAAATTAATTACACGCAATTAAATCACAATAACTTACTAACATAAATGTTACACCTTGTATTTTAAAAGCACGTATAAAATAAATAATAGAAAAATATGAAGTTGTTTTTATACAAGCTATTCTTCTTTATTTTTCTTATTATTGACTTATATATTAATAATAAAAAATATGATTCAAGTTATTAATTTAATTAGTTTAATTATGAGACTATGTGACTTCCTTATTCATCATTATTTTCTTATTGTTCTAATTTTTTATTCTATTTAGATGAAATAAAAATTGCTATGGAAGAAATAAAACAAGTTTATATTTTGCATTATCAGTTAATGAGGTATTAATTCGAAAGCCATTGACCGTAAAAATTGTATATATGTAATAATATGGGGGTTAAGATGTGGATAACAGTATGACCTAACTATCAATAGTGGCATAGATTTGATTTTATCTTTAAGATAAGTAGAGCGCCTAAGGTATACACAGAGATTATACCCACGATATGTTCCTATTTCCTTGCAATAAGACCTTGCAATTACATTACTATATTTAAATATTTGATTGATTAAGTCATACATGTTATAGTACTTATTATAAATCATTGTTAATTTCTATTATTAGACAATGAAATTTTAATTCGATACCGTTTGAAAACAAAAATTTCTAAGGATTAAATTTATGAAAAATATATGGAGCTCCAAGAATCAAGAACGACGTCAAAAAATACAATCTAAGAATAGTTTTGTTTTTCTTTTTTACTTGAACAGTTGTTTGTGTCAACCATGCTTTTTAAAAAATTAATATAGAATCAAAAATTATATTAAATATCAATAATAAAGATAATCCATTTTGTTTTATATATTTTATTTCTTTTGATTTTCAAATTGTTATCCAAATATTACAAAACTTTGCATGTACAAACCATATATATGAAAACGGATGATTTCTCAAATGAGATTTTCTCAACAACAACTAATTTCTAAGTAAAGATACAATTTTGATTCTGAAAATATTGAGAAAAACCCTTTTTAGAGACTTTTTCCGTCTTCTTGCCACTATTGTTAATGTATAATTTTTAACATTTAGATTTAATTATTTATTGAGTTATTTGTAAGCGAAAAATGAAAGAAATTCCTTATATACTAGCCAAGTAAACAGATCAAAGTATTCAAAATTGAATTTAAATATGCTCAAAATTATACGGTTTTTTTAAAATGCTATTTCGGCGATACAAAATTAAATAAGGTGCACATATTTTAAATTAAGTTTATTGACTCATTATGACGTCCTACTGCCATGAAATCGCTATAGCAAAGCAATGTGAAAACATAACAATTATAATATAATGTAAATAACAGAATAACTAAATGCATTTTTAGTTCGTTTATTGTGTACATTCAATAAATGAATTTTATCAAAGTTACCCAAAAAATCCGTCCAACATGAACTACTGAAGTAATAAATGCCAAATATTGTGTTTATAAAAGATATCTCTGGTTCTTATTCCCCTGAAGGTAATTGAGATAATTTTACTACCAGAAAGTTTTCCTAAGGTATTAAATTAAAAAGATCAGAATATTTTTATTTAAGTTTTTATAATAAAAATATCATTGTTTTATGACTTGTAGAGGAGAATATAAGAATCGATTGATATCATAAAAGATAAAATACATAAAATAATACAAATGTGCGTGCAAAAAATATCAAGTCTTGACAAGTTGATAGATCTGGTAGCAATCAAAATGACCTAAGCCTTTTTAAAGAGGAACAATATAATATCAATGTTAAAAAATATTATACCATCGATTACTGTTTAAATTTCATCGTAAAGGAAATTTTTTTTATTTATTTATTATAGTTTCTCATTTTAAATACATTGACTACGTATAATATATTATTTATGTATATATTTCATATTTCATATGCTTTTCACAAATTTTAAATGGAAAGACATTTTTCCATTTTTCCATAGTGGTAATACAATAGAGTAGAAGAAAGTGATATGCTGAAACAGTGGAAGAAATTCATAAAAAATAATTTGGCCGTTTTGACGACTCTACGTTCGTACTTTTATTAATTTCCTCGTACTTCGATTTACTTTATTATATGGTCGAAAAGTTAATTTATTAAAATAAATTTCTATTTATAAGGCAACACAACTGAAAAAAAGTGACCTTAAATTTCGAAATTGCAATTATAGGTAAAAAACAAAAATACTTTAATATATTTATATAAAATTTTTCGTTTCCTATCAGTCAGTTATTTTTAAAAATTAAGTTTAGTGTCGAAAAAATAATGAAATAAAAAATTACAGCTTAAAAATTCTACCTTAAATTTTTGGCGATTGTTTTTATATAAAAATTAAAAATTCAAATTGTATATTATTGCATGATAGTTCAACTCATAACAAAGAAATACGACGTCGGAGAACTGAAGGCGAACGATATTACGAAAAAATCTTTTTTACAAAATAGAAATTTCATGAAAATATCTTTCCGCACCAAAAAAATTAATGAAACTTCAGATAATATTACTAAATAAAAAGTTTAAAGATTGATTTAAAAAAATAATTATAAAAATTCGTTTCGAATTCGACCACAACTTTTGGATTAATTAGCGAAAAATTGTTTTTTTGACGAAATTTCGGAAAAACAACGCTATATTTCTTGATAGCGTAATTTATTAATCATTTTATTGGACTAATTAGATTACTTAAAACTCTTAAACATCGACATAAAAATAGTTGAATTTCAATCTCCAAAAGGTTTTATTCAAGGTATAAAGGGACTTAAAGTATAAAATTAAATCAAAGATTATTAGATGCTTACATGACGTATTATTCCAATTATTTTAAACAAACAATAGTACATAAAAACTATATGCGTAAATACGATTTTTATGCCATACCTTATAATAATGGTAGGTATATTAAGAAAAAGAATGAAATAAAAAAAAATTGCCGAATAAGAATAGTTTAAGTAAGTTAATGAGGCGAAATACAATTCGGACTTTTCTATAATATTTAATATAAAACTCATTTTATTGAAAACAATATTAGCTTGCCGGGAGATTTACTAAGGTTCAATATCGAATCAGTAATTTATCTTTCGTTTCTTGTTAATATTTTGTTTCTTAGTTTATTTTGTCGAATTTAGATAACTTGTATAATTTCGTTCCGAGTTTCGAAAAGGTTTACTGATCGCAATTTCGAATCTAGTGCAAAACTTCAAAATTTGGATATTTATTTTTAAATCTGTGTTGAATGAAATTGTTTATAGACAATTTTTGTAACAACTTTGATCAAAAGTGTTTTGATTGAAGTTAAAGTTTTCATATTAATAGAGAAATCGACATAATTTCACACATAAATAAATTTCTATTTATATGTATAAAATTTTTGGCCTTAAATCAAGGTGGAACAAGTGAAGATAAGAATTGACAGTGTTACATATAAACCGTATATATGACTTTGAAATTTTGAGCTATTTAATTTTATTAACTTCTATAAAATACACCAAATACATAGTCCATACAGTGAATACAAGTTTAAATAGTGAATGAAAACACTATTCAAACCAAAGTTGTTTTTAAGAACTAAATATTGTATATATATATGTAGTTTTTTTTCTATATCTTATTGTTTTAATATTGGGGCATGGATCCATAGGACCCAATTTACCAGTATTATAGATTCCAATATTTAGCTATATAAAGTGATCATTCTTTAGATATATAAAGTGATCTAGAATTTTCTGTTTGCAATCTATTTTATATTAGTTATTTTGATGACTGACGGAAATACTGACAAACATTGTATAATATTTGTACTGGAACAATCTTTACGGAATCACATGTTTTGAAATAAACTATAACAAATAAAATTTTAATATTTAAAAACAATTTAGTGGCATTGTTTGCAAGATTTAAAAAAAAAAATAATATAGACAGATGAAAATAAATTTTGTAAGAAAAATTTTTATAAATGGACCAAGATAGAGTCCTTTAAAAATGATAAAATTCGAAAAAAAATTTATAGTAGGATGAAACCCATTGGAAACGGAAGAGAATATACCGAAAATGAAAGGAAAATAAATTACAGGTGATCTGAAATCGTGAGTGGAAAGGGGTGAGTTTATAAAACAAAGTGTTATCTCGATTTTCGGCAAAACTGCAAGTCCCATGGAAAAAAGTAAAATTGAAAATTTGCAGGTAATAAAAAGATCTACACTTTTTGGATTAACACTTTTTTCACATTACCTAAAAATTTTTCCATTGGGTGCTTTTTCGATATTTATTCAAAATAAAGTAAAAAAATAAATATTTACTATAAAAAAATTACTATTTGAGTATTTGTAACATTATAAGGTATGTGAAAAAATAATTTCGTAAAAAAAAATTTTTTTTATAAAAGATCCAAATAAAAATCCAAAAACTTGGTTATTTCAATTTTTCACATTAATTTTGAGGTTATAAGAAAAAAGTACAAATACAAAAGTTGGAGATATTTTGATTACCTATCGTGGTTTACCCTTACCCTATTGTCCTTGAGTTTTTGTTATATTCTCTTCCGTTTCCAATGGATTTCATCCAACTAAAATTTTTTTCGCTTTTTACAATTTTAAAGGCTTTTACCCTGGTCTATTTCAAAAGATTTTATTAATAAAAAAGTTCACGATATATACGATGTTCTTGAAAATGTTGATTTCAACAATAATAATTATTGTAATGTATTTTGAGTGAAAAAAGGTAGACATTCAGAGTATATATCTGCTGGTGGAGCGTAATCGTAGAGTTTTATACCTTAGTTGCGACCACATATAATACCATACACACACACACACACACACACACACACAAACACATATACACTTACCATATTATATTCATATAAAACTTTTACTTTGATGTTGATCATCAAAAAACATTCAATTACGAAATGGATTCTTATAGTTTTGTGTCTATAAAAAGTTTATTTCATAACGTTCCAGTCAACACAAATATTTTCATTGAATTCAATTTTTTTTTTTAAATATTATTTATAAAGTGCATTAAAATTGTTTAAGAAATTAAAAACATCGATTTGGCAACTTTACCTCTATATAACGACATGGGAGAAATGCATTTTTGTAGTACTTCAATATTGCATTTTTTTTATACTCGATATACGTAATATGTCAGAGGATATTAATTTTAGATCTAAAGTTTGTAACGCTAGGAAATATTGATCAAACAAACAAAATTTTTATACAAGTGTTACAGAAACACCTAATTAGTGTCACACGATAACTTAAAAAGAGTAAACTAGCTGAAATTTAGGTATTCTCACAACTTTTAAACTGTAAAAAATCCAATAGAAAAATTTGTTTGAAAATTCTTTGCGTAAAATGTTAGGATTCGTCACAATTTTGGCTAATAAAAACATGTAGGTAATAACAATACATTTTATTATACATATATAAATGTATATACTAAATATTTATAGGATTTTATGAATGTTAATTAAAAATGGTGCAAACAATGATATTTAGTCATATGTCGAGTATCCTAAACAGACAACTTTATTAGTTGTTATATTAAGATGTTAAATTATATTTTATTTATTGGTTGTTATTTATACATTTGATGGAAGCGAGTATTTTATTCAAATATAATAGCAATGTTGGTCAACTTTTTTTGCCTCAGATGTTCATTTATTTTATTTAGGAATATTGTGGTTCACCTGTATAATATTTTTAAAGTATATATTACAAGCGTATTTTAAAGAAAATAGAAATTTAGCAAACATCTATGCTGGAAGAAAACACTATTATTATGAGTAAAAATTTGGAAATTGTAGCTTAAGATATTAATTTTATGCCCATTAAACTACCTATAAATATTATATTAAAATCAAATTTTGAAATTAGCAATAAAAAATTTAAATAGTTTAGAGTACATTCAAACGATTAAAATTTTGAATGTTTGAAATTTATAATAAAACGCATAAAAAAAGAAACTCTCATTTAAGTGAGTCATACTGAATCACTAACAAGAATTCGACAGTATTTTATTTTATTATCAGCAGAAATTAAATCTACCAGAAAATATTTAATTTACCAAATAAATCAAATGGTATTTCATATTTTATAAACAAAATTTTATTAATACACTCAAACAAAATAATTTAATCATATTAAATGTTTTAAAACTGCTGGCTGGACAATTGGGGATATTCAGTAGATGTTGCTGCTATATTCTATATTATACTGCCCCTGTGTGGTAACTGTCGACTACTTTTACTCCCTTTAGCTATGCGGCTACTCTAAATCTCACGGAAGTAGTATTTCCCCATAGATACTCATCCTTTGTACATGTTCGTTCGCCAAACGATACAATCCAACACACATTACAGCAATGAATGAACATTTATTTATATAACTCTTGTGCGAGAATACAATCTGCTCCTTCTTACTATGCAGATAGAATAGGTGATGAAGTCGTTGGTTGGCATTTCAAAATGATTAATTCTAGATAATTTCTTTTTTTGAATTGCATTTATTTTGTGGTAACTTAAAGTAAGAATGCTGAACGTAATTGATTTAATGATATTTTAATAGATGTTCGCAACATATTCGATTTCCAAGTTTCATTTAACCTTTTTTTTCTTGATAGAATCAAGAATATACGCGAACGATAGTGGCTTTCATCAAAATAGTCAATTTTTCATACGTAGTCTAAGCATTTGAAAGTTTAGGTCACTAAGTTTTCCTAAAAAATAAGACATTAAAATCGATACTTTTCACAAAACTTTGAAAAATAATTTGCCCATTTTATCGATTGCAAATAACCGTTTCGTGTTTTTCATAGAAAAAACTTGGTATTTTACCACTTTACCAAATAATATAAAACGATGGTAAGAAAACTGTAATTTCAGTTAAAATAAACCAAAATATCATAATTTGTATTTTTAATGTATCAATTTTCATATATTTATTAGTTTCATATAAATCTGCTGAATAGACTTTTGATCAAATTTTGTAAACAAAAGTGCTGTAGCTATTAATATACACGTTAGTAATTTTCTACTTAGCGCCATCTGTTCATTGATAAAAATTGAGTGAAATAACAAGTATATCATTATTTTCTAAACGAAAAAATTTAATAATTTTGCTTCACTATTTTTAAACTTATAAAACCGTAAAGGTCTTAGAAGACCAAAAATTAAGTCATTTAACTTCATGTAACGATCAGATTCTTAGTTTTTGAGATATCGTGATTTTTCACAATTTTCTTATCAGTACCACTTTAAAATAAATTGAGAAAAATTTCGTATAAAATAAATTTCCGTTTATAAGAAAAATTCGAGCCATAAGCTTTAAAAAACATCTTCCACCACTAGATAGGAGGCGATGTTTCTTAGATATAGTATAAAATTGTATCCGGAGGACAATTTAATTATGCTAAAACAGCTATTGTATATGGTGGTTAAACTTCGTATGCGTTGGGAAAAGAACAAACTTGATAGTTAAAGGTTCTTAGTTTTTTACATAGCAACACAGCTATAGGAATTGTGCTGTATATAATGCATGTAAGATAATTATAATCGTGGTCTACGTGTAAGAAAATATTAATGAATCATATGGCCCAGACTACCTAGTCTAATAATATCGAACACATTCAAACAGCTGGTACATATACATGTAGAAGAATTACACATTAATAATGAAATTTTAAAATTGAATTAAAAACTCAAACGTTGGCAATTATTTATATAGTTACATTATTAAACTTAAAAATATAAATATATTTAGGTATATACATTGAAATATAACACAAACGAATTATATAATTCATAATAGCAGTTAATACATGGATCACACGTAAAATAAAAACGTATGAATCATATACAATTGAGCTGGGTAAGTTAAAAAAATATATATGAGGGTTTATACAATGGTTCTGATTGCCAACGATATCAATAATGAAAATCTGTCATTATTTATACATAAATATTGTCACATATTATAATTATAACGCCTAAGTATTTTACATTTAGACAATAAAATGGATAATATATAGTTTAATTAATTTACGGTTTAGGGTTTCAATAAAATAAAATTCTTAAGAATTTTAATAAGCAGTTTTTTTTTTTTTGTTAGTTTCTTCACAACTTTAATTAGCTGAAAAACTGCTACGTTGTCCTGAACAGTACGTAAAGTAGTGGTACTTCTTGATCAGGATTCTCTGTTATTAATTTATTTTACGTTTAAACGAAGTTTGTTTTCATTTAACTTGGTTAAACTGTGACTTTCCTGTTTTTGGATCAATTTTAATAAAACTACGTTATGGTATTAAATGTAGCTAGATTCACATTTAGATGTGAAACATAGCTAATTCATTATCAGTCAAATACCCAATTATGTTTCATCTATTGTTGGTTAATCATTCAAATTAAAGAAAAATATTTCAGTATCACAAACATTTTGGGGTAATAAAATAAATAAACAAAATATGATGCTTTACTTAAAATTAGTAATGCTTTAAATTATGCCGTATGCAATAAATATTGCAAATATTCACTTTTTATTGCTCCAACCAAATTGTTTCATAATGCTTTAGTTCTTGATTTTATTAGTATTGTGTTTGACGTTTATTTTATTTGCAAAATTATATATTTGAATTGACAAATGCATTTGCATGTATGTGTGTATATATGTATATTGTGATATGTGAATAATTTTTAAACTCATTAAAAATGTAAAATATTTATTAGGATACATCCAATTATTTATTTATATTTTAAATTTGCGATAATTATGTAATTGTAAAATTTATATACAAGTTGATTTACCAAATGAAAATAACAAATCAGTTATAGAAACATAATTATTAAATAAAAATAAATTTGTAAAAAGAACGACATTTTATAACATTTCAATAATTATAAAATACTCATAAATAAGTTCATATAGGGGGTAAAAAGCTTCTGAAGGGCAATAAACTAATTTGTCATAAATTCTTCTTTATCCATTTTTATTTTCGCTACAAACAATTAAACTTTTGTGTGAAAGTTTGTTTTGAAAAAAAAAACATTTTTTAAAATTTCTTTTACCCTGATTTCTTTGTATGATTTCACATGGATTGGAAACCCGCTTGTATAGAAATCTTGGTAGCTTCCATGTAAATAAATTATTTTTGGAGTGATGCAGTTTTTTTCTGTATAAATACAATCGATAATGCTTAATTTCCTGAATTTATTAGTCAACAGCTGAAATTTTTGCAATTCCTTAATTTTTTGCATACGTCTTAAGTTAAAATCGAGTCTATTTTACTTTGAGATCAATAGCTTTTCAAGTTCGTCAAATAAATAAGGTTCAAACAAGGCTAACGTAATTTAATTATATCGGAGCCTATAATGCACCAATGGTGCCATAGTCTAAACAATTTCCTGAGTGGATTATCACATATGTCATTTGCATTAAAATCTGTAACAGGTACGAAAGTTAAATCGGAACAAATAAGCATAGATAAAATCTCGTTGTTAAAATACAGATCTCTCTTCATTTGGTCCCAAAGAAATCACCCACTATGCTGAGTATTTAAAATGATGATGTATAATTAGTAATTAGGTTATGTAGCCCACCATTTCATTACCGATTGAGTGAAGTACCTACCTACCTATTGTAAATGAGCCTGTGTTATTTATGCAATGGTTTGAATAAATCATTTAATTATATTTTGTCACATTAAATTATAAATTTTTTTAAATTAGAATTGTCTATTTAAATTTTAAAACTGTAGTAAACATTCAAATTCTTGTTATTACGGATGGTTGAATCCCACTGTCTCTCAATTATGTAACTTTTTTCAATATTGTTTTTCCAACAACAAAAAATGGAGGGAGAGTCAAATGGTTTTTCTGGGGAAAAAATTAGTTAAATAAGATTCTAGATTAAATTTAATATTCAGAAATGTTTGAAAATGTTTATTTCACGAACTGGAATATTAAACAGTTTATATTAAAATCGTCTCTTAATTTATAGTTTGAAATTATTTTTATATAGAATATTTTTGGATCTGAAACGACGGTACACATTTAGTTTATTGTTTTGTAACGAAATCTCTGAAATACGAAAGTTGTGATTATGGCGGTCTTCGCGATACCATTTAAATATCTAAGAATATTATTAAAAGCTCTTCGTTAATCAATTTAGATGAAGAAATTCTTACCATTCGATTTTGCATTAAAATCATACAATTTGCTGTTTAGCAGTGATTCATGTAAGTGAATCCACGCAGTAAATTTTGGTAATTTAGATTAAATTGATTTATTGAATACACACAATAAAAACACCACCTTATTCTGGTACTTACATCCTATTTAAAAATTTATTTTGAAACATTGCTCCACCAGCATGTTAGCAGTGAATCATAAGGACTCAATTTTCTTTTGAAAAAAATTTTTGCGCCTATAATTTTATAGTACCTAAAAAGCACCTAATTTGGAGCATACTAAAATACATTTTTGAATACTCTGCCAGCTTGATTAGTATCCAATTTTGTATACCTATTTTCAATTATTGTCTATTCTATTATCTATGATAGACAGTATTGTGTTATAAATATAAAACCCTTTATACAAATACAATAAGAATGAGTTGTCACTGTAGAAAATGTGAAAACATAATGTTAAAAGTTGACTCCCTATTGAGATTTAATTCTTGATTTTAAATCTTAAATCACAATATCTTAAACACTGTTCCGTATGAGGTCTGGTATTATCTATGTTTGATAAACAATTTAAAATTTATGTAATCTGTTGTTAAATATTATTATTGTATATCGGCTTTGTATAATACAATAATAATATTACCTGTGTATAACAAATGTTTTTTATTTGTAAATAAATCTATCAAACTTTATAAATAATATTTTTGTTCACCCGATTGCCTAGGGAAAGATATTAATTGTGGGAGTGACAGTATTTAAACATGGCGATTCTAAATAAAAATAATAATGTCAATTGGGTGGTTGGACTGAATTTACTATGGTACTAATAAAAATGTGAAATAGGTCGCAAAATTAAATAGTGATGACAGCTGTTTTGGAGAAACAGAAGTGCGCTGAATTGTTGTTGAGATAAAGAAGGTGTTGAATTAAATTAAATGTAATATGCATTTTTTTTCTTTCAGCACATACATTAAACACTTCATTTATTTATGGATTAAAGTATTTTATATTTTTAATCTTATTATTTACAGACAATTCAAAATTAAAAACTACTTTACACCTTATTTGAACAAATCAAAACTAACCTTTTAACTGATCTAATAAATACTTTAACTTGTTGATTACAAAATTGAAATTCATTTGCTGGTTAAGAAATAATAATTTTTGAAAAATTGTCATTTCTTTTTATTAATTCGACTAAATGATGGCTAATTGAATGGATAATTTATTGGGTGAGCTTAAAACTTTTTAAACAAGTTTTTTTTTTTAATTTAAAAAAAAATCAACCGCTTTCAAAAAAATGAACAAAAGAATAAAAAACATTATTATAAATTAAAAACTTCTTTCCTAGTCATCTGTTACCTTTATCAGTCAGAAACGAATCAATTTTTTAGCTAAAGATAAGAATGCCAACTTCGAATGGTAAATGGTCCCAAGGAAATTATTAATAGTTTTTCATTTAAAATTATTTTTTACATTTTACTTAATGCTTTTAAAGGAGGTTTTTTTTATGTTTACTTTTGAGTGTTGTATTCAAGCAACACTCATTTTTCATTTGGATAAAATTTTATATGTAAAAATTATAAGTCCCTTTTGTCCCCATCTAGGGCGATTATTTTTCTTCAAATTAATAAGGAACCACAAAGAAACTGTAACGCGGAGTAATGTGTTTTTCAAAGGAAAAAGTTTGATATGTGTGCATTTGGTTTGATATAGTCACAGCTGATTATACTTTTCTAAGCAGCTCGATAAAAATAGAATCTAATTCAACTGTATGTCGAAGCTCAGTAAGTTTTATTTCAATCCCAGACAACAGCTGTTACAGATCTAATTCCCTATACAGTCAAAAAGTAATTGGGTATTACTTTGACTTCTCAAACGCACATGGATTAAGACCAGCAATGAACAAAAAGAGGAAAGATTAGTTACGTACCAAAAAATTGAAATAAAAATTAAAAAGAAATTAAGGGTGATAAAACTAGCAAAATTATTTCCCCCAGGCACCTCAGTAGAGATCGTCAGTTGAGGCATATAGAAAATTTTATTAATTCATTGTTTTAATCTTTGACTTTGTTCATAACTATGTATTATTTTATAGTTAAATGATTAAATATTGGGTTAAAATAAACATTTAAAAAAAAAAGTTTTATTTTTATAGCGACTCCTTAAAAAGCCGGTCATCTTCCATGGACTTACCTTAAACAAAATTGATAATCTCTTCGTTTTTTGAAGTCGGTTTAAAATAAATGATTACATAAAGACACATCTAAGTTAATTGAATGACGAATTGTGTGTAAAAACCTTAATATTACATATAGAAAATAAAGTCCAAAGAAAACTAATATATAGAAAGTGATGCGCGTTGAAAGCTATAAAAATAAATAAAAAAAAGTGTGATACCCGAATAAAATTATAGGTCAGACAGAATATAAATTTTTTTTCGACATTTTATTACAGAAGTTTTTTGATTGTTATTCCAACTAAGTATGACTATTTAAATAACATTGGATTTTTTGTTTGTTTTTTATTATTAAGAAGAAAATAGGTACTTTAAGGGTTGTAGTTCTTGATTAAATATTGTTTCTTTGCTGTTTTAATAAACCGTTTGTTTGATGGTAGTATATTTTATTTAGCTATTGTCTGTAAGCCACGTTTTTACCGTAAAATGAATTATTCACTTTGGTTTTTTATACACAATTCATGAACATTATTTTTTAAGTATATTGTTTTTACCCTAATATTCTGCAATTTAAAGACTTTTCTCTAAAAAAAAAAATATCGTATTATTTACTACAGTGAATAAAATCATCACACACTTCCATCAACTTCCAGAAAGCTTGTAGACCATAGTGTTTGAATTCGTGATATATCCACATGAATGAATTCAGTTTTCATATAGCTTTTCATATTTTACATCTAATTCACAAATTCAGCTTTAATTTTACTTATTGATACTATTATGCCTTGTACTTATATTATTTTAGAGACATGTCAAGAATCACGCAATAAAAATCACTCCTACAACTTTATCAAATTATTAAGAGATAAAAAGTCTAGTTTTGAGCTTAAGTTGGAAATAATTTTGAGAGGTGATGAAAGACCATCAAAAATGGTAAAGATGAATGTAGCCATGACAGACTGAATGCTGTTATTCAAAGTATACATCGAGATAATCTCATTTCTTATTTGCACATTGTTGCTCATAATTTATAATTTTGTCTTTATTTGTTTCGTATCCTTTATTCCGTGATTCCATGAGAAATGCAAAAGAATGAAACAATTATTGTGTGATATTTTGGAATAAATTTTTGTGTTACTACTATTCATGATTTTTGTTCTTAATAATATATAATTTTTGTTTTTATTATGTGTTTTCGTTTTCAATACCTTATTTTAGTTTATTGTCTCAGCAATATAACTGTTCTCTTATCATTCCTCTTCCAATATCAATTTTTAATTTATTTATTTAGAGCCAGTTTATTTAGAGCTATATTTTATTTATTTGTTTATATCGAGTGGTTTTGGGCCTGAATGATTAATATTCGAGTGGTTTTCTCCTAACTCCTCATTATTCCTATTTATGCTGCACGTCAATCCATAGTTCAATATACTACAAAAAATATTTGTAATAATTTAAACAATGCATAAATCGATAAATAAAACTACACAATAATTAATTTTTGCGTTATGGTCTCTGTAGTTAAAAGACCAATAATGCTTGAGTAAAACTGTTTTATCGGAACACTGCGTTTTAATGTTTGAGGAGCACACAAAAATACTATATACTATTCAGTAGTAGTTAGATTCATTATCAATTTGCTTTTTTCGACCACCTTCAGGGCATACAAAGAGGGATCAGATCTCTGACATCCAGGCAAAAACGTGTACTACTTTTTTATTTCACTTGATTGATCGCTTTGCTTTGCAAGGAGGTAAGGACAGCTCTCGTCCAAAAAGACAGTTTATGCATTTATTATTGTTTTACGCCCACGGCCTAGATAAAACACAGCTTACGCCTTGTCACTCCATCATCACAGCACACAATTTTTCATGGCCTTCACCCTCATTACTCACCTTACTCAAAAATAAAGTATAGAAACTCTTCAGTTTAAGCTTTACTCGAAAGTAATTATTATTAATTTTTCCATGTTTTAAAAATTAAACCAAAACTGAACTACATTACATAATAAAAAATAATCAAGAAGCGGGTGGGTAACTGTTATTTCTTCTCGTTAGAGAGCATTGTTTGTCCTTCTACAAAGTTCTATTAATCCTTTAACCAAAATCTATAAAAATGGGTAAATTATATAAAATAGGTACTGAATTAAGCGTGAAGTTTCTCAGTATAACTATGGCATTTGTAATGTTGGTATGGATAACTAAAATTCATTTCGTTCTTGTATTTAATAACCCGTTTCATGACGAAATCAACCCAAGAAATAGCTATTCAAATGGGCTTTGGTTGACATTCAACCTGATTTTATTATTCTTTTTAGTCAAAATGACGATATTCTCTTTTTACTGAAACGATTATAATATTTACTTATTATATATTTGATATTTACTTATACTGAAATGATTATAATATTTCATGTCGCCATTTTTTATAGAATAACCATTAAAATCTTAAATTGATATTTTTCCAATAGAACCGAATATAAGCTCACATGTTTGTGAAAGACAATTTTACGATAGTATTTTGTATTAACAAGAACAAAATTGATACAGTATATATGTGTTGTATGTGATTATTTTCTATATTCATGAAAACATAGTACATAGTAAGACATCAATTTAATGGAAAATAAATATCCTATATACTTGCTGTAATATGTTATAAGTAAGGTAAATGTATGTATGTGCGAATGACACAAATATTTTAAAATTAAATGCTTCAAATTTACAACACTGTGAATAGCAAGACTTTAAAAATTTGGACGTTGATTTGTTGAAATATTTTGTCAATCGTTATACATCAATTTTTCTTTAAATTGCTCCAAGCAAAGAATTAGTCACGCATTAGTCTGCCTTTGTTTGAAAGTATGTTTGTTTCATTTTAACGATTCTGAAGATTAAATATATGTATCAATTTCAAGAATTTTTACGTCAATTGAATATTCTTAATCTTGAGATCAGACATGACAGGAAATTAACATTCAATATGGTGATAACCAGACATCGTTTTGTGAAAAAAGAACTAACAGTCGGTTAAATCCTAACTGAAAACTGTATTCTAAATTAATAAGATCATTTGATCACCCAGACTTTTGGAAGTGACTTGAAAGTTTTTTAAGATTCTGTTCAATTGATAAATACCTAGATAAATCTAATATAAAATGAGTAACATAGAAACGTTTTTTAGATTATAAATAGTTGCTATTCACTTAAAATGTGTGTGTGATCTATTTAAAGAAAAAAATTTTATTAGACAGAAAGTAAAAAGTAACAAATAAATTTACTTAAAACTCCTATAAGTAATTTTCTTTAAGTCTAATTCCCTCTCGAAGTAGACGCAAGTGATTCAATTTTTAGCGACGACGTCACTTTTGAAAGAGGACTGGTAACAAAGAAATTTTTATATAAAATTTTAACTTTTTACTGGTTACGGGTTACTGGTTACTTTTCAGTTCCTGTTGTTTGAGTCGGATTTATATCCGTAATTCATAAATTTAGACAGTTCTATGATAATTTAAATTTTATTTATAAAAAAATATATCAGCTATATCTCCAAGAATACAATATAATTATAAATAAAGAAGATATCAAATCGGCGTTTTGCAACAATAATTTCTAGTGTCCGAATGCAATATTAAATAATAATAATCATAAATATTCCTTCTTGATGAATGAAACAGATTATATTTTTCTATAATCAAATAATATCTATAAATAAAACAACCCCTATCATAGATATAAAATAGATCGAAATTATTTTTTTCTTGCTATGGTACATAGTGCACCACCAACAATGAGGATATTATCATCGATATAGTATTTTATGTATAGAAATTTTGATTGAGATTACAAAATCGAAAGAAATATTTTTTATTTTGAAATTACAAATAGCGAACACTAAGCTGCCCTAGAAATTTAGTAACAAAATTATTTCTTGAATATTTTGTATGCATTTTCTCAAACCCACAGAGCTATTCATAGAAAATTTAATAATATTATTCGAGAATATTATTGAAGCGTATTAGTGACCCCCTGGCATTTTCAAAGGTACCAAAACGTTTGTCCAACGTTTGAAAGGATGATCTTTTTACCTTGTCTAGTTATACGGTGTCCACATTTTACACCATTTTGTAGAACGATTTCAATTTTCTGTAAAATCTGGTGTAAACACTGTAATTCTCTATGTCTGACACTCAGCTTATAAGTATTTAGCTTCTACTTTCCGCCTTACCTTTAGAACAAAAACTAATTGCGTGTTAAATTGATATTCAATATTTTGTGGACAAAACTTCAGCTTATTGATTTGACGTAGCTTATGAAAAAGTAGACTAAAGACGTCAAAATTGTACGATATCTTTAGGATGAGTGGCTGATACTTATACCCGATGTAAAATAAGGTATGAATACCCATCAAGTTAAGTCTAAATGCCCATATACTGAATTTCTCATACAGTTCTCAAGAATACAAGATGATCTATATCAATGTAGTGTCTTATTTTATGTCAACGTATACTAGTCAAAATAGTTTCATTGATATCAATCAAGAACTTCGACTATTATTCAATTATTTTATTTTTTTATGAGCTTATTATGAAAACTTTTAAAATTATTTTAAGACGATTCGTTGTTTTTTCATCTTCTTCAAGTAGTCTGCAATACATTACAAGCAAATAATAAAAATTAAAAACTACAAACATGACAAAAAGTTAAATCTAAAAATTTCTGATACATACATTTTATAGAAAATGTAAATATTCGGTATTATTTTTCGTATGATTGTTTGAAAAATTCCTAATTTTTAATTTTTATAAATTTAGTTGTAATCTATAGAAGATTGCCTGAAGAATTTTGAATTAACTTATAAAAACTAAATTTCATAAATAATAGTCCAAGTTCCTAAGATTCATAAAATAGTAACTAAACTATTCTTATGGTGTATTTCATAAACTATTAAGATACAGAACAATGTTATATTAGAAGAAAAACAATTACATTCGAGAAACAACTTAACAAACCATTAAAATTGTATATTTGTATTTTAAATACGATGTTGTTGAAGTTACAGTGATTCAACTAAAAAACAACCCATTGAATCCATGGTTCTTTCAATTCAATGAGTAAGCATCATATTTTATGGAATAGTGATTAACTGAATAATAACTAAAATTTTTAAAAAATCATGTATTTAAATTTTTTAGACCAAAATGAAAATAAATTCATTTCATAATTTTGGAAAAAATGCAATATACTCTGATGTTTTATTGTACAATCCATCGTATGTAGTTTTAATGATAACTTTTTATGGTGACCTAAACAATATAACATTACGTATTATTTCAATTTTTTGCTTATTGATTTCAAAATTTGATTTTGAAATACATGTATAATGTCGTTTAATTGAAGTACTAAATACAAATATGAACATTATCTAAGAGATCTCTAGGATTTTTCAAATATATGTCGAATTTTTGCCTCAATTTCCAAGATAAAAAAGTTTATAGTTTATAAACACGTATTTCGATTACAAAGTAGTATCCAGCATTCCACCATCTTCAGTATTACCAAATCGTAATAATTTTCCAAGGAGATATTATGAGGTGAAAATTTGCTGACCGTCTTAGCAATAAGTAATATCTCTGTGAAGACTTGTTACGATTTGCTAATTCATACTTATGATAACTAATTTAAAGTCGAAATACGTGTTTATAAAATACAGGAAATTGATCAAAAAAAAAAAAGGAATTTATTGAAATCACAAAATACAAGAGATTTGTCGCAGATGTTAACAGGTTTTTTATATTATATTAAACTGTGTAGTATATACTTGGGGATACTGCTTTTGAGGATTTAAATTTTTCAATAAACATTTTTTGAATTTTTAATCGATTTTTATTGTAGTTAAAATATTTATAATTATTAATAAATAAATAATTTGAAAATTATCATTTTTCCATATTTTATTATTTTAACATATTTTTAATAAATCCCATAATTTAAAAACATTAATAAAAATACTCAAATCTAATATCTGTAATAAAATACATATTTATACAAAATTTTTTCTATTAAAAAAAATTTATTTAGTTTTTGGTAAGAATGCACTTCAATGATATGGAATATTATAACAATGCAAATATAGTGGTCATATACAAAGTTCACCCCTCAAAATACAAAAAATGAACAAATATCACCAACAGAGATGTGCACTGAAGCGTTTTATTTAGATTCTTTTATATTTATTAATGTAAGCCACACTTTATATTTCCAATTTTTTTTTTCTCTCTCAATGATCAATAGTTATAATAATATATAAATTTATTAAATTTATTTTATCTATAAATCATCTAATGTCATATTATCTATTGAAATTAAGTCATACGATTATTATATCTAATAATTATCAGGAATATGTACATTGTGCATGAAAGACATGTAACATACAATGAAGGGAAATAAAAATATTGACCTTATTTGTGAAAATAATTTCTCATGAAAACAAAAAAAAAATAATAGTAATATCGACCGATAATTGCAAGTATAATATTCACACAAATAATCTTGATTAAAATTTTTCTATTCTTGTTATAGAAATAGAGTAAGCGGAATTTGGTAGTTTTTGCTTTAAACCTTTCTTTGAAGTATTTTAAAATTCTTGTGTTGATTCGTTATTAAATGGGAGCTTTTAGAAAATATAATTTTTCATGACTTTTTTCCTGAGCTACAACTCGGGGCTCCATTGATGAATATAATTGAAGGTATATTCATTATATTTCTCATAAAATCTTCTTACTCTGTCATAAACGAATTCTCAAATCTGGTATGATAAGCAAGCTTTTTTCTAATTTTACATAAAATATTTTTACTTTCATAGAAAAGAAAGTGAAAATTTTAAGAAAAGTACTGCTCACACTAGTTTTAATTTAATATTTTCATCCTTTATATCCAAAAAAAGTTTTTCGAAATGAAAATCGAAATTTTCGACTTAATTTCGTTTTTTCGAATGGATGATAATGATCTACAAACCTGTGAATACTCTGTGAGAAGAAAATTTCATGTAGACAATTTTTTTTTAATCTATTATCCGAATTTAAGCTCAATCATCCAAGCCGGTTCTGAGACATTCTTATAATGTAGAACATCTCCGAAATTTGGATATTCTATTTATGTAAATATATTCTATATTGGATAATTTCAATACAGGAATATCATGAACCATTCGTCTCATTTTTTCGGAAATTTAAAATTGTGTATTTACACGGTTGATATTTGTTTTCCTCAATGACTTGAATTTTGTTGACTTTAATTTTTCTGGACAACAAAAATTAAAGTTTACTCAGCTTTTCAAAAAACTAAAATATTGTCATTGCTTTTTTTGCATCAGCTGACATTCCCACCCGATGTGAGCTTTGTCCTCCTCCACAATTTGTCTCCAGAAATATCTGTCCTTGACACGAGTGCATCATCCTGTTAATGTCTTTGGCTTGTATTAAATTTCCCCTGTACTGAAGAAGAAATAAATATTACATATTTTGTAATGATTTATCTCAATTAATGTCTTTATTATTACAACAAGCACATTGAGAGATAGATAGCTGATATTAGATTGCTTGCTCCTAATGTAATATATACAAATGGTGGGTTATAATAGTAATAATGATCTGTAGACGTGAAGTATATTATTATATATATATACAGTAGCAAATTGCAGACACAGGATGTAATAGTATAATGGTGGTTGTTGGTTGGTTGTTGGTTTAAAGTTATATAACGATCGATTTATGTGAATAAATCTAAATATGTGTGTTTATCTCTATAAGAAAATGTATAAATAATTTTATACTCATTTTGTAAATTTATATATTATTTTTATAGTCTATAACATGTAACACTTGTATTACATAATAACAAAATATTATAGAGATGATAAGTGCTTAAAAATCGTTCATATTAAAACTCCTTTTGTGATCAAGATTTCATTCGAAAGTAAGTAAATCTATATGACTTTCCTTACGTGAGTCTTATATATAAAAAAAAAAAAATTATATATTCACTCATATTAGGATGAATAAAAAAGAAAATTGATGAATATGTGTTTCTGAAAGTTTATAAATTTGGCCAGCCAAGCACTCGATAAGATAAATAAGTATAGATGGATTTATGAGTAGAAAATGAATAATCATTACGAATTGAAACTGATGAATAAAAGTTGTAAAAATTACGACCTTTTCTGTATTTTTTATTCATCTTGGATCAAAGTTAGTTCTTTTCAGGACACACAAAATTCTGATAAGTTCATACGCTTCCAAGAACAATTCTCTTGATTAACTGGGCATATACATGAGTTTGATAAGTTCGTTACCTGAGTTATCTTGGTCAAGAATATCGCGGCTAACCTCGTTATCTGTTAGTCTTTTTACATCATTTGACATACAATAATAATATGTATTATTATTATTATAACAATACTGCTTTATACTCCAACAGGATTCGTTAATATTAACAGCATTCATTTAAAAGAAAGTCTACCACACCCCCAAACCATTGTGTCCCTTTAATATGTCAGATTTAGAATTTTACTATCAAGCAATAAGTATGGATATCAGAAGAATTGCATTCCAGTTTACAAAAAAATGTTTTGCTCAGATTTAAATTTTAATATATATCAAAATTTTGAAATTTTCTAAGAAATTTTCGGTTTATTGTTCCTACGCTAAGTTACATTCATGGATCCCAAAGTGGTCTTCATATAATAAATAGTCATAATAGACATAAAAATCAACATCTCGTATTCATTTATATGATTTTCATTTTTACATGAACAAGCGTAAAGTTTTCTTTACTAATTTGAATTTTGTTGAAATTAATTATTCTGGATGTAAACAAAAAATAAAAAATGTAACATGAAATCGCTTAACTAATAAAGTTATCTTAAATAACTAAATGCAATAGAAAATGTAATGTGATCTAAATATAGAAAGTGTATTCATTCTTCTAGCTTATATGTAAATTTCCACACATTCGATGAAAATTTTCCGAGTAGCTACTATTCAGTTCAATTCAATTCGTTATTCATTCTTTTTTAACACAATACACATATTGTACAAAATAAGTCAAAATAATAGGATGGGGCATTTGAAGGGAAGGGGAAGATATAGCTGTGGCTGGAGCTATGGCTGACTTAATAAGGAAACATCTCAGTATTCACTTTGTGCAAACCTAATTGAAAACGATAGAAAACCATTGGTAATGATAGCCAGAGGAAGAATGACCGAGGAAGTGATTCGATTCAGGATGTGGAGGACACCTAAAAATAAGATAAAGTGTAAATTAAATTTAAAAGGTGTAAATTAAATGTAAGATTAAAAATAAAAAAGAAAAATTCATTTACCAATCAAAATGAAATCAATGAAATTTTAATAAAAGTTTGAATCGATTATTTATATCGATTCAACTGATCAAATTTGTAGGGAGAAATATGCTTACGGAATAAATGTAAATATAAATAAGTTTACATAAATCTGGTCCTTATACAATTGTAAGTCACTCAGCAAACAAATGGTACTTGCCTATAATTAATCTTTAAGAAATGGAAAATCGTGTCCAAGGAGCAGGATAAATAATTTATAAATGCTTTCTTTCCTGCAATCACGAAACGCAATTCACCCCTCTCTATTATACTACTGATTGCTTTACAAAAATACAAATTTACTATTGACAAAGATTGTTTGTGCAATACCATATAATAATTTCTAAAAACTTTTTAAAAATATTTTATATGCAAATGTAATAGATATATCCTATAGTACAAAACCATTTTCAAGACTCCATATATACACATTTTTATGATTATTATTTATTTATTATTGTTTTCTTGTGCAATGGAGTAAAAATCACAGTAATTCTTTTATGTAGTGGTAAGCATGTGCAACATTATATAGCGTTATCCATAAATGAATAGCAGTATATTACAATGATGATTTAAAATTGAGACAAGTGGTTGGAAAAAAACATCGTTTTTAATATATGTTTGTATTTGTGGAATCTGTTTTTAATATTTTATAAGAAGACGATATTATTAAAAATGACTCTTGATTTTTAAAAACTTTAGATGCACATAAAAATGCAGTCTCAATTATTTTACTATTATAGCTTTTATTTAACTTGTTATGAATGTAATATGTTTGGATGGAATCTTGAAACTTAATTTTGAAATAGATATCTTCAATCGATTAAGCTGAAATTTTTATTCTTGTTCAGTTTGGATGATAATTTATAGTAAACTATGTGACGTCATTCTAAATTTAACATGGCAGATTTACTCCAATAAGGCTATCAAATAAAAGAACGTTTGCTACGAATAACTCGAAAAGTGACGTCACTCTATATACAAAATGGCGGAGTCCTAAAGCTTGAAATTCAATTTTGAAGCAGATATTTTCAATTGTAATTAAATGTTATAAAAGGCTGTAGTACATACAATTAAGGTTTTCTTGTAAAGTGGTTACTAAAAATAAACAACCTTTTTAAAACAAGCTTTTATTTCAATGCCATAAAACAAAAAACTAAACTTTATTTTACAACTTTTACTTTCAACTGATAATGCGATCACACAATTTAATGATATTAAAGCTTGCCGCGAGATTCAGTTGTGTAGTTTTATCTACACAATTCTGTACAATTCTGTGTAGTTTTTGGGAACTTTAATTAAGAATAAAAGACATATACTAAAACGCATTAAGTTTAAAACGCTACAATATATATCATTTCTGAGTTATACTGTGACTGTTAAAAAAAACCATTGTATTATTACTCTGTCAAAATATGGTGTAAGCGACAAAAAGTAAGTGATTTATAATTTCAAACATTACAATATCAAAAGAGATGTTAACTGATACTGAATTTCCTATATTCCAAATCAAAATGTAAGCTTAGAGCCAAATACTATACAAGACATGAAAAATAAATAAAATCTGAGTCAGAAACAAAAGACTTATAAGCTATGAAATATTTATATATCCATTTCATTCGTGAATACGATGTTTTACATGTAATATATATCTAGTTAGGAACAGTTGACGTCATAAGTTCATATTTTCATTTTTGTTTAATAAGGAATTTTGAATGTCCATATCTTTAGCTATTTTTAGGGATTCTTTAAAAATAACTTTAGATCAATATCCGTGAAATAAAGACGCTTCAATTGACGTAGTAAGAAAAATTTAGTCTTCATCCCTATTTTGTATTAATTATGTCATACCTTGGAGTATAATTTTAATTTTGATATGACTATATATTCTTGTTCATAAATATTCAAAAAAAATTCATAAATATTCAGAAAAAGTAATTCGCAAAAAGTTCTGGAAAAATCAGTTGTTGTACCACTGATCTTGGCACATTGCATTTTTGTTTTGTTTGTGATTTTGAATGTACATTTTTTTTAATGCAGTTTTAATTTAAATTGTATTCTATGTATATATGCATAACATTCGCACCCTAAATATTGTGTTATAATATCATTGAGAGAGCAACCAGACAAACAAACATAAATAAACCAAAATACAAAAATGCAATTACTTTGGCTGCTAAGTTCTCAAATGAACATATAAAAAAGAAAAATGAGTGTCTATTATTTCATACATTCGTTTTTTATTTCCATTTTATTATTTCACATTCCTATGTGTGAATTTATATGTAATTACTAATTAATAATGTATACAAAAATCAAGTATTGTAAGAATTGTTTTTATTCTCTTCATCTTTAATTTTTACCCGACTACGGCAAAGCTTAACGGCTGGGTTATGAATTTAGCAGGCTATGGGAAAATACACCATAGCAGCTAAGCTACTGAGATGATTTTGATGAATGAGATGTGCGTTAACTTATTATTACAGTCCGGATGTTATAGGCTATATTAAATAAAAATAAAATCAATATGGTACAAGTGAAAACAGAAAAAGTGGAGATTCAAATATTTTTTTTTTTAAATTCGTCATATTGGGTTCCAAATGAAAGAACCGAATTTCAAAAACATATATATTAATAGCATTGACTTCAATTTATTAATAGCATTTACAGAGGGTTTTAAACTAATAAGTATGTTATAAATATGCTTTTTTAATGCAAGGATCTATCTTAAATAATAATCTTTTTTTATTACATTTTAAATAAATGGCATACAAAATAAAATACAATGCCGATAATGGACACAGAATATCTTCATGATATATTATAATATCTTTTTAAATATGAACTGTATCACTTGAATGGCTTCAAAGATTGAATTTGCTTTATCTTTATCAATAAAATTTACTGTGGAGTGTGATTTCTGTTTTTTCGATTTTCTATTACGGTTTTTGAGAAAAATTGTGATTTTCCAAAATCATCCATAGAAAACATGAAGAATCAGAGTTTAGATGAAGAATCAGAGGTCACAAAGGACCACTAATGTTAACCAAAGGTTAAACCCTTTTTATTGTAGAAAGTTTTCAATTAACTCTTCACAATTAGCTTTAAATAACCTTAAATGCACGAATTAAGGTTCGGAATTATTTATTGACCTAAAATTAGCAAATCAATAAAATAATATTAATAGAAGCAATACTAATCTATCTATTGATACGTATAAAATGCTCCTGATTGACTGACTGATGGATCACCGCCAAAACAGCTAATCGTTGAAACCTGAAACTGGGAATGGAATGAAAAACGGGGGCAAAATTTAAATGGGACAACGGGAGTCCTTGGACCAATCTACTTATAATTTTGCATGCGATCGATGTAATATCGTTTGATGAAATAGGAAAGTTTTTAATGTGAAAATTGTCACAGCACGAGATCTTCTTATACTAAACAAAATATAATTATTCAAAAAAAAAATTAAATAATCTACAACAAAAACAAAACAAAAATTAATATTATTCGATTATACTAGAAATTTTCTATACTGTTCAGCGACCATCGGGCCATCAAACAATCAACATATCCGTTTTAGCAACATGTAATTACATTATGTACATTATATATTTATCCTCCAGTTGCGAAGTTTCAAAATCATCCACTTTTAAAATTCCAATCATATTACACAAACTTTTTTCCATTACTTGCTTCCTCTACTTACCGTTCCTTTGCAATGCAATAATAAGTGCCTTCCATTTTCTTTTCCCTAGCACAACTAGCAGAATTTTTTGCCCACAAAATTTTTTTTTTTTTATCCTAACTATATGTTTTTAATCTGAATGTTATAATGGTTCGTTTTTTGTAATAAACTCATTTCCACTGCGTGTGTATTAACTATGTTTTAAAAAGATTCTTTCAAATGTTTTTTAATACTGGTTTTATGGAAATGGTAAGAAAATTAATTTCAGCACATGTTCTCAAATTGGCATTTTGATACTACAATAGGAAGCAAGGTCCTATAGTAGTAGGAAAATATCAATTTGAGAACATGTACTGAAACTAATTTTCTTCCCATTTCCAATTTGACACCACTATTACAAACGAATTTTGCTGTGTAAAGAATTACATAAGAATAAAAAACTATGCATATCCTATAGATCAACTATGTTACATGGTAATAAATTTACAACAAAAATTTGTTTATTACATTAAAATAATAACAATAATTTAATAGAAGTTATGCAGTTGTAAATATTTATTTTAAAACATTAAATTTGGGGGCTTTACGTACATTTTCCTTTTATGATAACCACATAACTATATACACCACTATTCACAAATATATTTGAAATGATATGCATGTTACAATCTCAAATTCATTCCGGCATTTTATTTTGTGACTAGGGATTCAAGAAACATAAAAAACATATCATTACTCTTTTTTTTTTTGCTTTGTTTTCTTTTTGAAATTTTGATCGTGGCAGCATAATGGTGAGCTAAAAATTTTTTACTAATATTTTTATTTTGCGAAAATATTAAACATATTTATAATAATTATAATAAATGTAACAATTTTGAAACTCACTAAATTGTTTTTCACAATGAAAATAACATGCTAAAAAAATATTAATATAAATAAAAATGAAATTAATTAGCAGAGAAGGAATATTCACTTAAAAGATTTGAATACAACGAAAAATTGATCATTGCAATTGTAAAGCTTAAAATATTTTTTGAAGTATTTCTGAAGTATATTATGTTATTTAAAAATTAGATTGATCGTATTACTATCATGCATAGACATTTACAAGAGGTTTTTTTTCGAGCACTCAGAAAGTTTCTTTTCTATCTTAGATATTATAATACGTGAAACCAACTATAAGCAAAAGTGATCATACGTAGGATTACATGATGGTGATATCTTCTAAGAAGATATACGGTAGGCTTTGAACTTACAAATTTTATTACATTGCTTTAAGTTGAGTTGTGTTATTTTAATAACGTTTTTGACGTAAAAATTAAAAAAAATATTTGAGTTACAAGATTTAGACATTTAATAGAGTTTCTAGTTACAATATAATTTAACTGTTTTTTCTTTGCCCTTCAATAGCATATTCGTTTAATACCTCAAAAAGAACGAAAACTATGGGAAAGTGTGTTGGTATATATATAATAGTGTTGGGTAGTAATATCATGTAGGCAGAGTTTTCGTGGCATTTTCATTGGAGGTAATGTAATAATGTAATATTTTATGAATGCACTATGAACTATCCAAGCTAAATATATAGTAGGTATGTTTATTAAATAAAATAATATTTTAAATAGATGGTATACAATATATAAAACCACCTATATATCTAAATATTTTGTACAGAGTGGCTATGCTTTAATTGTTATATGCTAGATAACAAAACTAACACAATCTTTTAAGCGTTTCATCATTTTTTCATTATTTAATTCGTCTTTTCCTTTTCCGAGTAGAATTTAAACCCAACTTTGAATAATTTCGGATTAAACCCTGCTATCGGCTATAAATTTACTTGCTATGTAGATTGATATGAAAAAATTATCTCTTATTAAAAAAAAAGCTACAGTAACAGTGGCTTTGATTACACTCATGTTTCCTATGTCTTGATATATTTATTTATATTGATTTGTTTGACGGTGATAGGATTTGAATTCATATAAGTTGAAAAAATTGGTAGTCCACCGTGCCACAGCTACATGGCTGTTTATAACAATATTAGTTTTAAAATTAATAATATAGTTTTTGGTTGCAGTTGACAGTGCATAATTTTAAATTGCCTCAACGATAATTGTTTAGATACAGCTGCAATGTATGCAAATTAGAATAAACAACTGCTATTAAAAATGAACTATCAAAAAAAGTCACACTTTTGAACGCAATTATTTACACTTAACCATGTGACAATCTCAAATTAAACTTGAGATAGACTATGAGATAATTTATATGTATGTTTGTGTTTAAGTTAATCGATTAAGTAGAAAAAAAATCTACTTATTAAAAATGAATTTAGACAGCTGTTAGGCGATGGTGAGTATTTAAATTTTACTGATATTTCTAAAAATTATTCTGCTCGCACTGTTCGCTTACAATCATACAAAATTTTAAAATTATACAACGTCTTTTCCATATATAACATATTGATCCTCTATTAGACTGAAAATATGTGATATTTGTAAAAAAAAATTTTATACCTGGTTTTCACAAACTGAGTCAAAGTTAAATATTGATACAAAATCATCTTCAAATATTAGATATTAGCAATCATTTCCATGTAGATGCTATTGACCTGCCATGAGGTATTATTTAAGATAAACTAAGTGATTTTTGCGAAAATATTATTTTATGCCAGCTGTAAGCCAATGGTGAGTTAAAATTCCATAATGGTAAGTACAAAATCATCTCCAATTATTAAATATAAGGTAGCCATGAGATTACTTGATTCAAATGATGTCCGTCCAAAAATAACTCTATACCAACTATGACCCAACATATAATACAGGTACAAAATTTATCTAATGACTAGCCACTTAATATTTGTTTTTTAAATTATAATTTCCAAAAAAGTTACAGGGGCGAATTATGAGGGCATGGTAAGCTAAAATAATTATGCTTTCAAAACAAGCTAGCTATGAGTTCACTATGGCCTTAATTTACTAATCCATTTATTATGTATGTGACTAGGTCACAAAGAAATTAGTCAAAATTCTATTTCGGTATTATATCACCGTAGTAAGAAGTTTATATGTCCAATTAACCAAAATTGTATAAAATGAAAGAACAAATATTATAACTGACTGAGATAAAAAATATATTGAATTATATTTTAGATTTTTATTTGATATATCTTGGAAAATTTATTGACTTTATTTTACTGTGTAGTAAATTTTTTATTTTGAAATATTGTCTCTGAAGATTCATCTAATTTTATTTTTTTGTTAATTTTTTATTTTGAAATATTACTTTCACTGCCTAAAGATTACCCTTAATTACTTACCAATTTATAATTATCATTAAAAAGTGTTCATTTATGATTAATTTCAAAATGAATAGAAAATTCTACCATAAATAATTAACTTTATGGTTGTCATTGTAAAATATAAAACCAATAAATAAATTTTCAATAAAAAAAATACTTGTTAATAAAATCAAAATGATAAATTACATCAATTTTAAATTAAATGTGATTTTCTAATCAAGTTGTTTCCATTATACATTCATATACATAAAATCGGCATAAAGAATCATGCATCCATTATTTGTAACTTCCATAAAAACGAACATCAAGTACACGAAAAAGAAACTAACACTGATTTCATTTTGTCGCAAAGTTTCTTTTCTAATCTTTTTGACTTGTAAGAGAGATACCCGTAAGGGAGAGATGACAGAGACGACTAGTCTAAATTTTTTCGGAACCGATAGGTAGGTGGCAAGATTCTAAGCTTGGTTCACTTCCGTCTCTGTGGGCTGCAATCAGTACGAATTACGGTAGCATAAGTAAACTAAATTTAGAATGCTGCCATCTAGCTAGGAGAACCAAAAATATTTAGACTGATCATCTCTCCCGTACGACTTTCCCTTCCGGACCTATTCTTTTTACAAGGATTAGAAAATAGGGTAAAAAATATGTCTATAAGAATGTCTATACAGAGAAAAAATTATTTGATGATTTTGCAAAACAGTTTTGAGTTCATTGTGAGATGTAGACGAAAACATTCACTGTGTGATTTGGAAAAATTTTTGTTCTGTGACCTATGGATTCATTACCAATATTGTTAGAAAGCTAATTAACAGTTTTATAAAGTTAATTTTACGATGAAGGGTTTTTTAATGTGTTATAATAATTTGTTAAAAAATATTTGGATACAAAAGGAGAAAAATTAGATATCCTGAAATTGAGATTTTCTGAAATTGACAATTTTCTAATCATCTTATTAACTGATATATAAAAAATTCGTGTTACGTTGTTTGGACGCGATGAACTCTTAAACTATTGAACCGATTTTAATCAAATTTTTAAAATGTGTGTAGTTTGATCAAACTTGGGAGATATGTTAGTTAATATCTCAATTCATATCTAGATGGCATTAAGTCTCGGGTGGCCCACACCAAAGAAAGATTTTTCGAAATTCTACCCCTAAATGCATACAAACCGAGGGCAACATGTATGAGACAACGAACGGGATTCCTTGGTCTTATCGATTTCAAATTTTACTTATAATTGATGTAATATCGCTTGATAACATAAGAAAATTGTTTTTTCTAACTTATTTCTGTGAAAATTGTCACAGCAACGTGTTACAGGATCTGTTTGTAAAATATGAAAACGAGTTCTAGATTAATTACAGATAATCATAAGATGTAACATTTACCTTTGACCCTTATAGTATTTGTTCAATACATTTGTTCACATAGTAAGGTATATAACTATA
The DNA here is from genome assembly GCA_020423425.1 of Chrysopa pallens. Classification (NCBI taxonomy): domain Eukaryota; kingdom Metazoa; phylum Arthropoda; class Insecta; order Neuroptera; family Chrysopidae; genus Chrysopa; species Chrysopa pallens. Next base: position 23,953,355 of record CM035592.1, on the reverse strand, counting down.
AAATCTATTAGATATATATCTAGATTATTTCTAAGCAATAGATTAAAATGGCCTTGGGAATTTTTCAAGGAATGTATTGCTATAACCGAATAATTAACTACGTATTTTTATATTTCAATAATTATCATAATTATTAATAGTTAAAAGAGTGAGACTCAACCGTATCCCAAGAATATAAGAAGATAAACTATCTTACAACATTTTAATCTTCAGTTAATTTTATATATTTAATTGCTGGATTAAATATATAATTAGCACTTCAAGATGCAACTATGTCAATATTTCTACATATTAAGTCCTTATTTACACACGATTAGGCGTACTGTAAGAAAAAATCAGTACATCATATCCGTAGTTTTGATTATATTTTTTAACAGTAAACTTCGAATCACGAATATTAATGGAAGTAAAAAAAATAACGCCTATGTATTGCAAAATAATACCATAATATTAAACTCCATTGCTTACATACAATACGAATATTTTAGTATTATTTTAGGTTGTGTCTTTTTTTGCACAATAAGTACGAGAGAGTAATGAAATACAGTTACTCTTAATATTTATAATATGAGTAAGAGTGAAACATAAAACATATATATATATATATATATATATATATATATATATATATATATATATATATATATAGTCTAGTACATCGTCATAAGTCACTGATGCAGAAAATAAATGTCACACTGTATGTTGCGGTTAATTGAAAATTTATCATTTACAATTTATTCACAATTCGTATTGTTACTAACAATTGTTACATATAAATCATAATCTTCTTCTTTATCTCTGTTATGTTGTACGTTTGTTCTCTTTTTATCACCTATTATTAATGTTATTGTTTTGTTGTTATTGTTTATTATTATATTTTAAAATTAGATACTTAATTTTATTAAATTTTATTATTTCATGTGACATCGGGTAAAATTCCATTTTATTATTTTTGAAGAACATTATTGTTTATTTCATATAAATAGAAGGTTATTAGAAGAAATTAAAATACCTTAGAAAAGAAATTAATGATATTTTCAAATGACTAAAATTTCAAATGCTTTCATGGGAAATAGTTTGCTAGTTTGGATAATTCAATGTCTCCGAGTTGTTTTATTTATACTGAATAATAATATACAATTTCTGCTTTTATGTCATCCATAACAAAAGTTTCGCTTACTACTTTTAAGCCCGGAGAATTTTGATATCTTCTTCGTTAGTTTGAATATTTAATTTGAATATCGAATATAAGTATCAAATGTGCATTGGGTGAAACTCAAATATCACAACTTTTATTTTACCACTTTCTAAAATGTGTTCAAAATATTATTATAATCATCTTATGCGGATTTTTCAATTTTGAAGAAGCACAAACGTCTTAATTACTAAGGCACTTAAAAGTTTGTTATTAATTGGCTTCTATTGCCCTGTACCAAAGATTTTTTATTAAAAATGGGGTTTGAATCCAATATAAATATTGAATTGTTGGGAATCGATTAGATTGTTAATTTTTTTAGTTTGTTTTTATTAGGCGGCTTTAAAAAAATTAAGTTGAACATTATGTTAATTAACACGTTAAAACTAAACACTGATATCACAAAATAATAATTTGATAAATACGTATCACAATTAATTTTGATAATTTGTCTATGGATAGTAGTCAAATTGAAATTGTTTTAATAAGCAAACCATAATGAGCTAGATCAAATTCAGTATTATTAGTCGCTTGATAATTTTATTGTTGGTCATGTCTACTGTTCTCTTTTAGTTGAAAATGCTCAACGAATCAAGTCAACGCATCAAGCTTGTGATATTGAAAACTCCGTGTAACCGAAAGCCAAAAAAAAAAAAAAAAATCTCATGGCATATCTTAATTAAATTACCATTTAAAATTTAACTACGCCTAAAGTTAAAAAATAAATTTATTTTGTTGGTCATATTAAATATATAATATAAGACCTGAAACTGCAATTTAATATTTTTACATAAAAGTCCATAATATAGAATTTTTAAGTTGATAGACTCAGCATAATAAACCACTTAAAAAATGTGGATTAAATACAGGCATTAAATACCAAGACTATTTTTTGAACTCATGATTTATTACAACTAGATATCAAAGTGATGAACTTCGAGAAACCCTATATGATAAATATAGCTAAGAGTTTCACGAATAATTATCTTTCAAAAACAACCAAATGTATGCATTAGTTTGGATGCTTGCTTGCATTCCTACCATACAATTCCACCGTACAATCCTTATTTATTAGTCAAGGGATAAAAGTATGCTTGATAATAATAACGTAATAAAATCAAAACTGAACTACATTGTAACAAATAAAATGCTAACACAAAAAAATACGCTGATATAAAATAATTCACTACTTATTTCTCTACAATACCAATTTAAATGTAAAATATAAATTTAAAATATTTTAATAGACATTTATCATTTTTAGTTTATTATTTTATTGCTTCATATCACCTACAAATATATACACGGTTTTTGAAAAAATATTATGATTTATCAAAATAAGATTAATCTATTATTTGAATTATTTCAATAAATTTTATTTGAAGCAGAATTGAAGAAAAATTATTAAACATAGATGTCGTTTTCGGAAAAACAGTATTAAGTTATAAAATTAAGCAAATAAAAACTTTTAAATAAAAGACCGGTCAAGTGCAGGTCTGCCTCGTGCACGAAGTACTCAAAATTATTATCTGTAAGAACGGCAAAAAATCATGACTGTTGAAATTTATTCTGTTTTTTAATATTTAAAGCGGCAACAAAAATACATCATCTGTGAAAATTTCAACTGTCCAACTATCACGGTTTACGAGATACAGTCTGTTGTGGGATATACAGGTCAGGCAGACAGAGAGACAGGCCGACAGACAGGCAGACAACTTACAGCTGAGTCTAAATAATAGTGGCCCGTTTTACCCTTCGTGTACTGCACCATTAAAAGGAATGATTATTATTATCTAGGTTGTCACCCCGTTGATAAGATTGTAACTGCAAATTGAATACGGATTGATAATGATTTGATTTATTGCTCAAAACTACAATTTGGAAGCTAAATATATAAGACATAAAACTTAGAAGTAATAATATATTGTCAGTTTTTAAATTCCTTTCGCTACCATCACGGTCTTATAACCACTTCCTCTCATAAAATTAGCAACGATCTAGATGACTTCGTAACTTATTCTAATAGCTTCAACTACTGAAGATTTGATCTACATTTAACAATTTTTACAAATTCATAATCTTCTATTTCATTTTGCAGATTATCCAATCCATTGTTCATTTATTATTTTCGAAAACGTATAATGACTGATATTCTTGGATATTCTGAAATGCCAGTTCCTGGACCTAGGAGTTCATCAATCCTGCTCGGCATTCTATCAAATTTTGTTACTAAAGATTTTATCTTTTTTTTTTTATATTTATTAGTTTTTTTATCAAATAGGTATTTCTTAGAACATAGCGGATTCGGAAATGATTTAAAGGTTTTGTTTTCCCAAATTGAAGTTCTATAAGGATTTTTTTTTAAACAACCTGTATATATATTTATTTATATTCTCCGTATATTGAAAATCTCTTTATCATTGATATTCAAAATCGTATTATTTTAGGGATTATTAATTATATTTTATTAACTTCCTGATAAAAAATAATTGTTTTCACCACGATAAAATAAGAATTAAATACTTGACTATGTAGGTCCACGAAACGGAAATAATATCCACTGCTGTAAATCCGGATCCAAGGATTTTTCTATGATTTTCCTGTCCAAATTTTTGTGAAATGATATTGATATAATTTATATTTGACGCAATAGTAATTAGTTCGTCAAGTTTTCCTCTCGATTTAGTAGATGTGTGTGAGTGAATGAAATTGGCAAAAATTTCCTTTTGATACATTCATTTGTTACGACAATTTTCGAAATGGTAAAAAATATTTAAGAATAAATTTTTTTATGTCGATGTAAATCACAGGATTCTTGTTTAGCGATTTTGAATATATTCGAACAATGCTTGGAAATGATACAGCTTGTCTTGTAAAATTTTGTCAGTATCATTTACTGAAACTATTCCGTCTGCAAACAAACGTCTAACCCAACACGACCATTAATATCGAGTTGTTACACTATAAATATTATTATTTTCGGTTTTTATTTATGAGCTCAAGAAAAATTGTTATAGAATAATATATTTTATTTGAGCAATGTACAATATTCTATGACATATTAATTAATGACATAAATCAATTAGCGATTTAAAAATTTATTTATTGGCTATATGTAGAGATTTACTGTAATTGTTTTTTTTTTTTTTTATTCCATCCCAATTTAAAAATGATATATTCTCTAGACTGTGCAGTGGCGCATTCGAAGAGGTTTGGCTGGGCGGCTTTAACAACATTTTTGAAAAAAAGATGTTTTCAGTTTTGGTTCAAAATAGAATGCTTAAGCACAAACTTGAAGTGCAATATAACGTTTTCGTAAATAGCTGGTGATGTTAAATAAAAAAAAAGTCATTTTGTTTATTTGTTTTGTATTATTTATAAAAATGTTATTTGTCATTCATCAACGACATTTTTTAAAATTTGAACCTAGTATCCTGCATACAAATAACGAAAATTGTAGGGTAACAGTATTGTGTTAAAATGTAATATCGGAAGAATCTTTGTGTAGGTAGAGATTCCGTAATAATTTAGATATATAGTGTGGTATTATATTTCGCTTTATTATAATTTCTTGAACTAATAAAACAAAACAAAATCTTACCTGACTATTCAAATCAAATCTTGATTTTGTATACTCTGTTTACTTTGAGAGAGTTAGGTACCGAGATAGGTACCGAAAAACGTTAATAACTGAAATCTTAAACTAAATATATACTGATGTAAATTAAATCTATATATTATTACGTGAATCAAAAATTTTATACCCATTTTGAAAAGTATGAAAATTGGGAGGTTTGAAAAGTATGAAACATGGCACACTTAAATTTTATATAAAGAATGACTGGAGACTGCTTACAATTTTTTTAAATTATGCATACAATAACGAATTAAATCAATAAAAGAACCATTACACATACTAACACACTCATATGTAAGAGCTTATATTACACACACTACCATATACACGAATTTATACTATTTTGTTTAATATACTGTTTTGCTTAGAGACACTCATATGTACTGTTTTTGAATTTCGTCCGCTGTAACGGGATCCTAGCCTTAATAATAAGGTCTAAAATAAGAGCACATCAGTCAGTTGAAATTTTGAAATTGCTATTTTGTACTACTCAATTTAAAGCTGAGTTAAAGATTAAGCAACCTTTTTGAGATTAACAACTTAGTTTCGAAAACATGGCCCCTTGTGCTGTAATTTTCGCTGGTATATGTATAAATATTTTCTTGAACTTCAACACATTTGTTTATTAGCTACATCTTATTTAACAGATAACGGATGAAGGAAAATCTAATTTTCAAATTAACAGAAATAATGTATATTAATTCTTGGAACTTCTTTCTCTCAAAGACTCAAACTAGGAATCAGTAATAATTTTAATTATACATCTAACACCAAATTTTTGGAGGAATAAAACTATTTTCCTTCTATTTATACAAATAATCATTCTATTTATCAAATAAATTGACCTCAAACATTTTATTTTTTATTGGTAATTGAGTAAGTAATTCAAAAACATTATTAGATATAAATAAATTTTATAGCACATAAAACAAAGATGAATGAATGTATTTCATATTCTCTATAATTAATATATGTATTATACATATTCTAAATACAATAACAGACAGGGGATATGTAATGCGGTTTTGTGATAAATAATGCAATATCGGAATGCAAATGAGTTCCCACGCGCCATCGCAAACCGACATCATATTAAATGTAATGTATCAGTAGTTCCTACTTCTGCTGTTATATGTTGAATATACGTTTTCTACACTTTAATGGAATTGTATAGTTGGGAACAAAATATGTGTCAATATTTATTTTCATTTAATAGGCTTTAAAGAAATTAAATTTTTGAAAGAAGGAAATATTTTCCAAAATATTTTTTGGAAAATAAAATTGATTATGTTAACAAAATTTAAAGAATATTCCATTACAATCAATATTCAGTTCTCAGCTTTAACCTGGCACCATACAGTTAACTCAGTTGAAATGTCATGTTGATTACAAACGTTTATAAACGCCCTCCAAAAGTAGTTCGAATTTAGACTTTTAAAAATCATAGGAATTTTATGAAGATTTTTTCAGTAGTATTGAGCGAACAAAAAAAAAAGTAAAGAAAAAAAAAAAAACAAAAACAAAGTTAAGAAAAACAGGAACATCATTCTATCACATATATTTAAAATAATAAAATTAGCAATTTTTATTGGGTGCAAATTTGTGTTTTTTTTAAACGATAACTTGGCGTTAAACTGAATAAATTATAAGACTAGAGATTAACTTCTACCCGAAAAATGATTTGAACAATTAATTTTGTCTTATTTTCACTTTAAAAAGTTTATTAATAATTACGAGCGCACTTTTAACTAATATAGTCACTATCAAGTAATGAATAATTATTCTTTTATTATAGAAATATAAAGAGTAAGATTATTTTGAATGAAGAAACTGTGTGCGGAGTTAATTAATATTTATTCGATAGTTATTATTTCGATATTTATCAACTCCAACCAAAGATCCTTCTTACCACTTTTCCAGTATATTTCCAGCATAAAATAATAATTGTTCATTACTTGAATGACAATTTTTTACAAAAGTATACTCGTAATTTTTTACAAAAAATTTTAAAGTGAAAATAAGACAAAGTAAAATAGTTCCATTATTATTTAATACAAACGGATTTTCAAAACCTATTCTATTAATTTTCTAAATCATTCAAAGTTTCAAATGTTTTCTGCGTTTCAACTTTTGTGGGGTTGTAAGATTCATAACTCAAGTGTTTCAATCTTTTTTTTAATCATAATTTTCTAGGAAATAAAAAATTTTGAGGTCATCTATGAGGTTGGCTAGTCACCTTGAAGTTGGCACTAAAAATAGCTCTTTAGTGCGTCAAAATTAGCTTAAATTCTGTGACTCATAGTTAAAAAACAAAAAAATAAAAAAGCAGTATTTCGGATAGTAATACTACGAAATTCGTTAGAGAAGTAACATTTCTCTTGTACACAAGTGTGATAATTATCAATTTTATTTCTAGTATAAAACCCTGTGAGGTATACAGCACCTTTTATGAATAAAAGAACTACTGTTTAAACTGTTGTAGGAATACAACATATGCTGTCCAATTTTCATTAAATATTCAGTTGACCAAAATAGATTTTGTTATAATACGTAAGCGCATTAAAATATTTTAAAACAGATGAACTTTTCCAGAAATACAATTTTAGTAGTTGATTCCTTTGAAATTGGGTATTAGATGTACCATTAAAATTGTAAATTATTGTAAATTTTAATGGTCTTAAGAGAACGGTGTACCAGATACAGATTTGGTAAATTTATAATTCAATTTTTGCAAAATGTTCAAATTACACGGCATCATTTCGAACTTTATCCAAATTAAAACAAAGTGGAACTGATGATGACTAATTTTTCATTGAATAAATAGGGCAAAAATCGAAATCCATAATATATCTTTAGAATATATTTTAGTTTAAATGTACCTTACAATTATTGTGGAGAGTTCTGATGTTCTAGTCTCATAATTAATTTTATTTTATAATTATTGAATAATAATTAGTTTCATCGAATTCAAAATTTTGAAATTTATTTACTTAGTCCACAAAAAATACTATACAAATAGCTTTATTCTGAAATTAAGGTTAAAGTGTATTATAAAATAATTGAAACGAAATTTAAACTCACTAAAGGTTTTTTGTTTTCAGATACATTAAGAAAAAGACAAAAAAAAATATCTATGAACTTTGTTACTTTACAAGTCTGCTTCTATACAAATCTGCATTAAATTTAGTTTTAATGAATTTTAAAAAAAAGTACTTAGTCAAGTATTGGTTTTTTCTATATAAGTTTGCATAAGCAAAACAACAACGAAAACTCAAATTTTTGTTCATAAGTAACGCAATAACGTTTTTTACCGATTGATTGATTGTTGGTCGGAGTTTTTTGGCGAAAATTGAACTTTCAATACAGTTTAAAAAAATTAAATTACTAAATTTTTCGTACTTTTTATTTTTCTTGGTTCATTTATAATTAATAATTATGTCTATTTTTAATTATAATTTATAGTATAATTTACAATTTTTATTGATATTGTTACACAATTTTCCATTCCAGAAGAAAAAATTTATGACTTGATTTACTGCTGGGCTTTACATATAATTAGTATAGGAAGGGCGTTCGTTTTGAAGGACATTAATGATTATCACCGTACACGTTTAATGTACGCATGAATGGTTAAAACTTAAATTGATAAATATACCAAAATATGTACAATATTTATTAATCATCAAAGTGGTGTTACGACTTCCATTATGATATAATATTAATTTTAAAAACTTTTAGCTATGAAATTTCAATTTTTGGTAACGTTTAGATAATTTTTTTATATGCATTATACAAAAATGCTGAATGAATCACATAATCGTAGCTAAACTTCTAATTTCAATCGACGGCATTATATATTTTTTTTTTTAAATTTATCTAAATTTTCCGAAATAAAGAATTTATCGTCATATTTATGAAATTGTTATCTAGTAGACAACTCTACATATCATCAAACTGCTGCAAATTTAAATTAAAGCTGTGCGAGTTGTCATCGAATATTGGCGTATATAAAGGAAATTTTCAAATCGTCTAAGCCTACAAAGTCTAATTTGTAGGCTTTGGATTGAAAAATGCATTCCGGCTTACCAAATCATAATACATTTTAGCTAAGGAGTTCATATCTAAACATTTAAGATATCTTCATTCTTACAGAAACTTACTTTAAGATTCAGCATCGTGTTTTAAATCTATTAAAAGTAACTTAAAGCGCCTCAAATGAATAATAAATCAATCGATAAAATGCATTAGTTATCTTTTTGATTTTACTAAAAATTCTTTAGATATTGGTAATTTGCAAAAATAAACATTTTTCAAAGATAATAACAAATTTCCCACTTCATCGATATTACACTCATTGCATGAACAATTTGAAGTGGATCGGATCAAGCAATCAGGTTTTCCCTTTTAAATTTTTCCCTCGTTTTTCATTCCTTAGAGATAGAATTTCGGAAAAACCTTTCTTGTCGGATTACCGGTACTTGGTAACTAGTGATGACGTACTTCGTGAAGTGGTATTCATACACGTGATGAAAATTATATGGACCCCCAAAACCACGAATAATTCCGGTGACACTTTATTGATGCGATATGCACAGTTTATATAGTTGACAGCTCGATATAATTCAAGTGAGAAGGGACATAATTCTTGTGAGAAGGGAATACAATTTTATTTTGAAATTCAAATTTAGATTTTGGTTTCGATTGAAATGTTGCTAATAGGATTTGTAATATGCTTCTAGTGAGAATTTGTAATGAACAATATTGCATCCATTTTGCATCCCCTGATTGTTAGAAGTTACAATTTGACTTAAAAACACTCCCCAGTTCGCTGTTCTTAAAACAATGAACAGGTTTCAGGTTTCATTCGTGTTAATTAGAACAAATTACACATTTTGATAAAAATTTGAATAAGATCGGTTTAGTAATTAAGTTCATCGCAGACACAAGTAATTTATATAAATATATATATCAAATGTCAAAATAATTTTTTATTTGAAATGTCAATTTAAATGAAATTTTTGATTTAAAAAAATTCCAAAGAAAATTTTTCTTCATAACATGAATACATGAATTATTTGATTTTAATGTTTAACTCCAAAAAACCTGATAAAACAATACGATTTTTCGTTGTCTATCTTAATTTTTCATAATAAAAATAATTAAAAATTAAAAAATAATCAATCAGTATTTAGAAAGATGTAGCAGAATTGACATTTTTCCCATTCATAAAATTCTTTTCTAACATTTTATACTAAATCAAATGCTTTAAACATATTTTATAGAAACGCGAAGTTTGCTGGCTTGCATTTTACTATACGCAAATATTTAAAAACTTTCCAGCAAAAAATAAAAATAAATTGTTCAATGGTAGTCATATGACGAAATAAACCAATTTGTTGTTTTTTATATCATATAATATTATATAATGGTTATTATTCGTATGGTTTATAATAGTCGATGAGTTTGGTCATAGAAATAAATCTATTGGCTCATTAATGACTGAATCATGTCGACCCTATTGGTATAAATGATTAGGATTGTATTATGCAGACATAATGTTTGAATATTATAGTCACAATAATAATAATAATAATAATACACACATACATTCACTACTATACCTAATATATTAATATATGTACAATGTTAGAGATATCAATATTAATATATGAATCAAATTTACAACAAAGGCGTTAGTTATATGTTCAAATGTTCCGTTTAATATATTCATTAGATTCGTGTGGCATCACCATATACACCACCATTCTACTCTGCGTTTCAATCAAATCTATTTTCATCTAGATTATATGTTTATATCATCTATATATGCACAATAAATAAATTTAATTTAAACAATATCAATGATTCTGAATTTGTCTTTGTCTTTGATACTCATCATGTTTTAATACTTCTTTTTTGAAGTAATACTTCTTTAGACGCGTTAAGAAAAAATCATAAAAGATTCGTAAAATAAATATTTAAAAAATGACTAATGTAAGAAAATTTATATTTATTTTTTAAATTTTTAAAATATATACTGAGCCTTATTGACTGAGGTGACCATCCTACTCCAGTCCTTATATTATTTTATTGTAATTAATTATTTTGATACAATTAAAAAATGTTTTTTAATGATGCCAAAGAAGTATAACTTCTGACGCGCGTACATAAGTACACGCAACCATTTTCTTATACGAAAAATTTAGTCTTTTGCGTTTGCATCTATTAATATAAAAAAGAAACTTTCGGAGTGATAGATACCTTTATTTTCCAATTGGATCCAGACAGTTTGTTCCATTTAAGTCGAATCAATTCCGAATTTCAACAATATAACGAATTTCATTAGAAAATTTTGATATTCTCATATTAAATTAATTTAATTTTCAAATTCACAATAAATGAATTAATTTTAAACAATATCCATGAGTCTGAATTATTATTATATTATTTACACTTATCAAAGAAAGGTTAAACAGTAATTAACTGGTTGAATAATACCTTACAAACAAATTTGAATCCATTTAAAAAAATCACAATTACATATATGATATTGAAGTTCATACAATAAATTTTTCCGCTATATAAAAAATTTTATGATATCATATTATTTCTCATGGGTAACATAAATACTAGCATTGTAGTGTATGATAAATATAAATTAAAAACTATAATATTATATATAAAAGTAATATATCATTAATTACATGCGAAAAAAAAGTAGTTGTGTATATCCAAGTTTTATATTTTTATAGAAAATTACAAAATAACAATTTCCGGTAAATTTAATTTATCTAGATGGACTAATTTTATTATCGTTCTATTTGAACATTATAGTGTACACATAATATATATTATTATTACAAATAAGATGATTATTATACTCTCAATATTCTCAATGATGGTACAAAATTATCTATTGTATAAACTGGAATATAGGAAGACTGTAAATGATTGGGTATAAAATAAAATGTATAATCTATTCAATGACCAGATACCGCACCGACTCAAACGTTTCCTTCTAGGATTATTTTCGCACTCACTGTTCTTTCATGAGACCTAAATCATTAAAATCAAAATTGAACAAAAACTGTCACAAATATAGTTTCAATGTTTTCAATATGACGGAAAATAATGTATAAATTTAAACGTTCAATTGTATATCAAATACATAACGAAAGTTAAACAAAATAAGAATTATCCTCCTAAGGCAACGTAGAATTCGTACTAAAAAATATTACATTTGAAATTCTTTATAAAAATGCCGATACATCGATGAAAAATTTCATTAATTATCCCCTCCCGCATTTAAAATCATCAATTTAAAAACTTTAAACGATATTTTTTATTTATGATTAGTAGATAAAATTGTAATTTTAAAGTTTCTACCGATATCGAAGCTTAATCAACATTTCATCATCATAGCTTCCCCTCCGATGAATGTCAATAGCCAAAAAAGAGAATGTTTTCCAATATGATTCCAAGTTCCATATCACGAATCTGTTTCAAACCTTATCTCGGAAACAAGAGCATTCAATAGTAAAATAAAAGTTCGCCATAAGGACACGTTTCACATGACGTTTCGATTCAGTCTCGACTTAAGTATTATCTAACGTACTACAATCTTAAGTATCAACTTAATCAAGCAAGACTTATTTAAATAGTATTCACAATCGATTCTTAAGCAAATATTAATCAGTTTTATTTTCACAGTCATATAAGACAGTCTTATTTATCCAAATTACACTGTACCTATACCGTCCGTCTAAAAGTGAGGTTTTATTTTCAAGCCATCTCTAAAGATGACTTTAAAATTCCAGACATGGTTTTAAATTGAAAATTTTTTTTTAAATTGTGATAAAAATGAATTTGTTAATGTAGGAATCAAATGTTGTTGGAAATAATAATGATATCGAATATCTTAAATTGTTTTGTTTTTTTATTACCGTCGATTAATTATACAATTTTTAAAGTAACTAGACTACGCCCCTAAACTAAATTTTATTAAACACCACAATCCAGAAATCATTTCTGATAGGTTTATTAAATATAATGTATACGGAAGATAATATAAGAAAAGCATTTATTCAATAATAACTTCTCAAACCCCAATTATTTAGCAAAGTTCTTCTTAAGACATGATTGTTAATAGATGATATCTTTAGTACAATGTATTCAGGTAAGCCCGACTTATTTGAGAAATTCATAAGTCCATTCTGAAGCAACGACGCCCAGAATTCCGACCAAAGACCTTTTTCGTAACCCTAGAAAACTTTAAAAATTTTCATACAATAATTCATTGATTTCCAAAATAACTGTAAACTTTAAAAAGGTTCAAGAAATTCTCTATTTCGACAAAATTATTTATTCAAGGGATATGTGATTGATAAATTTACAAAATATATTGAAAATATAGAAAATCTAATCAAAAGTCAAGGGTATTGTCTTGATTCTGAGTTGCTTACAATCCATTCCTTGAGACAAAAACAACAAAATAAGACTGTTAAATTCTTGACTAAAAAGAAATAATAGACTCACCCTGTTTATATCGCATTCTATAACGAAAAGTAAATTCACAAAAGCCTGAGTAATAATGTAAAGAAAACCAAATAATACATGTTAGAAATAAGGTCAGTTTTTCATTCAGTAAATCATCAATTCAACAACAGTTATCTTGCAGTCAAGATAATAGAAATACTTTTTTAAAAAGTTTCCTCTTTAAAGGAATGAAGTTATAGATTTTGTATGAAAATTTTTTTTTATTTTGAGAAAATTACTTTAAAAATTGATTACATTCAAAAATTTAGTTGAAAATTAAAAAGGTTCTATTAAAAAAAATCGCACAACAAAATTTTTGAATATTAATGTCATTTATATAACATTTTTATTCACAATAAACTCATTTGTGTATAATAAGATTGTTTACCTTCAATTTTGAAGGACCATGTGTATAAATATAAGTAAGTACCATAGTAATCGATCCTTTACCGTAGACTGACCCTTATGCATAATCACTATTGAGATGAACATGTATGGTACCATTTAGTCAAATCTCCTTCTTTGTTTAATTTAGAATTTTGACCGACGAATATTGTGCATCTTCCCTTTTAAATTTTTAATTAAAATATGCAATCAGTTTTGTTAATATCCAAAATATGAAAAGAAATAGGTTTGTGTTTACGAACTGTTTGTCTAATAGTTTCATCGTAGTACCATTTTGTGGATCACTAAAACAAGCAGAACAATTATAAATAATAAGCATTTACCCATACAAAGTTGCCGATGATCAACTATTTTCCGTTCATCGGCCAAGGTACGGCTACCAATGCTCGGCCAAGCATCGGCATTCTTCAATGGCCTATGGCTGGCTTATCATCGCCCGCCGTAGTATACGCTCTATAATAATTTGCGATCTTCAGCCGATGCTTGGCCGATGATATGACACTTTTTTGGCTGCGCAAGCGTATTGAAAATTAGATCAGCTGTTAAAATGATATTATAGATGAACTCAATCATGTGGAATCAGTGAGTTCGATTGCTTGTCAGAGCACAGATGCATGCTCAGACAAAAATAAACATACAAAATCAAGGTCAAAGGTATGTTTATAATAGTTGAATAATTATACAATGTTTTTATGGATTTTTTTCATTATAGAAGTTCATTCTACCTTTGAGCAAGCCATTTCAACTCATATTTATTATGATGATATATTGTTTGGTAAGTGTTTATGGTTTTTATTTAAAAAAACAAATTGAATATTGCTCGTATCGCGGAAAAAAAATTTGTTTCCATTCATTATTTTTTACTATTCCAACTTTTTACATGACTTAATTTATACGCATGTAATTAAATTAGGTATTCTCTAATTACGATGAGAAAACAATTAATGAATATTTTATCTGTATTTACATGCATCGAATTTGCTAACTTTATTTCTAAGTATTTTATTGTGAAAAATAATGATTATTTAAAATGAAAAGTCAAGATTTTTCTAACTAATTTTCTTCTTAATAAATTTTATTACTTATCTTATTAATTACTTATAATATTTTTGTATATTTTACTATTTACTGTTGTTTTAGATCGTATAAAGCCTTATATTGATGGGAAATTTGACGAATTACATGAACATTTGGATGCATTTAAAATAAGCACGGAGTATGTCATAGAAAATAAAGCTAAACGAATTAAAACTCAAGTTTTAATGAAAACTGGGGAAAATGTTCCAAACATTTCTAAAACAACTGCTATGGAGCCTTATAAAAATATATTCCCTATCAACGATGAGGCGCAATTTTTGATTTTTGATAACGACCTGAAAACTGACGACGAAAAAAAGAAACTGAAGAATTTATTCAGAGTTATTATGTACGGGGAATCAGATGTTGTAACTATAATACGAAAAACTTTATCTGAGGTCATTGTACCTACCGTACAATTGAATTATTCTGGCACTGGAAAGAAAGTACGTGGTATTGTTTAAAAGGTAGGATATATATGTTTAAAATCTACACCTGAATAAAGTTATGTTTTATCTATCAATATTTCTAATTTCAGAGGTTGTTGAAGAAAAGTTTCGGAACTCGGAACAATCCAAATCGTTAAGGGTAAAGATCGGCAGTTTTCTTGCTAATGCAGGAGACAGAGATGGAGGCCGCCCTCAACGAGCTATTAACAACTAATAACAACAACAACACAACAATAATAATAATAACGAGGAAAACAATGATAGTTAATTTTTATACTAAAATTACTTATTTTCTTATGCATTACTTATATTTATAATTGTAGTGAAATATTCTTTTAAAACTCTTAAAATAAAAAATAATTTAGTATAATTAATTAATATATTTATCGAATAAAGATTAATGTTTCTAAATAAAAATTTTTTTTATTTGTAAATTAAAAACAATTATTTATAATAGTACGTTTGGCAGAGGCTTGAATCCTATGCTTGGCCGATCATAGGATCCGATATTGGTACGTTTGGCAGATGCTTGGATCCTATACTCGGCCAATCATGAGATCCTATGATCGGCCGATCATAGGATCCTATACTCGGCCGATCATAGGATCCGATATCGGCATGGCGTTACAGTCCGATACTCGCCCAGTCTTGGGCCGATGATATATTTGGATCATTGGCCGATACTTTTAAATCGGCTGCCTGTCTTGGCCCATTAATGG